>PVKU01000136.1:140000-142500 GCA_004027475.1 Anoura caudifer | reverse complement strand
TCCAAGGCAGGGACTCTCATCTGTCTAAAACTCTCCAAAACCGCCTGACTAAAAAATAAATACCTAAATACGACATAAGCAGCACGCCCAGGCAGGATAATTAGGATTGATGTGCTCTTTTAGGGGCACCAAATCCGCATCCTTCCCTTTCTAGTCGCATTTCTCACCTGCTCATGTGGAGCCCACCTGTGGCTTGCTGGCATTGCCTCTGCCTGCAAATGGGGAGATTTCCAAGTTCAAAATGAAGGCTGGATCTTAGGTGGCGGAACTCTACCAGGACTGCAGGGAGTTCCGTGAAGGAATTAAGGACAGTATGTTGTCCTAGTTTGTGTCACCGCATTCTTGTTTATGTTCTTTCCCCAACTATTCCCACGCCCCCTCTCCAGATTTTTGCTTGGCTTTTATAGCCTCTAGTAATTATATCAGCAGCATGGAGTCTATTTTTATCTCTTTTGAATGCGTACAACATAAATGTCAAAAACCATAAAAATCTCTTTTTAGCGCATACCTTGCGTGCAAAGGTTTCAAAAAGTGTGATGCAGCATTCAGAGAGATGTTGCGTGTTGAGTTCAGACAGATGAAACATGGAAAACTCAATTTCACCACTTAGCTGCATGAACTTTCAGTAAGTCTCTTATCATCTGGAACCTTTAGCTGCTGCATCTGCAAAATGCAGGCAGTTGTGCTGCCTACCTCATAGGGTGGCAGTACTGCACCTAGTTTAGTGTCTGGCATGGCCCTTTCTACGGCAGGGATCTCCATGCTTCTAAATTTTACGTTTCGTGCTTCAATGTTACGACCTTTCAGTGCCCCCCATTTTCCTTTGCCAAACTTGGATAAAGAGCAAACTCTTATAGGCTCAGTGTGACCACTGTAAGTTATAGGATCCACTCACAAAATTATAATACGAGAAAAGTATGCAGAACCTACTCTTGCACACCTAAAACTGCCCCTGCACTGAGCAAATGATAACAATAATAAAACCTAGCACCTACTAAGCCCTTACTGTGTGCCAAGCTCCAGGTGCTTTACGTGATTGGACTGACCTAAATCTTCACAATAGATACTGTCATCATCCCCATTTCAGAGAGGGAGGACACTGAGGCAGGTTAAATATCTTGTAAAAGCAACCAGGAAGTAAGTAAAGTAACTAAAATTCTAATTTAAGCAGTCTGACTCCAGAACCTATAGAAAAATAAAATGCATAAGAGATAGGCGTTATCAAATTGCTGAGCTTTCCTGGCTCCTAGGACAAGGTTGTTTCTTCTCTTTTCACTTCCTTTTTAGAATTGGCCCATTAGGGAGGCCAAATGGGCCTGTCAGAAGGGCACGTAAACCTGGAATCCTTTGGTCAGCTACTAGTTAAAGGTCACTGTGCTTCAAGGGATAAAATGCCCTCAGCATGTCCATGTGTTCTGGTGCACTTTTACGGCTCGTTAGTTTATCGTTGCTTTAACATTGATGAGGAGAAGAATCTAGAGAGTTGTGAGAAAATGTGCTCTTTTCTAGTCTAAAGTATACTGCTATCATGAGCAATAAACAAGATGGGTGTGACTTGGAGGCATAGAAGGAATAATTTAAAAAAGGGCATATTTGATGGCCATAAGCAAAATCCAGTGATCAAAGAAATAATATGGGTATGTTAGATATAAGAAGTATCGTAACATATTTTGTGCCCTAACAAATAAGATCCACTCAGGTAAATTTTCTCCACTTTTTTGTAAGCTGCTTAATGAACCCTGTCACAATTCCTCTGTTACCAGTACACAGAGTAGGGGAAGCCGACACTGTCCCAACCCACTTATCTCTGAGGTTAAGGCCATTACCGACCAGATGTTTAGCAGCCAGAGAAATACTTGTGTGTAAAACAAAACAGGGACCTGAAGAACTTAGGACATGACATTTAGAGCAGTAGGATAACTTGTAAACACCAAAATATTCAACTTTTATCAAAGTTCGAAATGGATTTTCTGAAATTTACAATTATTAAACTTAATCTTTGGTCTGATGCCTTTATGAGTTATCCAAAAAACTCATATGAGGAACTATTTGAGAGAAGACAAAACTGAGAGAACATTGATTAGTGATCATTAAAATTCCCTGGGGTCTAGGAAAACCCATAGTAAAAAACACTGAGCACCAGATTAATACTGATCTAAAGAGCCAGAGCCTCACTGAAGATAAGATATCGTGGAACATGCTCTGCGAAAACAGCGTCCTGAAAACAAAATATATATCTTTGCCACATTGGCTAAGCCGCTAAATGTTTACTTACTAGGTTAGTAAAAGGGAGAAAAAGAGCTAGGAAAGGAAAGAAGGACAACTCAGTATTTCTTGTCCCCTGGCATACTGTCTGTCTGGGAAAATGAAAGGAGTTGGCGCATGAAGTTTTCTGAGAGCATCATGTGAACATTTGACATTTTGTTGTCCACCCAGCACAAGCACATTCAGGTGTGCTCTGAGATAGGCGGGCCAGCCCCCCAACTAGGGACTTCCAAGC
>PVKU01000136.1:127500-130000 GCA_004027475.1 Anoura caudifer | reverse complement strand
CATTTATAAATCAGGAAATTAATATTCATGTTTCAGTGGCACATGTTTAAATTCAAAAGAAAATCCCTATCTGAATTTCTCTTTGCCTTGTACCTCTCTCAAGTTCCACCCCCCATTGTGAAAGGAGAAATTGGACCTTGAATTTAGTCCTACAATCTTTATCCATCCGAGCGCAGAGGTAACAAGTTGACCATGATGCAGAACGGGTGTCAATGGTAAAACAAGTTCTTCCCTGGAAAAACAAGTCAGTGGATAAAAATTCTTTAAAAGGAGTTGCTTTCTGTCCTTAGGGCCACAGTACATGGACGTTCTACCTTGGGGGGAAGGAGGAGCAGGAAAGGGCCACAGTTTAGGTGAGGAGTTTTAGAATGTTTCCTCAACACTTGCCACGCATAAAAAATATCCTAGGAAAGCAGGTAGGCTGTTAATCCATTGGCGCAAATGTAAATGCCCTCCAAGCATGTAAGGATAAAGAGATTTAGGAAACCAAATGACTCAAGATTCCAAAGGACTTCTTTTAAACTTTAAGCCATATTACCAGAAGAGATATTTTAAAAATGCGGTTACGTATCTGTATCACATATTAGTTGAAGGAGCAAGCATACTCTCTCCACCATGGGCCTCCTACTTGAGGACACTTTCGCAGATCAATTTTTAAATGAAGAAACAACATCAAAATTGTGACTTGGCATGCAGTCAAATCTTCTCTTTTCACCTGTAGCTCTACCACTTACCACAGCAGCAGACAAAAGAAGATGCTGGTGTGACAGCCCCATTTTTCGTATTATTTCAGTGGTTTATCGGTGTTTATACTTCACAAAGTGTCATCGCACATACGACTTCTTAGGCTCCTGTGTCAGTCTCACAGACACAGAAGCCCTTATTATTTATGCCCATTTGCATCGAGTTTACTTGGATGGTAAGGCCAAGGCCACACAGCTGGTTATATGTTGAGGCCGGGACAAGAAGACAGGTCTTCAAACTCATAATTCTGAAAATTGCCTCTTTATTTCTATTGTTTTCAAACTATTGCAGGAAACATGGGTATATTGTTGGATTCTGGTAATTGATCAAATTGGTAGGCTTCTATAACTCAAATTATGGGTATCTTTGAAAGTAACAATCATCAAAACAATTTAAAATTAAGTGGCAATCTCCACTTTGGGACATGAGAATCCCCCAAAGTCCCAGGGATTTCCATTCCCTTATTTGGCCATTTGGACTTTAAATTTAAATTGCACTCTTCACTGGGGATTTGTATTATTATGTATATTTTTGTGTGGCTGTTGTATGCTGAAAGACATGCCTTCTAGCTCTGGTTTTGCCACCAACTGGCTGCAGGACCCTAGACAAGTCACTTGACCTTGTGCCTGTATCACCTCCCTGGTCTCATGTGAAAGGTTGACTACAAGTGTCTTCTAGTGCTACAACTTTATGATTCTATTTCTCCAAATAGATAGTAAGCTTCCTGAGGTGAGAATAACACAGCTGTGTATCCTCTGGACTTACCTCATTGTAGGTAATAATTAAGGTTTAAAGATAGTATTGAGAGAATTAAGTATTGGCACACTTAGCTTGAGTGGAGTTATAGGAAATCGTTATTAACCACCGTGTTAACAATTAACTGTAGCTAATCCACATGTATAATTTTCCTTTACATCAGTAAAACTTCTGCTTCTGGTGAAGATGAAGTGTCACCCTTTAACATCACTTCTTTTGCATGTTAATGCATTAGCAACCAATATCTGTACTGTAACTGACAGAATAATGTAGAGAAAGCATATAAGTATGAAAAGGGGTTAGTTAGGTAACATTGTATAGGGCATCTTCAAAACAACAGTTCTGGTATTTCAAATGTCAAGCTAATTATCAGCAATGTTTAAATGCTATGATAGACCATTTTTGCAAATGCTGAAATTTTCCAGCAGGTATGGACTTTATAAAAATGTCACGTTTGCTGCTGTTCTGTTACATGTCACCAGAATACAAAAATCTGAAGAAGAAAAAACAGTTATATCAATAGACAATGAAGAGAACCCATTATTTGTTTTGCATATGATTGTAAAATTAATTGGTATAGTGATACAGTTTAGAGTATTGTTTACTTAGATGGAAGACTAGAAAGGCTTTAATGTAATGCAATCTGGTGAAGTGAAAATAATGCTTATTATAGATAAACTATGAAATCTTTTAAATATAGGTTTTTAGTAATACATATTCAGACATATCTTTCCAGGCCCATTTGCTATAAAGCAAATTTAAGTATCAGCTTTATACCCTTTGGTAACCCCATATTACACATACAGTTTTAGAGAAAATGAAACTTTAATATGATTCCACATAAAATGGGGAGCCATGCCAATAATTCATATGCACTTCATATGCAAATAGTTTTATCTTATCCATCAATTATCATGTAAACATGTATCACATGGTGAATTTCTCTGTAATACAGTACAGTACCTGTATATAATTATGGGTGCATTTTGCCAAATGCAAC
>PVKU01000136.1:87500-122500 GCA_004027475.1 Anoura caudifer | reverse complement strand
ATTAACAATCTTAAATGAAATTTTTATTTTTATGATAGCCATTTACATGTATAATAAGAGCCAATGATTCTTGGGAGCAGTGTGACAGAAACAGAGTGTGGCGAGAACTCATGTAAGACATACTATTTAAATGAGCTGGTGTTAGCTATTCATATTTGTTAATGAACTAGATATGCAGGGCTATAAGAATGGATGTTCTGATGCTTTAAATTTTAATATCTAGAAATCAAGGGCAAGGACCAATTACTAGAATTTCCACCCTTAAAGGAATAATTAATAACGATATAACAAATGTACGGCTCCAAACTTCTTTAAAAAAGTTTAATTTAAAAAAAATGAAGATCGATAAGTGAAAAACAGCCAAAACACTAGTGTCAGGCTGTAGTAGTACGAGATCACAACAGCGTTTTGTGTTGGTCATGGATCATAATTCAAAATGTTTTAATGTACAATACTCCACGTGAATGCATCAGACCCTGTTATCACCTGTAGTTGATGGTTCCTGTGATGCAGACCAACAGGCTGTTCTTTGCTCTTACCTTTATGGTAAATAAACTCCCATTCTAGAGTCACAATAATTAAATAAAATGTAAATCCCTAATCTCATTTGGCTATTTGGACCAAGAAAGTTGCCCAGCTATTACCTGTCTAGTTCTAATGATTAGTAGTGATTTATTGTTCTTTTTTGTTGTTGTTGTTCCAAAAGTGGTGCCTTGATGTCTAATGAAAAGAAATTGGTCTTAAAAAGCTACTCATTGTTTATCCTGAGTCTTAGATAACACATTTTTCTTCTGATAAAGTATTTTTCTTATTTATTGTTCAAAACACACAATATAGACAATAATTCTAATTCTGGTGCTGTTTTATTTAGTAGTGTTTTATCCCTGGTGCCTGGCTGTCTACCATCATACCTCAGCACATAGCTTTACCCTGAGATAAGCCCCCTCTGCTTTGCTCTTTCTCCCTTGCTTTCAGTAGTTTGTCTGCAGGATGCAGGTTTTGAGCTGAAGAGTGCAGTGGAGTTCTTACTGTGCCTTTCCGGTTCCAGCACAATCAAAGTTTTGTGTTTAGAATTGTCCTTGACATTCTTTTGTCCCACAATGGGGTGGACACAGTGTGCTGGAAACCATGACATCATTATCATTGACACAGACTTAAATAAATCACCTGCATCTTGGCCTCTCTCTGCTTATTCAAGGATTCTTCATCTTAAGGAAGAAAGTGCTCTTTATTTTTACAAGCCTTCATCCCAAGGGTGACTGGAAAATGCAAACTTTTACAAGTGTTTTAAAAATAAATATACTATGTGGTTTCAGACACAGTATGCTGAGTCAGAGGTGTCTTGGAAAATGTTTAAGGTTAGGCGTGAGGCAGAAAGACAGCCAGTATTGCCATTAATTCAGAGGAGATACTCCTGACCTCTGTATTACTATGTCCTCTAAATATGGTTCATGTGAAACTTAATTAAATGGGCAGACACATAGTATTTCAAACACATACCTGGAAAGGCTTAGTGTTTCATTTTAATACATTGAGCTTGATATTTTTTTTTAAAAGTTTGGTGCTCAGCAAATTGAAGCAAAATTCATTTTAGGTAAAAGTGACTCCGTCTTGGTTGCACAGTCTTTGGTAAAGAGGGCACAGCTAAGGTTACTACAGAATGCAGCGTGCAAAGTGCCGACTACACAGCCATGTGCCCAGCCTTTAATAATTTGGGAAGCAACCACCCAGTGTAACTTCTCTTTACTTTTTCATAAGAAAATGACAATGAGGAAGGAAGTACAGCAGAAATCTTGAACATTACCACTATTATGCAAAAAAAAAAAAATACTGTTAACTGTTTTCCCCTCAGTGACTTGATCTCTCAGATGGAAAACTTATGATACTTCTGACTCTTAGCTACCAGAAATCACATGAGATGAACGAGGAAGAAAGACACAAAAGCTATATTTGTATCTAGTACTGAACTTCTCAGAAATACCTTAATTTAATTCCTTGCACAGACTGATAAAAATATCAGATGAGAGAGCCTTTCAACAGATCGATTATTACAATTGACAATACAATATTGCTATATATTAAACTTCTGAATGTTTTATGCAAAATGTCTCTGAGGAAACAGTCCTTAAATAAGAAAGAAGTCCAGGGCCAAGAGTAAATTTAAAGTGGTTGTACAGTTTAAGCAAATATCATTCAAATTTTCTGAATCTTATATGTTTAGTGGCATTAAATTAGCATTTATTTACTTAACCTGATGAAGTCCATGATTTTTCAGCTCTGGAACCAGACACAGATAAGCTGTAGGCACCACTTGTAAAGCGTGTATTTTAATGTTGCGGTAACGTTTGCTAGAACTTTTTCTTTTGTTAAATAGTTATGGCTAAAATGTGATGAGCAAAGAGTGATTAGAATAAATTTGGGGATTCAGAGACCCATTTATGAAGTTTCTCTTGTTCTGATAAAATGATTATCACAGAGAGATATTTATACTGGATCATGTTTGGTTCTCATTAGCATTATTGTTGTAAAAATATAATTTTTTTAAAGTTCAATGTTTCATTTACGTATGTGGAGGGTTTTGAACTGTCAGCTGTCCTCTGCCATCTCACATGTGCTACAGTTTGGTAGGCAGAGAATTCAAGAGTCCTCCTATTTTCACACTTCCTATTTTAAAATACGGCAGTTTTAGAAAATGGCCTTTTATCATTTATGAGTCTTCAAGTTCAATGTTACATATTTTCATCTTCATCAGAACATTGAGCTGTTGTTACATCTGTATGGTTTTCCTCAGAAAATGACTCTGATTATCCACTGATGCATAAATAGGGAAGGAAGATATTTATGGAGTGGTAAGGAAAGGAATAAGGAAGGCATGTTTTCAAAGGTTATATAAAACAGTGAAACAGGTGTCTTCAGTACCTCTGGGATGCTTGTCTTATAAACTGGGTCTTTCAAGTTCTGGTATGTGGAGTTAGGTATTTAAAAATATGCTTGCTTAGGTTAGTGCCATCCAAAGGAGGGAAAAGTGTGAAAATAAAATAAATTCTGACTTGCCACTAATCTTCCAGGGTTACTAGAGGGATAGCAGCTAGCATGCCTCTTTGTAAGTACAAATACTAGTTGCTTTTGACTCTTATTGAAAAAATAATATCTTTCCCCCTGTTTGTCACTAGAACTGCCACCAGAAGAAAAGCCCTTCATTTGCCCCAAATAAGCACCTCTGTTTTTCACAGCTTGCAGTAATGCTTAAAGTAAATAAGTTCTTGTGCAGCTAGCACTATTGGATTCATTCAATTGCCTGAACAAAGCTATTGTTTAGAGGTTTACAACAAGCCTTTTCTCTGTTTCCTTTCAAAGAATCTTCCTTGTTCCTGTGGTTGGCATGCTTAATAGTAAGCCTTTTTACAATTTTCAAATGCTAAAGATAATTTTCCCCCACAGAAGAAATGAAGGAAGACTATGACACTCTGGGGCCGGAAGCCACGATCCAGACCACAATTAACAATGGTACAGGTAAGTTAAGCTGACCACACTAAGATCATATTTGTCCTGTGTCTTGTGAAGTTAGTGAGTATCTCCATGACTTCACAGTTAAGCCAGGCATTACAAGGCTCTTATTTTGTTTCAAATGAGAACTCTGTATTTTGGTATTTTAGTCAGCAAATAGATCTTAAACCCCTAATTTGCCTGTGAAAGCTGAGAAAAAATGAAGTGGATGAATGAATCCTTTCCAAGCATGAGTTTGGCAAATTTCTGTAAGTAATTTTTTTTATTTTAAAAGACTGCACAAATAATTTTAATATCAGAATATAGTATGCTTCTTCCAGCCACCGCTTGATATTTCTCAAAGTTCAAATGATATGATCTAATTTCAATTGTAAAATGCTTTTTTCAGAAAGATAAACCAAATTTCCATGAATATCCCTCATAAAAATTGATCATCTGTGGTCCTTTATATTCTTCCTTTACTTTTAATACTCAGTACTCTCTTGCCCTTCTAAATAATATTTTCTAAGCAAAAGTGCTATAAAGAAAAACTGACAATATTACTTCTTTTTAATGGAACTTAAAAATTGCAGTAGGAAGGTAGTAAGTGGTGTTTTGTTTTACTCTGCTCCTGCTTCAGAATGGAGTTTCAGGGCAATTGTGAAAGTCCACGTTCCTTCCCCAAGACAGCATCTCCTCTCACATTCGCACATCGCCAGTGCAAGTTTACATTGAATCTCGATGTTTATCTCTCTTTTCCCGAGTAAGGCCAATTATTTTTGGTGTTTCAAACAATCCTGCGCACTACCATTACAAATATCAGCATAGTGCCCAATATAAGGTTATCTCCCAAAACAAAACAAGGGGAAGAAAATCACATAACTACTTCCACTCAACTCACCAATCAAAAAAAGTTACGGTTTTACGAAGTTTTGGGAATATAAACAATTAAGATGATAGTCATGTCTCACGTATGTTGTTGACACACTTCATAATAGAATGCTCATGCTCTGCTTTGATTCAGAATGTTCTTATTAATAACTGACAAGGCACTAATTTATTTTCTTTAGTGTAAAATAAGGGGAATAATGGAAACCTAGGCAAAAAAAAATAAAATGGCACAATATGGGATTAGGGGAAAAGTATAGAATCAGTAATCAATAATCCCAATTTTTAGGTACAGTTCTGGCAATAACTGGATTGTGACCATGGGCAAGTCAGTTACTCTCTTTGGAATTTACTTTCTACACCTGAAAAATGAATAGATTGAAATAGTTGCTTCTTAAGAATATTCCTAGTTTTAATAGTCCCTGTTGCAGGAGTACCCTCACCATGTAAAACAGAAACATGACAAACTAATTTTACATAAGAACATAATAAATACCACAAAGTAGATACTTTCTACGATGTCCCAACTCATGAGGTCAGAAATGGCTTCATGTTCCTATTAAAAATAAATATTAAATTACAACTTTGAGCACACATAAATGCTCATTTTATTAACTTTATAGGCATTTAAGGTGTCACAAAAGGAAATTTATCACACGAAGTGACAATTTACTAGCTGTTTTACACACTTAATGTCTAAAGTGAAGTTAATAAAAATTGTTCCTACTCGGAAGATTTAAAAATCAATTTTGAATGTTCTTTCACCTAGCTTTAAGATCCTTTTTTCTTATATCGCTTATTATTCCTTAGAGTTTGTATGTATTCAGTCAATAAATAAATTAGTAACTACTCATTGAGTATCTTCTATACAGTCACTGTTTCTTGTTTGTGTGGATAAGATGGGTCAGGCAGCCTAAGACATGCTATTATTTAATTTGGAAGATGAGACTAACACTCAAGAAATAATGGATGATAAGTAAAATATGTAATAACTATGCAACAAATGATAGGAACCATAATTATTTCAAGTTACAGAAGTAGGAGAGATCCTGTTGTGTTTGTATTTAGAAAAGGTTTCATGATGGAGGTAAAATGTGAACTAAGTACATTTTCCATTGTCCTAGAGACATGAGGAAGGGCTTTCTAGTAAAGGGAGAGTATGTTAGCCAGCGAAAGAAACTGTGATATGTATTCAAAAGGTAGTAAAAGGATTTGGCTGAATCAGCGGGTCCTAGGAGGCAATTCAGGGGAAAATGAAATGGTCATTTAAGTTGAAGCCGGCTGAAAAAACAACAAACAAAAGTTTGGGTCATGTTGTGCTACCATGATTTCTTTGGGGAAAAAGTAGACTTTGAGAGACCAACTAGGAGCCACTGTAGTTATTCAGGTATGAAGTGATAAACAGCTTGTCCTAGGGCGATGACAATGATGAAATTAGAATCATGACTTCTCAACAACCAGTTGATTCTCTGGGTTTGGGGATTACACATTTTTATGTTTAGAATATGGCAATACTTGCTATTTCTAGATAGACAAAAGGAAGATCCAGTATGGGGGAGGAGACCTTGAGCTGATCTTTAGACAGCAGTATTTTCATATAAAAGCTAGACAAATATATATATGAGAACATGAGAATGTCCATTGGAAATGAGGAATTGAAACCCAGGAAGTCAGGGATCTCTATAGAGATTTGAGTCATGCAAATATATTCAGATAGTATTTAACATCTTGGGAACTGTGAGACTTACAATTGAGAGTGTGTTTATTGAAACAAGTAGAAAGCTGAGGCCAGGGCTCCTGGTGGGTAGGGAGAAAAGTCAAATTCATTGAAAGAAAAAAGATTATAAGATAGAAAAAATATTAAACATTCAGAAAGCAAAAAAAAAGAAAGTTTCAAAAAGGAGAGAATGGTCAATTCAATCAAAAGTTTCAAATAGCTCCAATTATGAAAGAATGCTGAGCAAATACACTGGACTTGGAAATTAGCTATTTACTGCTGATCCTTAGTTTATAACTCAGCCCTGTTAGAGGATAAATACATATCTCTTCCCAACCATAAGTTTACTGTTTCTTCGCTCTAGCATCTTCTTAGATGCTAAGTACATATGGAATTGAAATAGAATATTATTTATAGGTGAAATTACTTATTAATGGACCATATCTTTCTCTTCACCCAAGTCCTACTGATGAAGACCCAGCTGACCTTCTCTAGCCATCTCTACTAAAATGAAATCTTCCTCCAGTGAACTCTCATAGAACAGATCAGCTAACCTTTCCATAGATGCTGTAATGTGTTGTTAATTAGTGTTTTTCTACTCCAAATCAGATCGCAAATTCTACAAGTATGAGTTGTGTCTTAGGCTTCCACAGTCTATAAGTGTGCCTTAAAATTAATAGACTCCCAATAAGTGTTTTTATTAATGAATGAATATGGAGTTGTTTGACATCATATTCCATTTTTCTTTTCTAATTGAAGCAGAACCAAAAGACATCAGAATAGATCAATTTTTTCAAGTTAAGCAAATTTTCTGATAACAAGAGTGTTATTAACTGGAATAACTTGTAGAGGGAAGACAAGGAAAATGTCTCTAATATTTTTCTGTGACTACTCAACACACAAATTTCATTCCTAACTAAAAGTGAGGAAAAGGCCTCTGAAGTTCTTCCTTAGTTTAACAAATCTATTAAATAGTAAAGTTTAACTTCATATAAATAAAGTAGTCTTTTAGATTCTAAAAGTGTATCTCCTTCATAACATATTCTGCTGAGTTTAAATCTGTAAGAAGTAGTGGGAAGGCTTAGTGGAATTGAATCACAGAATTCTAAAATTAAAAGTTACACTATAGAACAATTCCTTAACTATAATTTGATAGCTGAGGAAACTGTATTTAAAAAATGCCACATAGCTAACTGGTGGCAGATTTGGGAATAAACTCTAAATCACCTGACATACTCTCTTGCCTAAGAAAGTTTTCCACCTCTGTGAGGAGTTGAACCTGGTAGAAACCATGGTATCATCTTTGACACTTATATACTTTATCTAATTAATCATCAAGTACAATCAATTCTACTGCCATGAATATCATACATCATTTGAGTCATTTTAAATCCTCATCTTTCATTTGAGCTGTTACAATGCCTTGCTAACTGTGCCCCTGCTTTCAATCCCTAATTACTCTAGTACATTCTTCACCCTAACAAAGTTAGTTAGAAGTTGTTTTCCTAACACTTGAGGAAGAAGGATAATTGTAAGTCATCCCCACTCCACTTCATACTCAATCTTGTATGGTTCTCCATTACATTCAGGTTGCATTGGCTTTTGAACTGAGTTGGCACCCTGCATGATCTAATCCCACCTTGCCTTCAATACCACTTCTCAGAATATGCCTCCCGGCTCTGCAAGACTGTTTACCATTTATAATCCTTTGCCTTTGTTCATGGTTTTCCTTCAAACTAGGAAGCCACTCATTCTCTTTCAGCCTAAGATCTTTCTCAGCCCAACAGCATCATACACATTCTTAAAGGTCATGGCTACCAAGAAGCCATCGTACAGTGTCCAACTCAGGATCAACCATTCATACCTTTCAGGGACTTCTTAAGGGATTTATTTCATTCTCTCTAATATTATACTAAGTCACCTGGAGGTATATTTCTCCCCACTAAATCGTAAACTTCCTGAAACAGGAATGTTATAGGGTTTCAGTCACTTTATTACCACAAATCCTAGAATGATCTAGGTCAGACAGAGTTTCCGAAGAAATGAGGCAGAGGATGAGTGACAGACAACACTTGACTTCCCTTTCATCTTTACATATTTTTGACACCTGGCCTGGAATAACCAACTAGACATTTCATCTCCCATTATTCTGGTCTCCCAAACAAGAAAGACTCAGTTACATTTGACTGATCTCTAGTCTTCGTGTCTTCGTCTATTTTGTTAGTTTACATTCCTCCAGCAATTCTTCCCTGATTGCCCAAATTCTGTTCTTAGTATCCTTAATTGTACCTCAGTACCTTTAGGGCAGAATTCACATTCTTCTCTGGTATTAAGTGCCACCATTTCATCCAACAATGTTCCATTTTTATCAGACCAAATCCTTGGTAATATCAAAAAAGAATCACACTTATGTCAACCTGAATCTTTGGCCATGCCATTCCCTGAGATACTAATTTCTGTCTCCCTTTCCTCCAGCCATTCAAATTCTCCCCACCTTTTTGTTCTTCAGGGACAACTCACATCCTATTTCTTCAATGTGGTCATCCTTGAACACCCAAACCACATCGATCTCTTCCTTCTCTGAAATCCCACAGCCCTCAGGTGCACACAACTAATTTTAGCATGTTGAATTGTTCCTCTTTATGTTGTTTACACCTGTTTCACCTAGTTAATTTCATGAGGACAAACAATTTCTTCTACTGTAACATGGAGGTAGATGATCATGATATCTACCCCATAGGATTGTTGAGGTAATTAAATACATAATGTATATATTGTCCTTAGTAAGTGCCCCTAAAATATTTGCTTTAAGGAAAAGACTTTTCCTTGTTACCCTCAAAGTGCCCAGTATAGCAGTAAATACACATGATACACATTATAGCTGCTAAAATAAACAAACAAGTAATTGGTGAAGAAGGAATGAACTCTGAGAAGGTAGCCAGAATAGGGAAAACATTCCCTGAGGAGGGAATTAAATCCAGCATCTTCAGCGTTAACTTCCTAATATCAACTTGTTAAAGGCAAAGAACAACATTCTAGAGTATCACTACTTTTTTACAACAAAGTTAGATTAGCAGCATGGCGGAATTGATCTATAACAACATAGAGCCTTGCAACCTCTGATTTGTATTAATAACTTACCACATAGCATTTTGTGTTTCTACACTAATTTTAAAATTTAAAAGTGGAAGAAAGTTATGTTTTAACCCATAAGACGAATAATGCATTTTTACAAAAAAACCTTACATCTTCCAGCTGTTAATCACATTCAAATTCAGAATGAAATTATTATGTAGAATTTTTAAGAGTGTGTGAAGAAACTGTTTTCCAAGAAGATTAGAGAAATGGAAAATCTTAGGAGCCTCATAGACATGAGTTTGCCTACGAGCTAGTAGTAACAAGGACCTGTCTTAGGTGCACAGTGAGCATTAGCATTAATGCAGTTCCACAAGCATATCAAGACCCAAATAGGCCCCTGTTGTTTCCTCTTTGAAAATGTGAAAGTTATATTTACCCAGACAGTCTACTTCTCTAGTTATAAAGGGCTATTAATAACCACCTGCACCTTTGTTTCCTTTGCTGGGGGAAAAAAAGCACCTTGTATCTAGAAACTGGGTAAGGCCCAATTTAGGTCTTAGTTCTTAATCTTACATAAAGCCAGCAAATTATTGTCCAAGAAGTAACTATATATGTTGACTCTAACTATAAGTATTAACATGATTTCAAAATTTTAAGAATAATACATACCTTCTTTTACATATGAAAAGCAAACATTGTTTTGGGGGTGTTCCAGATTCTAGAGTCAGATAAACTACATTTGAATTTTGTCTCTAACCATTGCTAGTTACATGAACTTGAGTGTATAATAAGCCTTCATTTCTACATCACTAAAGTGGAAATAGTGAATGCCTGCGTACAAATTCTCATTGTAGGGATTAAGTGGTATAGCATTTTTTAAGTACCTAGTACAAAGTCTATCTAACATATACAAGATGCTCACCTTTGCAGGGGTGGAGGGGTTGCCAGTTTATTTGCATGTACATGTAAGCTTTAAACCATTTTTATTCATTAAGAAATAAACACATTCTGAACTGTTTTTACCCTTCACAACAGTTCCTCATTAATTCCTTCTCAAGAAAACAAAAATGCAATGTTTCACAAATTTGTAATGGAAGGACTAACCAGTCAATGGGAGAGCCTTTGTCAATTAACTTCCTTTGACATCTTGGAAACTGCACAGACAAGTTGTAGGACAAGTTTCCTTTCACTGCTCTCACAATGAACTTGAGGTTAAAATAATGAAGATTAAAAAGGAATAGCTTAGTTTTCTATTTAACTTCTTTCACTAGCATCCCTTGTTAAATGTAGGAGAGGATTTGTAGTCATCTCAATGATTGTGTATAATGACGATGAAAGCTGTCAAAGATTTTTCCTTTACTTGGTCACTGACTAGCATCAGGAATCATATCTTTTCTCCTTCCTGTTGTGGATAGCAATCAAGTAAATAAATAATAAAACATTTGTCACTTGTTGGTAACCACTAAGATACTTTCCTTCTTTTCAGTCAGAGTATTTGTTTTCTGAAGAATGTGAACTGAGACTTGAGAAAGAAACTAATGAAATGGAAATCTAATTCTAGTCCTTAAGGAATGAAAAATCTTATGGTGTCAAAAGGAAAAACAAAAATAATAATGACAGGAAGGCAAAATTTACAAATAAATAATATAACCTCATTAGTAATTTGGATCAATAGTCACTTAGAGACACCCTACTAAGTGCAAAGCATTTGTTAGGCATCATGAAAGATACAATGAATAATCATTTTCATTAAGGATTTACATTCAATTGGATGAATGAAACAATGGTAGATGAAATAAGAAACACGTGTAAAATGTTTAACACAATTTTAGATGTAATAAATGTTCAATCATTGCTAGCCATTATTATTAGCAATTA
Organism: Anoura caudifer; assembly: GCA_004027475.1. Classification (NCBI taxonomy): domain Eukaryota; kingdom Metazoa; phylum Chordata; class Mammalia; order Chiroptera; family Phyllostomidae; genus Anoura; species Anoura caudifer. Next base: position 111,453 of record PVKU01000136.1, on the reverse strand, counting down.
TTGTAATAATACATGGATTAAGATATTTTATTTGAAACACAAGCTGTGTAGGTTCAAGTGCAAAGTGTTCCGTATTACAGAGGGCTTCTGACAGAGCGTAGGATCAAATATTGGAGATATGAAAACAGAAGATAGCAAATTTTAGGGAAGGTTCTCTTCAGGACAAAGGCTCGCTGAACATGCCTCTGTGCAAAAGAGAGAATGAGAGAAAGGCAGAAAATGTGAGATGGGGTGAAAGATTGAACAGGTTATCCGAAGAGTTGTGAGGGGACAATAGCTTTTAGGTGGTAGCCTTGGCTATGGATAGAGATACACATTTTTACCAATAAGATCAAAAAAAGAAGAATGAATGATGGTAGATTTTGTTTGAATTTAAGGCAGTTTAGGGGATTCATGTTATAGGGGTTGCATTCTTTGAAGTAAATAGAAAATCGGCTCATCGGTTGACAGGGAATGAGAGAAGGGTTGGAATTTTGAGGAGTGGAAGTGTGGAGTAGTTGCTGTGGCCAGTGTATGGAGATTTAGTTATCATCATAAAAGAATATCCTATATTGATAGCACAAACTGAAATAAGTCAATACAATTATTAAAGTTTCTTTAGATGTTTTGGATACTCTAGAAGCAGGGAAACTGGACTAGATTTCAATTCAGCAAGGTAAGAATGCAGCAAGAATAAAAGACAGAGATGGAAGTGATTTCAGGTTTCAAGGTGACCTGAGGCAAGTATAAAATCAGAATGGGTGAAATGGGCTGGGGTACTTGTCAGGGCCTAATTATCACAATGAAGTGCCAGTTTCAGGGGAACGAGGAACTCGATGATGGGGAAGAGCGGAAAGTTGAAATCAGAGAATGAAAGTTCCAAGTTCTGGCTCACAGAGATGAGATTGTCCCTGGGCTAGCCCAGTACCCAGGTGTGGCCACCCACGTTGTTGGGGTAGAGAAAGTCAAACACTGGACCGCCTGGGTACCATGGACTGTCTTTTGAGTAATGACATTTTCCAGAATGATAATAATGGCAATCTGGGGTAAATATGATAATAGGAAGTGCGTCATTTTCCTTGAGCTATATAGGCAGTGTTATAACACATACCGGAGAAAAATGAATGACTTAAAGTTCAAAAAATATGATTACAAATTGGAGGCTTTTTGAGGGCAGAGGTTAAGTTTACTCTTCTCATTTCCTTTCAGTAGGCACAGTGTTTATATAGCCTTGAGGGCTGATGAACAGTTTTTTTTGTTGAATTAATTAATAAAGGAATAACCAAATAGGTGAGGAACAAATTAATAAAATAGGAACACTGGTTTGAAACAGTAATGTGAACGAAGGAGTGTGTCGACCCATCCTCTTTGGCCTGCGCATTAAGAGGGGTGGAAGCAGGAGCGGCTCTGCTGGAAAGGTTGTGAGCGGCAGGAGGTTACCAGGGGACGTCCCAGTTCCATTGAGCCTGCAGAAGAGGAATGCAAAAAGGAGGACAGCATTAAGCATGTGAGGGAGTAGACAAGTAATATATGAAACTGGAAATCACAATGAACCGTGAATAAAGTCTCTTTTCCTGAGTTAAACTCGAGACATTTGTAATTTACTATAACCATAATAATTGATAAAGATTCACCTTTGCAAGGTGGTTCACAAAGTTACTCTATACTGAGTGCCTTTAGAAACATGATTAAAAATACAAAATATCCAAATTAGGAAAATACAATTCTCAAATATTAAACAGAAATTTTAAATAAACATCTCAAGTGGAGAATTTAAAGAACATTTATGATATTTTTGCTTTGCCACAAAAGACATAGATGTGAATTACCCAGTAAACAAATTAAGTACGGGATTCAGAAGAGCAGGGACATGAAAAGTGGACAAAAATATTTTAAGTTAATATTTTATTTATTATGAAGTTGGCATTTACATTGGCTCCCCCCATCCTAAATTCATGGCATTATGCTGTTGTTTAGAACTATTTATGATGTCATAGTGAACTTTTCAGCATCTAGAACCTATTCAGATCATATAACCAATCAGTTAGGCATGATGCAAAAATAAAAAATGGCATTCTCTCATAATGAATTATCACCATAGACTTGAAAAGTAATGGATTAAGAGCCAGGATACATGAATTCTCCACCCAGCTCTTTCAGAAATTATTTGTGTAATTTTGCATAAATCATGAACCTCACTGAACCTTAGTTGTATCATCTGTTAAATGAGGAAATTAGACTAGCAATTTTGGACCCCACCCCACCCACCCCTTCCCTCTAATGAAATTTCGCTGGGAAGCATGAACAAAGAAAATGAAAAGCAAGGACTGCGATAGTTATCGTGGGAGGGGAAGTTGTCACGGGAGTCTCAGGGGTCCTGCCTCATGGTATTATGTCCAGGAGCTGCACAGTCACACAGGGCCCTGTGCTTGAAGTCCCCACCCATAGTTTAATACTTTGCTGTTGACATTTTGCACTGGGCCCCACAAATTAAGTGGTGGGTCCTGCTTATACCTTGGGAAATGCATTCAGAGAACAGCAGAGTATAACCAGGATGGGAAGGTGTGGGATCAGGGATTCGAGTCCCAAAGTCCCGCATAGAAACATCAATTCTGTCCAGGTTTACAAATTCTTCCTGGTGTCTTCAGAATTACTGAATCCCAGGTAAACATCTAGAAGACCTAGACTAAAAATCTTACTTGAACAAGAAACATCATGGAGCAAGGTACAACTCTCCTGAGTTGGTAGTATTCGTGATGAGGTTAGCAGCTAGAAAGCAGTTAAGCCTCCTTAAGCACAAATTCTGTGAGTCATATCATTAACATAGAGAAAGTGGAGAAGAGTAAGAAAGTTTCTGTACCTTTATTATTTCCTTGGTAAAACTTCCAATTTCTCTTACTACTCTTATATTAAGATTAGATTAACTCTTTTAAATTAGGTAGCTTTTTTATATGGGTAAGAGAGGCCATACAGTTTTGATCATGAGGTATTTCTCAGCAAGGGCTGAGTGCATGTATAGTGTTAATCAATTGTGCAAGATCAGTTTATTAGATAATTCAAGTAGTACCTAAATACTTAACAAGAAGCCATATTATTATAAAGCATATCATTTTCTTCCTTTGTAAAATAATCTACCACACTTTTGTATGACAGGTTTTACCATCCAGTCAGATATGTCATGCTAATTATCATTTTAATTTTTCAGTTAACTTCATACAATAAATTTTCAAAAATAAAGTAGAGAAAAGATAGGTTCTAGGGAGAGAAAAACAGAAGCAACACTTGGCAGGTTAGACAGGAGAATCATTTTCAAACTACAATCAGTGTCCACCAAGGAGAGCCTGTCACTTCCTGGCTAATGAATGCTGCGGTTTTATTAGCTTTGTTTGCGATTAGGAGCAGCTATCTTCACAGCAAGAGTTCCCACAAGAAATAACTGATATCCCAACCTTTTTGAGTGTCTCCTTCATTCAATCAACAAATATTTAATAAGCACTGTTTTCCTTGTGATGTTTCTGTAGTTTCCAGGCAGCTCCAAAATATTTTTTCTTTATCTGTGTATGTGGTTCCTCCATCAGAAAGGTGTGTTAATCTGAGTTTTTAATTGAAAAGAATATGGTGAATAAAAAAGCAAATGGGTTAGGGCAATCAATTAACTGAAATTATAGAATTCTGAAGCTTCAAGGATACCCCAGAAAGCATATACTGGCTCACTTTATAGATGAGGATACTGAGATTAAAAAATACAAATAGCTGAGCCAGTGTGAGGACCCCAGTGACCCAGGACCTGGTCTAATTATTTAATTATTGTGCACTGGACACTGTACAAGGACCTGGTAATACAAAGCTGAATTAAGACAGGATCCATGCTTCTCTATCAGTTCACAGACCTGTAAACTACAGATTACAATGTGACATGATAGGTTCAAAAACTTAGGTATGCAGATGACACTCAGTAAATGCAGACTGAGGGTATGAACTCAGGTTAAGATAATCAGGAAGGCTACCTGTCATGGGAGTAATGCTGTGCTATTTCCCAGAACCATACTGAATATCTTATTTAGCCAGGTGAGGCAGAGATTGAATTCCTAGAGTAGTGATTCTTAAACTGGGCGAGTGTCAGAATCCCCTGAAGGACTTGTTAAAACACAGAATACTGATTTCGTAGGTTTTGGTTGGATCCCAAGAAATTGCATTTCAAACAGGTTCCCAGGTAATAAACACTGATGCTTGGAGCCTGGAGGCCACATTTTGAAAACCACAGCTCTAGAGCATCCTTACATGTTGTGTATATGAAAAACTCACTGAATTGCTGGGCAAAAACACACTACTTTATAAACCCTCTAAAATATAAAATAGTCTAATGGTCTTTTTTGTAATATACTAATTCAAATTTTTAGATTCCACAGTAATGTAAAATATGATACATATTATATTATTTCAGAATTTTTTTAAGGCATGGATACATAACAATCAAAACTGCCTAAGGGTTTGATATGTAACAATCAAAACTGCCTACCTACAATCCCCTAATATAAACCTCACTTTAAAACTAGACTCTGTCCCTAACTGGGCCACTTCCTGCTGTTTGGGGAGAGATTTGACCCTGCAGAGTAGTATGGATTCCCATCTCCCTGTTCCTTCTGCAAGTCTCTCTCCTAAAGCTCTTACACTTGGGGAACTCTCATTGGCATCCGAACATGCGTTCCCCAGAGAAAACTATGTCAGAGCAGGAGTGGAGAGACTAGCTCAGATGCTGTACGAATTCCCAAGAAGAGAAGAAAACTTTGTCGCTCTTGATGAGCCTTCCTGGCTTTACACACACCTCTGTAGCAGTTGGAGGCTCTGGTGGTTTGCCCATGAAGCTGTGTAATGAGAAAACTATCATCCTTTTCCCTCACGGTTGTTTTTTAGATTTCTGGTGCCAATATGTATTTTGGAAGCCTTCTGCAGAGAAGCACACATGAATTTTTAATGAAGAAATGCTTATATTCCATTAATTAGTAAACTTTAAATAAAGTAGCCGTGAGAATTTATATACCTCAACAAATGCTAAGGATAGACTTCTTTAATCTAAAAAATTCAATATAGATGACTAAATTAAGAAATAATTCCCTGCTTTTTTAATCCTCTGAATTGTTAATAAAGGGACTATTTTTTCAAAAAGGTGATGAATCCAGTTACCTAGATTTTTTATTGTTTCTGCTGGTCCCTTTGCCTGAGTGTATGAAGTGAGTGAAAGCCAGTTTATATAATAAATGCATAATTTCTGTGTTATACTGAGGAAGTACTCATATATTTATCTACAAAATATACATATAATGTCCTGCTGCATATTTATGCATGTATAAATATGTATATTTATACTTGTGTATTTCAGAATCATACACTTCATGTATGTGTCTCTAAATATGAGAGTCATAGAATGATGAAAAATGATTAGTCAACAGGATTGTGTCCTCACCCCCAGCCACACTCTCTGGCACTAGTAGGCACTCAATAAACAGTTATTAAGTAAAGGGATGGATGAATGATTCCACTTAGGTTTTTACATACACTTGCTTTAACTCTTCTAGAGCCTCCAAGATATTTTCGTTTCCAAAACAATTATTTATTCATGTTGATGTTTATTAAAAATGGTTTAGCATAATATTCAAATATGTTTCTTCATTTTTTAATGAAAATTAAAAACATGCCGGGTATTAGACAAGTGATAATAGAGTACCTGTCTTCCTACATGAACACATGCTTGTTACTTATAAAGAAAATAAATGGTGAGGTGATAAAAGTAAAAAGAGGGAAGCAAAAAGAGAAAGATTAAGTGTCAAGGTTTCATTACAATGTAACTACTTGTCAATACTAAATTAAACTCACCTTTAAGAATCTTTGAGAAAGTATCCTAAAACCACTCAATTATGGGAAGTGGTGACAGATTAGAGTACCAATATATCTCTTATATATGAAGTTCTGTTAACATTGCTTGTTTTTTAAGCAATAATTTTTAAAGTCAGTCTGTAGTGATAACTTACCATATTATCTATCTAAAATATCAATCTCTATCTAAGCTACACATAAAGTTATTTATGAAAGTATTAATAAGCAACATTAGTAAGAGTGACTATCATATTTATGAGAAATTTGAGGCCTTTTTAACTTGTAGGGACCTAGAAATTTACCCTAACAATAATAAAATATACGTGACTATGAGGAAACTTGTTTAATTAATGAAATTCCTTTTTTTAGATAGAGAAAAGTTTAGTTGACCTTAGGGAAGGTTGAGATATTTGCAAGACATCAGGGTAAATTTTAGGACTAAATGCAAAATCTCTGGAGAAGGTATGGGAAGAAATTACTTGAGATTTCTTGTGAATTTTTATTATGGTTTGATCATAAATACCATGCAAATATCCTTTGTTAGTGTGTTTTGGCAGTTCTTCCTAGGAGACCAAGGAGTGAAGAGGATTACTGGAGAAAAAAAAAGTAAAATGAGGTTGATTTTAGACTAGAAAAATGCAGTGGGGAATTCTATAACTTTCTAGCCAATTTTCTACCTCATTCCTGTGTCCACCATACAGTATTATAAAATCCCTGCAAAAAACAAAAATGGAAACTTCCAAATAGAATCAAATCTTCATTTTTCCCAACAATTTTACGAATAACTAAAATTTAATCCCATCATTTGTTCTGCTGTCATAACAGTTAGAGTGATTCAGGGTCTAAGAGACTGAAACACAGATGGCCTTAACTTAGAAAAGGGAATGTTCCGGGTCACAGAATCTAAGGAGGGTTGACAACAGAGTCCCTGGAAGGACAGGTGCAGCTTGGCCTCAGAAACAAATACAGATAAGAATGTGCTGTCTGGACCTTCTATCTGTCTCTGCTTTTCTCTGTATGTCTGCTTCATTCTCTCTCTTCATAAATCATACTCTGCATGGGCTATATCAATTCCTTTGTTCTACATGTTATAGTTGTAGTCACTTGGGGAGGAAGACTTCCTTGAAGCTGTCTTCAGAACAGAGTCCTAAAATCACAGGAAAAGGATTTACTGAACTCAATTGGATTTGTTGACTACCCCTGGACCAATCCGTAGTTTGGCCTGAAGAATGGAAGACTAAGATTGATTCACTTCGAGTGCAACTTCACTCACTGTGATTAGGGGAGCAGGATCATGCAATGATGGGGCAGCTGCCTGGGGTATCATAATGCTTGGTAATAGGGAAAATAGGGAGCTATTCCTAGGCAGAGGAGAACGCTGTAGTACGGAGCAGGAAAACCATATGTTACTGGTACCCATAGCCACACCAGGCAAAACCCACATTACATCCATGATGGTTATACAATACCTAGTAAATGGAAGGCTAGGTTCTAGCCCACTTAAATGACCCTAGATATTAAGGTATATAACTAATAGCGTATCTGTACCACATGATGAAAAGTCCTGATGGGACAAATAGATGTAAATGATTGAGTGTTATCTTCTTCATGAAGTCCTTTTTTGAATATTCATCTGGGCCCCATCAAACTTTTGCAAGCACAAAGTCTGTCCAGAAAGTATCCATCTGTGTAATATGAAAAATGGAGACATTTATTGAAAAAGGTACAAGATACAAGAAACACTGTACATGGGACAATGACTCCTCAGTCCCCTTCAAAGTAGGAACCTCGGGACCTCACACAGTTCTTCCAATCACCATCAGCAGCCACATCATATTTTCCTGCATCTCACTGGTGATCTGAAATCTCTTTCCTTTCAAAGGTGATTTTAATTTGGGGGAAAGCCAGAATTTGCAGGGCATCAATTCTAGGCTGTAGAGGATCTGAGTCACCTGGGTGATTTGATGCTTTGCCAAAAAACTGCACAAGATGTGATGCATGAGTAGGCATGTTGTCCCAGTCACCCGTTGCCCATAGCTGTGGCCTTCTGAATCATCTGAATAGTTTCTGTGGAGGAGTGTTCAAGCTTAATGCAAACTTTAATGTAGATTCGTTGCTGTACTCACTCAGTCATTTTGAATGTGACAGCCACACAGTACACATGCTCACTAAATGGTGTCTACTGCCCCCACTGCTTAGTACGATGAAGTCATCATTGTTCACACATGTGCAGTCCAGTCCATTCTCCTTGGCTGCCAGGTTACATTCCTGTTGTGTAAACCCTTCTCGTTATATGAACAATGACTGGACTTTTTCCAGACGGACCTCATGTTTATGATCCACACCACAGTTTATCGCATAACTGACCTACAATTGCTTGAGTAGCAGAACCAAGTTTCTAGCTCAACTGTGGATATCTTATCTTATATTTCCTTTCACTAGAAGACTTCTACACCAAGATTACCGTTAGGGAAATAATTTATTCCACATACATTTCATAAATGATTTTTGAGAACTTACTAATCTTTAGGCAACATTCTCGATGCTGAGGATACAAAGACAATCAAAGATGATCCTTAAATTAAGAGAGCACATAATTTGATGTCTTCTGTCCCTACCACACTTGACATAGAAGTCTAGCGTGTCCAAATTTGATCTAGGAAGTAAATTGCCTCTCAAAATACCAGTGGTGTGTCCACAGGCAGTTTAGTTTGCCTATCCAGAAAAATCAGAATTCTTTTCCCTTTTAAGCCAAAAAGGCTATTAATGCAAATCAAATTAAATTTGCATTTGATTACATTTCTGATGGAAACATTCACATGCAAATCAAAATTCATGCAAAGATAGCCAGATAATTCAAATATTCGCTGAAATATCAAGATAAAATTAGGATGTTAAATGTACATCCATCATGCATTTACTAGGACTAAGGATCCTCAGGTGGGACAATGTTCTTGAAAAATGTAAATAAATTGTGTCTTGAACATTCAGCATTTGAGTAGGTCTGAGTTCAAAGGGAGCTATACATTACTTTCTACTGCCACAGTGCTGTAAAAGAAGTCAGTCATTGGTCAAATCAGTTAAGTTGTTCAAAAGAGGTCTATCTTGTATCTACCCTTTTGTCTCCTCTTTTTCTTGCCCTTAAAAACAAAAGGTGATTTTTGGTAGATCTGAAGTTATTTTGATTACCTGACACAATCTACAAATAGTTTGCGCAAGTAGGCAGTTGCTTCATGCTTTTTAGTGACTTAATGCTACAAGATAAATGGCATCATCAAGAATAATCACCAATAAGTGTGATTTGGAAAACAGCCGTTGCATCATGAGCATACCAGTGGGAATTCGGCCTGACTTAATCTTCTAAGAAAATATTTAAGATGTAAGATTCTAAGAAAAGACTTAAGCAAAATTTCAATTTATAAAATCTCGACCCTCTATTGCACATTTCAAAATCATATTTGAAGGAAATACAGGTCTTGGAGTCACACTGTTGCTCCTGTTACAATGAACAGAAGTTGGAGTGGCAAAAGAGAGAGGTTTGAGATCACCATATTCAGGATTTAGCACTTAGTTTCGTAGTCTACAGAATGTAATGCTCCCCATTTGTCTCCCATTTGATCCAATGTATTAGCTTATACATTGCTTCAATACATTATACACTAGCTTATACATTACCTTCAAGTCTTTTTAGCATTCCGGTGGTCCCTGTTCTGGTGAAAGTTACCTACCATATACCAAATTTGAAAAGCCTGAACTTAAGGGAGGGTCTTAGCCTTCTTACCATCTCTGGCATCCCTAATTCTTCCCCAAGACTAGAGATTTTACTTCTGAAGTATTTCTCATTTCTAGCCACTTCTCTTGTAGTCTCTATCACTAATTCCTTAATCTTTATCTTTTTTCATGGCCTATGGCAAGAGACTCCTAACTAGTTTCCCAAAATTGACATTTCTTTCCCTGCAGTCCTTGTCACATATAGCCAAATTTTTCATTTAAAAGTGCAGATAATCCATAATTTCATCCAACCGTCTTCCTTGCTTAACACCCTTCATTGGCTTCCTGTTCCCTCTTAAAATAAAACCCAAATCCTTAACAGGGCTGTCACATGCTGCATGGTGCAGTCTCTGCCTGCTTCTCCACCCTGACATCTCACTGCTCCGCTTTCCCTCTCAGCATGCCAGTGCTGTCCTTTTAGCTCCTAAAGTGCACCGTGCTCCTTCCGGGCACCGCTGCTCTTCCCCAGCTTCTGAAGTTCACCTTCAGGCATTTTCAGTGAATGCCTCCCTGATCTTCCAGACTCTACCATGTCCCCAACAGACCCCCCTTGTACTTCTCTCATACCACCGTACAACTTCCTGTCCTAATACTTACTTGGGTTTGTAATGTTGTATTCATCTTTGAGATAATGTCACTTGTATTGCCCACTCCTGTGGCTTCCTGAAGGATGAGACTGGGTCTGTTTTTTGCCTATCAAAACAAGACACGATGACTATCACATACCAGGCATTCAGTAAATACTTGTTGAATTCATGGAAGGTTCCACTTTCTATTCTCATCTATAATCCACAAGTTCACAATAGTGAAAGTCAAAAATAAAAATAAAATAAAAACTGACCAACTTGCTTGAAGATCACCCTGCCACAAATTACCAAGGAGAATTAGTGTAGTGAGTACTATGATCTCTTTTGTGGCAGAGAAGGTGAGATGAAGAATACAGTGTTATCAAAGTTAACTGCTCTCAGAAACTATGAAAGTAGAATTCCACCATTAACTGTACAAAGCATTGTACAATTTTTTCACCTACTTATAGTAGATAATAATGTAACAGCCTGTCTCCCAACTCTGTCTTGTCCATAAAATTTTTTATTTAGGATATTTAAGCCACAGCTTATTTTAGAAACATATCTAGTAGGTTCAAATAAACACAGTCTTGTCACACATTGCTAAAGTTTATTTACAACTATTATTTATTTAATGGGAATAGAGTCATAATTACAAAATTTAAAAAAATGCCAAATTCATACAGCCACATAGCCACTTTCTTAACTCACTTGGTTACTTTGTATTTTATTCCTATCAGTCATGGGCTTAATTTTATTATCAGCAGCTTTAAAATACCAAACAACATACTGAAATTTTAGGAAAAGATAAACTGTCACATTCCATGATTTTTTAAGAAAGTCACATTATTATCTCTCTAGGAATATCTACCTTTTCACATCTGTCTCAGAGTGTGCGGTCCTGGTCCCCTGTGACATTCAAAGTGGACGGTTCAAAGCTTTTATTTAGCAACAGGATGTATCTGTGGTTAGGGATGTTAAGTTTAGTGGATAAAAAAATTTAAATATACCTTTATTAAAAGACAAGAATGTTTTTTATAGACTATTAAAGTAGCTTTGAGCTTAACACTTAGGAATTTTAGAATGTAGTTCTGTTTTTTTAAAACAAATCCCTAAAATTGATTTGTGAGTCATATGGACTAGTAATCCTGGAAGAAAAGAAAATGTGCCTATTTAACTTAAAGCAAAGTCCCCCTTTTTGGATATATTATAAGAATAAACAATTAACCAATAGCCAGTCATCCGTAACATTTCTTACAAATAAACTAGGTATGTGTAGTCTTTTTATCAGCTTTAACATTTCTTAGGAGCAATGATGTAAGCAGACTTGGGTGCCTCAGAAGAAGGTCCTGAAAACACATCTCTTCTCCTTTTATGATTTCAGTTAAGAATGCAAATTGCACAGCAGACTTTGAGGAATACTTTGCCAAAAGAAAACTGGAGGAGCGCGACGTCCATGCAGTCAGCATCGAGGAGTACCTTCAGCGCAGTGACACAGCCATTATTTACCCAGAAGCCCCCGAGGAGCTGTCTCGCCTTGGCACGCCAGAGGCCAATGGGCAAGAAGAAAATGGTGAGGCTGTAATTCATTTTTAGCCACTACACTGACCTCTGCAGCTGTTACAATTACAAATGCACTACATGCCTGGGTGTTTACCTTAAAATTTGAAGAACAGCTGCAGAGGCATGGAATTTCATGAGCAAAGATTAGAACTGTAATTTTAGGGTATTGTGAAATTTTTTTGTCAGCAAATTTGTGTCATTTGTACATCCAATAAAGAACAAGAACAATTAGAGCCTATTTCTACAAGATAAAAATATCTACATTAATTCCCGTCTTTCTGAAATATTTCACTTTTGAAAGAAAAAAAAGTTTAGAGATACTGACCCTAACCTTCTGTTCTTTATGGACACCTGACAAGCTCCCTCACACTGTGAATTCCTGAGTCATATGTGACTAAAGGCATACTGCGAACTGTCAGTCACCTAAAAAGAAGTTCCTCATTTATCAGCTGTTTAAATTTCCCCCAAAAAAGCTCAAGTAATTAATTAATTTTCTGGCGCAGCGTGAGCTGATTCCGACAAGTCTGCCCTGGGTATGCGAGGGGACTGGTGTGCGCGGAGGCCGAGTGCAATGATGGCACTCTCGTGGAGCAGATTGCAGTGATTCCTGTCATACCATCCCGGGCAGTCAGCCCATTAGCTGCCATTGATTTACTGACCTTTTGGCCTGCTTCTCTCCCTCTCGTCTCTCGGCTACAGACCTGCCACCTGGAACTCCAGATGCTTTTGCCCAACTGCTGACCTGCCCCTACTGCGACCGGGGCTACAAGCGCTTGACATCACTGAAGGAGCACATCAAGTACCGCCATGAGAAGAATGAAGAGAACTTTTCCTGCCCTCTTTGTAGCTACACGTTTGCCTACCGCACCCAGCTCGAGCGGCATATGGTGACGCACAAGCCAGGGACAGATCAGGTGGGGGGTTGGTTTTAAGTGATTTCTTTCTATAATAACCCCTTAGAGAAACGATATTGCTTTGATTGGCAATCATTATTAATTTTTCATGGCATTTTGAAGATGCAGATCTTTTAATGGTAATAGCTTTAATTGAGGTCTAAATGATTTTTTGATGGTCTCTTCTAATATGATTTAATAGTCTTATGTTCACGATCGAATGAGTGTGTTAATTTCTAATTTAGAAATTTTATTTGCACTTTAACTTGACTTTAGTTTCATTTTTATGTTCCACAAAAAGTGAATGAAATTGTAGCATTTTAATTATACATTATTAAACATCTCAGCAATTTTAATTCCATTTTTCACCCAGTTTTACTTAGAAATTTTTTTCACAGAGGCTCAAGTCACAGTAAAAGAAATGTGTATTTCTTTCATTTGTCATATAACACCTTCAATTACTTAGAGTATTTTTACAAACTGTTACCAGTTTATGAAATCTAATTAAGTGTTTTAAGGAAAAATTTAAAAAGCATGTAATATACATGTATATATTAAAAGTAAGCTGGATTATTATTGAAATGTTGGATGTACATTAAAATGATCACTTCTTCATGTGCATATTTGTTGCTGAATGTTAAAATTAATCTGCCTCCTTTGGCTTACTTGTGTTAAAATTAAAAATTATCTCTTTGACAGGTAAGCACAGCTTCTTAAATCTTTAAAATGATTGAATAGGATTGACTCACAGTATCTCTTAAATGTTTTAGCAAAACTGCTCCTTCTGCCCTCCTGGGAGAACTGACTGCACGCCGGTGTGAGGAGGTGTTCAGGTGGTGGGCCCCACAGCCCCACAACTGGCCCTCCAGAGCTAGGATTGCCCTGGATAAGCTTTGCCACCATACCTGTTTGAAAAATTATTAAACAGGATATTCTACAAAATTCTTAAGTTTTTTTTCTTACGGGCTTTCTTTTCTTTGACAGAGGAAAATGAAAATAAGCAAACAATCAAGCAATGAGGATGACACTGTATTATGGAGTTTTACTATTTTAAGAGATCAGTCCATGTAAATCATTCCATTTATGTCTAATTGGGCTTGTCACCTGAATGTTTTTGAAAGTTCAGTTATAAAAACTATGCTTGCAAAGTTACACTTATGTAACAGTTTATCTCCCCTTGCTTATATGCACAAGAACTCTAGGGGGAAAAAAAGTGCCTAGATATTTATCTAGCATAACTGCTTTAAATTTCACATGCAGAAGTGTGATTGTGTTGGCGCATTATGAATGGTAGCTTTGGTGTTGAAAAGTCCCCTCATTTGCTCATGGCATTTACAATTAGTAAATTAAAATGATTGTATCATATTAACAGTGGCACAACTAAAGTTTATAGTAGTCCTCTGAGGGCTGTGGGGGGAGACAAAGCAGCTGTTGCTGTTTGTTTATGCAACTCAGCAACATATGAGCGCTGGTCCCTCAATGGCGCTCCGCGGGCTGGGCTCTGCTTGATCTTTGAAGGTTGCTGCTGTTTGAACAAACCTCCCTGTGTCCCATGTAACACCATCTGTCTCACTAGGAATGTGGGAAGATTCAGCACACCCTAGCAGTTGTCATACCGTTTCTGTGCTGTCTTTTTGCAAAAGGCTTTTGTGTCATTGCTGCTTGAAAAAGGCTGACCTCCTACCTTGAGCATCCAGAGTAGGATGACTATATTTCTTTTTCTTCAGATTTCGAAGTCACGGTGCTTTTTTTCCCCTTGTTCAAAAAGGTCAGCTGTGTTTGATTATATCTTCCCTGCTTTTAACTTGTCTTTTCAGCAAACTTTTTTTTTTCTTTTTTGGTCCCTACTCCCTAGCACACTACTAAAAAGGAAAATGGAAAAGTCGTTGAAGTCTTTCCTACTGGCCTGTGATAAAACTGCTCAAGCAGCTAGACCCCAAGATGTTGTCTCTTGTATTTGATAATGAATCACATCTGATATGCAACACCTCAGGAAAAAGAGGGTTTACATTTGCTACTAGCACAGTGAAGGGGATATTTAAACATGCTTATTGTGTAATGAAATATTTATAGTTTAGGATTTATTTTTGTTTGTGTGAAGTTTTTTCGTTCTTCTTCAAATTTGGTATTGCTTCAGTGTAAGATATGCTTTTACCCAGATATGGAAAATTTGATAAAATTAAGTATTAGTGTGAGGAGTTATTGGGGGGACAATTTAGAATTTTCAGTATAATAATTTTTTTTCTTGACAAAATAGTTGCATTCCAACAGAGAATCTTCAGATTTTACAATTTTCAGTAAAGACAGAGAACCACAAACATCTTCACAATTATGTTTTCTCATCTCTAAAGACTCAAACAAACATTTTGGAAGACACACTACAGAGATAATTCTGAACCAAGTGTTGGATGCACATGTGAAAGCACTTTTTTTAATTTGTTCCAATTTTATTGCCAACATTATCACTTTTATTGCAACTCTGAAAGACTGGGCAAATAAATAAACATGCACTCAAACCTTTTGGTCTGCCTGAAAAAGAGGCCTTTTAAAAATATTTGTAACAAATTTCCTTTGTTCCTCCTGCGTAACACTGATGTCAGTCTCTCTCCTTTTCTAGCACCAAATGCTGACCCAAGGAGCAGGTAATCGCAAGTTCAAATGCACAGAGTGCGGAAAGGCCTTCAAATATAAACACCATCTGAAAGAACACCTGCGAATTCACAGTGGTGAGTAGCAGAGGTGCTGGTGTTCACATTTGCATTTTGTTTCTTTAGGGGAGTTTTAAAAGCTGCTTAAAATTTACACAATCTTGTTTGTAGCTTTGTGGAACTACTCATTTATATCATAAACTATGTGTGTCTGCTTTGTCTTCATGAGACCTACTGTTACCACCAATAATAGCATGATCTTGTAGTAAGCAAGGAGAGGAGTGCCTATAGTTCCCAGAAAGCAAATGTGTTGATTTATCACAAAATATAGAAGCTTCTTTATGTCCTTTTAAAAACCCTTCACCAGACTAAATATTTTTGACCTGGTCACATTCTGAAGGATGCTCATTTTTGATACCTAACCATGAAAGAAAAAAATTGAAGAATTTTGGAAAAGAGCTTTTATATGATACATAGTCCTTGATTCCTGAGAGCTGTATATTATTACAGAGCAAAACCCTGCGGCCGAGATCTTTCCTTTATAACTATTTTGATCGCTCTGCCAAGCATTTTATTACCAAATTGGATGCTATTCAAAGGACTGGTTGGATTGGTAGAATCAATGGAATCTCCACAGAGTTGATTAAAGCTATGGCTACACTTCCCTTTAAATACTTTGACATCTTTATCGTGCTATTGACCACACATTAATCTGACACTGTGTTTAAATAGGAGGCTGCCGATGGCAAGGCAAGATTTGGAATCTTGGCTGAAAAAGGCATAGATAGCCCTCACCTTCCACTGTTAACATCTTGAATTATATCTTCTCAGGGTAGATAAAGCCCAGAAACAGTTATGGCCACATAATTCTAATCTAAGCACCTAGAATGTAGAGGTACTTCACTGTGTTCCTTTCCTTTGGTTTAACAGATTCTTGTTTTGGTAGACAATTGCAGTCATTAACCAAAGAAATGTAATGTTAATTTTAATTGTCATTCTAGGTGAAAAACCTTACGAGTGCCCAAACTGCAAGAAACGTTTCTCCCATTCTGGTTCCTACAGTTCACACATCAGCAGCAAGAAATGTATTGGTTTAATCTCTGTAAATGGCCGAATGAGAAATAATATCAAGACGGGTTCTTCCCCTAATTCTGTTTCTTCTTCTCCTACTAATTCAGCCATTACCCAATTGAGAAACAAATTGGAGAATGGAAAACCACTCAGTATGTCTGAACAAACAGGCTTACTTAAAATTAAAACAGAACCACTAGACTTCAATGACTATAAAGTTCTTATGGCCACACACGGGTTTAGTGGCACTAGTCCCTTTATAAATGGTACACTTGGAGCCACCAGCCCTTTAGGAGTTCATCCATCTGCTCAGAGTCCAATGCAGCACTTAGGTGTAGGGATGGATGCCCCTTTACTTGGGTTTCCCACCATGAATAGTAATTTAAGTGAGGTACAAAAGGTTCTACAGATTGTGGACAATACGGTTTCCAGGCAAAAAATGGACTGCAAGGCCGAAGAAATTTCAAAGTTGAAAGGTTATCACATGAAGGATCCATGTTCTCAACCTGAGGAACAAGGAGTTACCTCTCCTAATATGCCACCCGTAGGTCTTCCAGTAGTAAGTCATAATGGTGCCACTAAAAGTATTATTGACTACACATTGGAAAAAGTCAATGAAGCCAAAGCTTGCCTCCAGAGCTTGACTACTGACTCAAGGAGACAGATCAGTAATATAAAGAAAGAGAAGCTGCGTACTTTAATAGATTTGGTCACCGATGATAAAATGATTGAGAACCACAACATATCCACTCCATTTTCATGCCAGTTCTGTAAAGAAAGTTTTCCTGGCCCCATTCCCTTGCATCAGCATGAACGTTACCTTTGTAAAATGAATGAAGAGATCAAGGCAGTCCTGCAACCTCATGAAAACATAGTCCCCAACAAAGCCGGAGTTTTTGTTGATAACAAAGCCCTCCTCTTGTCATCTGTACTTTCTGAGAAAGGAATGACAAGCCCCATCAACCCATACAAGGACCACATGTCTGTACTTAAAGCATATTATGCTATGAACATGGAGCCCAACTCTGATGAACTGCTGAAAATTTCCATTGCTGTGGGCCTTCCTCAGGAATTTGTGAAGGAATGGTTTGAGCAACGAAAAGTCTACCAGTATTCAAATTCCAGGTCTCCATCACTGGAAAGGAACTCCAAGCCGTTAGCTCCCAGCAGTAACCCTCCCACAAAAGACTCTCTATTACCCAGGTCTCCTATAAAGCCCATGGACTCCGTAACATCACCATCTATAGCAGAACTCCACAACAGTGTTACAAATTGTGATCCTCCTCTCAGGCTAACAAAACCTTCCCATTTTACCAACATTAAACCAGTTGAAAAATTGGACCACTCAAGGAGTAACACTCCTTCTCCCCTAAATCTTTCCTCCACATCTTCTAAAAACTCCCACAGTAGTTCTTACACTCCAAACAGCTTCTCTTCTGAGGAGCTCCAGGCTGAGCCATTGGACTTGTCATTACCAAAACAAATGAAAGAACCCAAAAGTATTATAGCCACAAAGAACAAAACAAAAGCTAGCAGCATAAATTTAGACCACAACAGTATTTCTTCATCATCTGAAAACTCAGATGAGCCTTTAAACTTGACTTTTATCAAGAAGGAGTTTTCAAATTCAAATAATCTGGACAACAAAAGCACTAATGCAGTGTTCGGCATGAACCCATTTAGTGCCAAACCTTTATACACAGCTCTTCCTCCACAAAGCGCATTTCCCCCAGCCACTTTCATGCCACCCGTCCAGACCAGTATCCCTGGGCTACGACCATACCCGGGACTGGATCAGATGAGCTTCCTACCGCACATGGCCTATACCTACCCAACTGGAGCAGCTACTTTTGCTGATATGCAGCAAAGGAGAAAGTACCAACGGAAACAAGGATTTCAGGTAATGAGACATGTCTTTTGGCTGTGAAAAGAGGAGATGAAAATACAATAATATTGTTTATGTACATGTAGGAGGAAAATGTTAGTAAAAAAAATTGAGTGCTGTGGTTTCAGCAGAAGAGTTTGTTTTAACTTGAACCTAAACTAGAAAATTAAATGGACAAAGAGCAGAACATTAAACTATTTAAGCACATTTGCCTTACAAAAGATAAAAAGCTTAACATTTATTTTTGAGGTTTGTTTAAAGCTATCCATCTGCTTTTAGAATTGTACTTTGATAACAGTATTTGCGATAACTTACATAGATGCTGAACCCGCAGGTATACTTTTACAGATTCATAATTTGAGTGTATAACTTTGATAATTACTTGGTTTTATAGAGAATAGTTTATTTTGAAGAGTATTTTTAAAAATATTTTGTACATTCCACATGACTTTTTATGTAATTTTCAAACTAGTGAATAATTTATGGTTTTTCAAATATACAAGTAGGTATGTTTTAACATCATGGAAAATAATCCCTGTGTGCAAAATAATAGTGTAAGTAGCAGGGCGCCTCTGTAACAGCTGCCCCACTCTTCCCATTTACAGCACCTCTGCCCTCTCCGTAAATGTATTTAAGCCTACTTAATCTTCTTTAATATTAATTAGCACACACGTAGTCTAAGAAAACTGAACTGTGGACTAGCAAATGGAAATGTATGTTATCATGCAAGTTTGCACTCCTTTGGATCAAGACAAAATAAATATCAAGAAATTTAATAATTTACTGATCCACATTCATTATTGCTCAATGCTGAAGGCTGTTTTAACATAGATAGAACATTGATAAAAAGTGTTATTAATATTCCCTATTTCAAATTAGAAAATTAAATATAAAAATATAGCTTGGGGCCTTTAGTGGGTAGACATACATTTAAACAGATTGCATAATAATAACATTTTGTACCTAAATATAAAATTCAATTAAAATGGGGTTTCTGCAGCTACAGATCATTTCTAAAATTAAGCACCCTGGAAAATACACAAATTCGGATGTTGAATTTTCACTCATGGATATTTCCTGATGTAAAGAAAATTAAGGATTTTGGAAAATTTCATTTTTTCTCGCCTTCAAAATTAACCATTTTCTATCCCTGAAAAACAATGAGCTCTACCATTTAGGGCAAAGTTTATATTTTTGTTGAAATGTGATACATCATGTATTGTTTGTGGAAAGTAAAAAGTGTAATAAAAAAGAACTACAACAATTAATAACAAGCACTATGATGTTTTCCAAATGTTAGCCTCTGCGAAGTTGTTTGATATAATACAGAGAAAAGACTGTGTTGAACTATTTGATTATATCACAGGGAGAATTGCTTGATGGAGCACAAGACTACATGTCAGGCCTAGATGACATGACAGACTCCGACTCCTGTCTGTCTCGAAAGAAGATCAAGAAGACAGAGAGTGGCATGTATGCGTGTGACTTATGTGACAAGACATTCCAGAAAAGCAGTTCCCTTCTGCGACACAAATACGAACACACAGGTATGAGTGACTTTGACTAGCTAGTTAGAGCTTCCTGGCCTGCTGTACATTTCATAATATTTAATGAGTACACTTGTGCAACATAAGATGCAGCATATGCTGATACCTTCAACAAGGAAGAAATAATGCTTTTGCCTAGCTCAGTAAGACTTTTTTTGTTGCCTGTTTATTGGATCACTTATGTGTTTGTGAGTGTGCTTATCTTTCTGTCTTCTGAGTTAATCTGTATGCCAAATTCACAAATCATGTCAAAGGTATATTTAAATGGCCAGGGCAATGAAATGGCATGACCCAAGCCAGGTATTTAAAACATCTTCTAATGAATGAACCTATATATGAAAAAATTTAACATCAAAGAGTTTAGTCAATGCTGTATTAATTTCATCGTACAAAAATTAAGTAAGCCATGATTTGGGGGTGATTCTGTTTAGGATTATAAATTACCCATATTTTGAATAAAATAAAAGTGCTAGTTCTATGAAATAAAAGGTATAACTAATGTAATTTGTCAAATGAGCTACTGAAATAACTTATATTTAGAAGACTAAAATAAAACTTTCTAAATTTTATTAGTTTATTTCCAATACAGAAAAATTATAGAGTTGAAAAGATGGCAACATAATTCTTCCTTTTGAGTAGAGAGAAAGTGAGTTAAGTTTTAAGAAGAAAGGTGAAGTACCATCATGTGAAGCAGTATTAGTTGCCACAATCCAAGATCTGATCTACAATTCTGTGTGGGGGGGGGATGTTGTGTTCCCTCTCTCCTCCTTGTCCTTCCACCCTTCGCAGCAGAGGAAGTGGGCCTTACCCCTGTCCTTAGCCCATCTCCAACTTTTCTCCACTAGAAATTTGGCATGCTGCACTGATCCTGGATGGGGAAAGAAAGCGTGTAGGATTTCAGTCAAAATATTGGCAGGGGAAAATTATAGAAAAACTCTCATTTTAAAACAGGAAGTCTAATGTCAAACAGTTTAATATAGAGGGGAAATTAACCTAGCATTAGTGCTTTGGGGGAAAATAGTGATGAAGAGACAAAAGAAGAAAAAGAAAAAACAAGGAATGGGTGTGCTTTCTGTAATCTTCTGAGGGTGTAAGTATGTGGTGCCCTTGGGAAGCACTTTGGGCTCATCATCTTCCCTTTTTCCTCACTGGGCATGTGCAGGAGGCAGCACCAGGGACCAGAATCAGCCTGGGGGGTGGGGGTATGTTGCGTGAGTTCTATAACATGAAGTGTTGAGGGTAATGTGAACAGAACAAGGTTAATAAATAGCAGTGCTCTTACTCCAATCCAGTTTTCTTTTCCTTCAACTGTCTGATATTAATTGCTATTATTTTAGTAGTTCAACCTAAGATACTTTAATGACAACCTAATTTGAATAGCAGTTCCCAATAGTTTTTATGCTTGTGTGATATAATTCAGTTTGGTGTGTCAAAATTTTCCTACATTTGTCTTTTTTAATAAATATCGTAGATATTTTTTCTAGTACCAAGTCCTATATAAGTATTTTTAGAGTAAAGATATTTTCATACTTAAATTTACTTTAATATTTTAATCAACCTCAAATATATTTTTATTTCATTATTCAGCTACAATAGGCACATCACTGAAGGCATCTTTCCCTCTCTGATTGGTTTTATTATATGACCATATGCAAACTCTATCATTTACTACATGGTGAGTGTAAAACTTTTATTTTAGTGAGGGCTGTCATGCATATTGACATCTAGTCAATATCTTTTTTTATAAATTACATAGTCCATAAATTTCATAGGCATACAGATAGTTGAGAGACCCAAAAGTTGACGAACACAAATATGCATAATCAATTCAAAAAATAAACTGTATATTTAAAAATAAAAATATTCTGTTCCTTTAAGATGTCAGAAGATGTGCTGCCTAGAAACAATGCCTAGCAACAAGATGCTAACCATCCAATGGTTTCTCTAGCAGTGTGATTAATTATCCTCCTGTTGGCTTCCCAGCTTGTCAGTTTCCGGTGTGTTAACTTTTTGGTCTCTTGACCAAACATCTCATGTCGTTACTACTGTCAGTGTATTAGCTTTCATCAGAGTAAAGTTCTTCATGAATTTTTCTATCTTCATGATATGTGTGGAAATGTAGTCCATTTTCCTTCCCTAATTGGGCCCTACAAGCCCCTTTTATTTCTTTGTATTAACCACTAGTAATTTTGAGAATGTAATACTAAGAGAATTATAAGTGAAAACGGTGTCTGGTTGATTGCTTCTAAGGTTGGGAAATGAAGTTAAGTCACCATTTGATAATATGTTGATTATGAATGTATCATTGACAAAGTGTTTATTACATGTCCACAATTTAACATACAGAAGAGTTTGATTTAAGAAGGAATTTATGAGCTACTTATTTTTGTGATCTTGTACCCTTTTCCTTGATCTGTTTAATTTATTCTTAGGCAGACATGATCAATTTTCCTTACCAATGGTGTATTGCTTGCTTGCTTTTCCTGGGACCTGGGTTTCAGGCAGAAGCAAAAACAAAACAAAACAAAACAAAATGTTATATAAATGTTGACTTTGATAGGACGAATTGTCACAAACAAGTACCAAGAAATAAAAAGCCTGAAACCCTTATTAGACACTGTTAAGAACTCATTTGTATTCCACTAAAATTTAAATCTGACATTGATTGAGTACTTTCTCTATTTAGACATTGAGGTAGGTGCTTTTAAACCTACCTTATTTAGAAAAGTAATAAAAATGTTTCTGCTTTTAAATAGATAAAGTGGAAGTTTTAAATAAATTACTAGTTAATTTTATTCTCAGTTATATGATAATGTTTTTCACACCACAGAACTTCCATTTATAACTTCAGTTACCATTCTAGCTGCCAGGTGAATCATGAACCTCAACATTAGAAAAAAATTTTTACCCTAAAAATGTTTTGATCATTCAATGTCAGTTTGGATATTTTTTTCTGAATTTTATTCATGTGGAAATTTAATTCCAGGATGTCTTGATTTGAATAGGACAAATCAATCAAACACGTTAGGAAGAGGTGAATGTCCAAGCCCATTCCATTCCTTTTTAAATTGAACTCAATAAATGCTCAGCAGTGAAACTTCAGGAGATTTAGTGCAAGATATAGGTCAAAATTCCCCCCCCCCCTTCACTCCCAGATTCTGTTTTTTACATAGTATAGTAACTGAACATTTATTTTATTCTTTCAGATTGTCAGTTAATAATGCAGAATTAATATATAGGGTCCTGCAAATTAAAGCCTACTTGAATGTGGTTGGTAGGGTAATAACATGGGTGTAATAATTTATAGTTTTATTTTGAACATTTTACCTAAAATGTCATATGGTGTGCTTGAGTGTGATATTGTTATGTTACGGAGTTACATGCTTATGAGTTTGGAATAAAAAAAAGGGGGGGCATTATTTGTGCCGGACCCTGTATTTTGATTGTAGGCATATTGTATGTTATCAAATGAACTCCCTGAAAATTGGCTGCCTGTAACTATAGAATATCTATGTAATACACTGCAGTGTAGTGGGTATCCCCCACGCATTTCTAACAGGCCTTGAAACTTGTCCTAGAGAGTGCTCATTCTCACTAAGGACACTGCTTTGTGTTTTGTTCCCTTGGAAAAGAGAGAGCCATATCAACTGTGATGTTCATTCAAAATTATTCACACAGCCAATCCTGAAATGACCTCTCTAGTTGAGCTTTTTGTGCTCCTGACCTGAGAGACATTAGTATCTAAAGGAGGTTGTAGGACAGTTCTACCAGTAGGCACTATAGCAACTAAAGCACCAAGAAATTTTTCATCTGCAATTTCACTTCTCTGCATTCAGATTTCTTTCTTCTATTTACTCTGCTCCTGGTACGTGCATCTTGCTTACAACGTGGAAAATTATTGAAAATGTATTAATGAATGCAAATAAAAGGATCTAATGTTAAATAGGTGCTTACAACGTACTACCCTTAAATGAAACACTCTATTTACCTATGTTGTCTCATTTACTCCTATGCCCAGTCCACAAGTTAGGTTCCCAAATGATTTTCCTCTTACCAACAAGGTCCTTGGTCGTTAGAGAGGTTAACATACCTAAGAATGCACAGCTGGTCATAAAAGGTAGATTTAAACTCAAGCAATCAGACTCCAGAACCCATC
>PVKU01000136.1:0-82500 GCA_004027475.1 Anoura caudifer | reverse complement strand
ACATGGATTTTTCTAGTTTTAAAGGCCCTAGGCAATAACTTTATTAATCCAACCTGAAAATATAAAGCCATTAAATTTTGTCTGGGTAGAATAAATCCCTGTGGCCTCCTTTAAAGCAATGTAGGTCTCTGATGCCCATGGGCATATCAGTGTCCCAATCCACAAGAGCTAGGACCAATAAACAAGGAGTGTGCAACCTATTCTTTCTACTTGGAAAGAAGAAAATATTCACTGAGGACAGTGAGCAGACTCTGTCTTCCCCCTCCTGTCACAGCCCTCTTTGTCATTTTTTTCTAACTTCATTTCACAGTCAGACTCAGAATACCTAAGTCTGAAAATACCAGGATAACACTCGTAAACTTATGACAATCACTACAATATCCCATATCTAAGATTTTTAAAATGCCATTTATCCACTAATGCTGTTGTATGTTAGTCCTGCATAATCTTACAACTCTAGGGAAGAATAAAAATGTTTGACATAGCCTAAGACTCCTTTCCAAGGTCAAACAAGAAATCCCACTGTATAATCAAGAGACACGCATTTTATCAACATCAGATATATTTTTCTCTTTTCTTTCATTAAATAGTTATTCTTCCCACACTCCTGATTCAAAGTCTAACCTTTTCTTTTTTCTAGAATAGGGGGTAAGGGACAGTGATGAAACATTGGAACAGTTGAATATGCCTGTCTATGTTCTCCAAAAGCCCTTCGTATTCTAGCAGATCTGTTCAATCTTTTCTTTTTTTCACATGACACTTAGGCCTAGGCCTGAAATGACTGGGAAGAGAGACGAGTATCAGAGAGTCTCATCAAGAACTAAACAAAACATATATCTTCCTTAGCATGAATTATTCTGAGGATGGAGTGGGAGGGCTTGGAGAAAGCAGAAAAGGAGGGATTATATTTGAATAAATATGAATACATTTATTAGATACTTTTCACAATCAGATAGCTCCCCCCAGAAGGTCATTTTCTATCTTTCTAAGGATGTAAGCCTTAATGAAAGCAAATCTTAGTCACAAATTTGAGGAATTTACCCCATGATAAGTTTACATGTATTTGAACTGAAAAATTGTTAACCACGCTTTCGCTCTAACATGTGTGAGGGCCGCTCAGGGGCTCTAGGACCCTGGATAGACACACAAACAAGTATGTGTGTATCTGGAGCCCCACACATTGTAATAAACACAGCTGCATTTATTTGAGTATGTAATTTCATGTACATGTAAAAAACATTCAAACGAACACACTCAACAGATTTATTTGATTGTGCAGTGGGACAATTATTCAAATAAACATGCTCAGTGCAATTATTTGAATCTCACATTGCATGTTCATCAATCGCAGCATTAAAAAAAGAGGGGGGAACAACACCAAAGAATTTACATGGGAAAAATATATGTGAAAGCAACCTTATTATAGATTTTATAGGGTTAGCCAAAGTTATGGCTCCCTCCTTAAGTGTAACTCAACTATTCTGTATTCAGTGGCATTTCTTGGTAATAATTAATTGATTCAGTCACTTGATCATTATATCAGAATGACCACAACATTCAGATTCATATAATAACAAACTACACAAACCTGAATTGGGTGGAGATGTGAAATCTCTGTATTTCAAATGCAGAATAGTTCTTTCTGGACATCTTACATCAAAGGGACTCTGGTCACATTGTTATCGCTTTAAATAGCACTCCCATCAATTTAAAAGTTTTACACATACGACAAAACATTCCTACATTTGAACACATGAAAAAACACAAGTGACTCATCTGATCATTTTATATATTAATAAATATTATGACATATATGTGAACACATCACAAATCATATACGTGTACCAAGAGGCAGTTTATGGCCTCCCCTAAGTATGTACTGACATAACCTAATATGATAAAATGGGAAGGGGCGTTTAGTCACTGAAATATGCATCGTGTAACAAAGATGAAGAGATTACATGGCTTGTGCCCATCATAAAAAAGACTCAGACTGAAGGCTTAGCTTTGGTTTTTATTCAATTAAATTGTTAAACTGTGCACAGTGATTTTTTTTTAGAAATTGAGACATTTGTGATGTTGGCTGTTTAAATCTTTGTTATCTTCGCTGTGAATTGAAATTGTACATATTTAGTAAATCATGCAGACAAAACAAACTTTTTAGACAATATTTTTATTGGAGAGTTTTCTTTTCCTGTATCCATGTTAAAAAAAAAAAAAAGACCTCCTTTCCCAAAATAAAAATGTCAATACTAAATTTAAAGAAGTATAAAGGAATGATTGCTTCCTTTAGAGCTAAATATTTAAATAAACATGGAGATAATTGGCAACATGTTCTTTTGGGCTAATAGGCTGTGTCCAATTTTTTGGGTCTGATGTTTCAGAGGGCCTCTGTTTCAGGTTTGAAGGTGATATATTAATCTCTGAATTAAACAAATGCTATTAAATAACAAATAAATCCCCCGGTCTTCATTTGTATATAAAACATGGAATTAGTCAAAGAAATAACACTGAGATAATACGACACTGCATGTGCCACAATCCAAAACTCTTCCCTTTTAAAACAATCGTCTACCACCTGTAATCTGGTATGACATGTCACAATGCTCTGATATAGTGAAAATATAAAATGAACACTACTGCTCCCATTTGGCCTTGAGATGAATATGACAAAGATTCTAATAATTTCAGTCAAAGAAAATGATGAGTAAAAAATACATGAAGATTAAAGTGATGACAAATGATCTTTTAAGTATTCTAATTGGTCTATCTCATTCAAATCGTTTAGTCTGCAGAAATTGCAAATCCTGATGATCCTGATTGGTAAGTGCACCCAGTCAGCTTTTTTTCACTCCACCAAATGTGCCTGTTAGATTTGGAATGAAGACTAAGCCCCCAAAATGTTAAAAATAGACTACTGCCCTGGCAGGAAATTTAGCATTGGCAAGCACAGAACTCAGAAGGAACTGATCTAACATGAGGAAACATTCAGAGAAGGGGTATGATCCTGTTCTGACCATTTTCAGAGCAAAGAGGACAGAGAGAGAGAGGGAGAGGGACTATATGTAGGCTTCCTAACGTTGTGTGTGTAAACTTGAATAGCCAGTGTTGAAAAACCACAATACCCAAGAGACAGAAGGAGCCTGAATGGAGTGCTTTTGAAATATTTTGTATTTGTTATATTTCACAGATAGAAAATACTTAAAATGTTGATATTAGGAAAATAAAAGGTTCTGAAGATGGCACCACAAGAAATTCTATGTAACTTATAAGATATGCCAATAATGTAACAGGTAAAATAATAATTTATCTGTACTCTTTTCATAGGAGACTTAGATTTAGTTTATGAACTTTCCTTAAAAGGTATTCTCTTTTATCCCTCTTAAAGGAGTCTTATTATAAAGCAAAGAATTACAATTACACTCCTTTCTAGTTAGGGTTAAGAAAAGAGGAATGTGGTCTACAAATTACTTGAGAAGTATAGATGAGTAAAAGTTTATAAATTTAGAAAGGAAACTCAAGAACATCCCTACACTCACAGAAAACATTCTGGTGTATTTAGTGACCACAAACAACCTAGACCTTGGTTTTTACATCTCTTCTGAAAGATACCACTTCCAACACAAACAATATTTCCCAACCCAGCGGTGCAGCCTGGGATTGGTGCAGACGTAAAGGGAGTATATGAACTATTGAATAACTCTCAACCACTTCCTGCAGTCCTGAAACATTCAGTGAAGGTCTACCACTTCATTATTGAACATGCTTAGAAAGTGTAAGCTCATAGGTTTCCAGCTGAAGATACATCTAAACAAGAAGGGGAAAGGAGAAGTACAAACCACCCTGCCCAAATTGATTTAACTCTTCAATGCCTTTGCTGGGGAGCGTGGACTTGAGACTAATCAGCCTGACATCTAAGTAGATACTTTTTTCTGCAATATAAAGTGCTTTTATATCATCAATGATAAGTCCATGAAAAGGAACAGTTCATTCACTTTGAAATAAATGGTGATGGAACATTTTAAAAATCTTATTAGAACAAAAAGAGTTTTAACCACAATAGCTACTTAATGTGTACTACCTTGACTTTTAAAATGAAAATTAGAATAATGATTTGTACAAGTACATTTCCAGAATTGTCATGATCCTTTGAGTCAAATGTCTTCACCTACAAGTCAGCCTATAGCTATGTTACATACTCCTTTACAACCTGGCCAAATTATAACCTATGGTATGTCAATTACAATTGTCAAAAACTCTGTTCTTATTCTTCAACAGAGTTCTTCTGAGAACTGGGGAGGAAGGAAATCTTAATGTTTGCAACAGTTAGAAAAATAAAAGCAGTTGATCTACCACTTGCATCTTAATAAAAGAGAAAATTGAAGTCTACCTGTCCTTGAGACCACACCAGTTGTTTGCTTTTACTCCACAATTATCTAGAAAGCAGTTAAGCATAGACTGTCAGAACCCCAGTCTCCTGACAGTGTTCCCTTCAACATATCCCTGTAAAATGGAAACATCAAAAGGAATGAGTTAGTTTTCCTTCTTCCTGTAAGAATTTTGTTCTGGTCCACAAAAGTTCTGCATGCAAGAATGCAATGAAATAATTCTATTTGGAAACCCCATATTACTCTAAGATGCCACTTCATCATCTGAGGGCTGTTAACCACTTCTGGACCAGAGTCTACTTTAATTGAGAGCCAAAGACATTGTCAAAATGACAAAAGCTATTTAAAATTATTAACTGGCACTCTGGCTGGGAGGCTCAGTTGGTTGGAGCATCATCCTGTACACCAAAAAGTTGGGATTCCATCCCCTGTTGGGGCACATGAGAGGCAATTGATCAATGTTTCTCACATCTCTCCTCCTCCTCCTCTTTCTCTAAAATTAATATATCCTCAAGTGAGGATTAAAAAAATTTACTAACCGCTCCCTTGCCAGGTGGCTCATTTGGTTAGAACATAATCCCAATATGCCAAGACTGGTTGTGAGTTCTATCCCTGGTCAGGCACATACAAGAATTAATCAATGAGCGCATAAATAAGTGGAGCAGCAAATCATTCTCTCTCTCCCTCCCTCCTTCCCTCCTCTCTAGCTAAAATCAATAAATAAAAATATAAGAAAATTACTAGCTGTTGTCAACACATTTTACCCACTAGTCTTGTCCAAGACTTTTAACAGTGTCTATGTCCACTGAGGAATGTGGCTCCATTGAGCCTCTCTGTCCAGTTGTCAGCCTGATCCCACTTTGTGAGTCCCCATGCCACTCTTTCTCCAGCCGCAGCTCTTCTGAGTCCCATGTACACTGAAGACCAGAGATGGTCAGAGGGAGGACCCAGGCAGCAGACTGGCAGGAGCACTGGGAGAATCAGAAATCTGCAAGGGGAAAATTGGAATAAACTGAAAGAGATGAAAGGAAGAGCATGGAAGAATCTTAGGTATATTTTTCATCTAAAGCCTTGGCTTTTAAAATTCTGGGGCTCAGAGAGAATAAAAGCTCACATTATCTCACAGTTCCTGGCAGAGCTGACCCCAGAAGCCAGGTCTCCAGTTATAGCATAGGTGCTTTTATTGCTTCTATCAGTGTGTCTATCACTCTTGTGATGCTTCTGTTCTATTACAGTGGTTCGAAAAATAATACTAATAAATAACAAGTTATGATATTGATAGTGGTTCAGTGTACTGAGATCCTATCATGTGTAAGGTGTAATACTATAGAATTTACAGAGATAAGCAAGATAGATAGAACTACCGACCTCAGCTTTTTCATAATCTATCAGGGTAGACACTCACGGACTTCCGGTGCCGTGGGGAATGTACCGATATGAAAGTCCCAAGCAAGCTCTGTTCTGTACCATAGTTGTTTCCTCTATTCAAACACAAAATAACTCCATCCCCTCAACAACACATGTGCTGTTGAGTGATGCTATGTACGAGGCACTGCTCTAGGTCCTTGCAATACAGTAGTAGACAAGCAGACCATATCCCAGCCTGAAAGGACCTGCATTACTATGTCGAAAACAGAAAACAAAACAATTGCAAAGATCATTTCACATAATGCAAAGTGTTTTGTTGAACATAAAAGAAGATGATGTAACAGTGAATGAAATGAAATTGGGGAACAGGCAACCTCAGCCGAGGGATAGGGAGAAATGTGTGAGAAATACTCTCTCTGAGGCACTCATGTTTGAGTTGAGCCTAAAGGATGAGAAGTGAGCCATGGACAGGCCTGGAGTGAGACTGTTCCAGAAAGAAGGACCTGAGGTAGGAATGAATTTGGCTTTTTGAGAATAAAAAGTCCAGTCTAGGAAAGCATAGTAGAGAAGAGAGAAGGATGGAAGATAAAATGAGACAGGTAAGAAAACATTTTCCAGGTCATGTAAATGACTTATGGTATTGTCTCCTGTTAATAAGCACTCAAAAACACCTTTAGGGATAAAATTCAGAGAATTTTAAGAAGTGAGACCACTTAGGTCCTGCGGTTCAGTGTCATGTTTTCGTAGGTGAGAAAGCTCAGTTTATTAATCTGTGCAGTTTACCCTGAGAGTCAGAAGAAACACAGTTTATTATTCCCAGTGAATAGAAATGCACTTAGCAACTGTCCATGGTCCATTTGTAATTTCCTCCCCCTCTGACTTTAGAATGAGAGAAATCTCATTTCTCAGATTCTCACAAGACCACCTGCCTTGTGTCTGGTCACAGGCAAATCTGTCAGCCTGGAAAACAGAAATCGTTTGGGCCAAAGAAAGTTTGCATTTTGGAAACTAAAGCACTAGATTGAGCAAACAGACCACCACAGTGGCAAGTTACCCTGGAAGCACCTTCCCAGTCGGCATGCCCCAGCACAGTGCCCACACTTGCCAGCTCGCTGTGCTAGAATCAGGCATGAGCAAGGGCCCCAGCCATCTCCCCTTCCCCTGAACTTCTAAAAAACACAAAAACTCACGGAGCGGAGAGAGAAGCCAATAAGAAGTAAGAAACATGCAGCAGGTGGTACCATCTGTGCCCAGCAAATTCCAGCCAAAACAATCTGCTCCCTAGAGTTCCCAGTTGTGGAGAAGAGAAGAAGAGAATCTGAGAGTGGCAGAGCCAGGGGAGGGGGTGCAGGAGGGCAAGCACCGAGGCTATTATTCAAACATTTGGCTGGTTGGGGGAGTAGATTATTGATGCCAGTGAACTATTATCTCTCTCCTTTTCTCTTTACTACCACTGTGAGAGAATCCTCCGAAGTCGCGCTAAGCTGGCAAGTATCAGATCCCACACCTGTGAGACAGACACGTAGGCATCACTGGGAGTCTGTCACCACTGAGATGGGAGGGACAAACATTCCACAGCAAGAACAGGAAACACAGCCCACCCCAAGATGGAAAAACAGGGGACAAGGAGCCTATGTTTATTTTATTCTATTTTCCTAGCAACCAAATTCTCTCCCTCTCTCCGGTTCATTCTTTGAAAATTATCCACAGTTTTGAATGGGTTTATGTTCCTCGTGCTTGATCCCCAGGTTGGCACTTTCTAAAATAAAATTCTCTCACTCAATGGATTTCCTTGTGAGGAACAAATCTCTTCTGGCACGCTTACAATCATGGGATGAATAAATGCGCACAAGTCAAAGATAGATCAAATTGTCTGGAGTAATAATTTTCCCTTAAGAGAGTAACGGATAGACAGGTCCCATTCCTTTCGTGGACGGAGGAGACAGCGATGATTTGATGGTCATGGAAAGGCCTGTCTACTAAAAAAGAAAATCTTACCCACCACAAAATTTCCACCAGCACTTTCAGGTTAAGGAACTATTTCCAGAAATGCATCTGTTAAGTGCAAATACCCAGTAGGGGTGATACCTGCCTTATACCGTCCCTCAGGTTAATTTATCAATTTATAGCTGAGAGTTGAGCCCTGATTGGGAAAAGGGAAGTGAAGGTCTGGATTTCACATGCTGATCCAGAAAACCAGGACCTCATGGGCTCCTGAAGAAAGGGAAAATGGCTTCTGATCCTAACTCCCTGTTTGGGATGAATTGTGCCCCCCAAAAGTTACACTAAAGTCTTATCTCTGATAACTATGAATGTGACCTTATTTGGAAATAGGGTGTTTGCAGATCTGATGAGGTCATTACGGTGGGCCTTAATCCAACATGGAAGATGTCCTTTTAAGAAGAGGGAAATTTAGCCCTGGCTGGTGTGGCTCAGTGGATTGAGCACCGGCCTGCAAACCAAAGAGTTGCTGATTCAGTTCCAGTCAGGGCACATACCAGGGTTGCAGGCCCGGTCCCCGGTGGGGGGGCGTATGAGAGGCAACCAATTGATTGATGTTTCTCATATCAATGTTCCTTATATCGCTCTTTCTCTCCCTCTCTTTCTCTCTCCCTTTCCCTCTCTCTAAAAATAAGTAAATAAAATAGAAGAAGAAGAAGAAGAAGAAGAAGAAGAAGAAGAAGAAGAAGAAGAAGAAGAAGAAGAAGAAGAAGAAGAAAGATTTGACACACACCTTGATTTTGGACTGCTGGCCTCCTTTTGTGTTGCTGGCCTCCAGACCTGTGTGACAATAAGTTTCTGTTGTTCTACAACACAGACTGCGTGGTCTTTTGTGTTGTGTCACCCCTCAGAGTAAGCACCCCCCAAACAAACCACAGTCAGAGGCACTTCAGTATTCAGTCTTTGGGTTGGTCTGAGAATCAAGACTAATTTTTGATTTAACTGTCCTCCTGGGGCTTGGGCTTTAACAGATAAAAACAAATATCAGCAGGAATATCCCTTTTGGTTTTGAGATGCATTTCATCAGAAAAAAAAAAAAAAAACAAACTGCCTACTCTTTGTCCCAAATGTCTTCTATAAGGTAATCTTTTTAATTAGGATAATTAAATTCTTGTTTCAAAGGGCACCAAAGTGCAAGCATTATCATCTGATTTCCTGTAAAGAGTCTTTTCCTGCCTCTTGTTCCATGTGGTGTCCATTAATAGGAGAAGCACCCAGTGAGTCAGACATTACGGTTACAGGTTTGTGGCTCTGTCAGTGCTGAGAGGGGGAAATGAGAGAGGAAAACATGAACTGGGAAACCGTGTCCAAGGGCAGGCCACAGTGATGGGAGGACCAGAGAGCAGAGGAAACAATGTTGTGTGGGAACCAAAACCTTGCTTCAGGTAGGAAATATCAGAGCAAAATACAGTCATATTTTTGAATTAAGGACGGTAGGGGGCACAAATCCAAGAGCTCTTTACTGTTTTTTTGCAGCCTGAGTACAGCAACAGGAATTAGTGAGATGCACCCTCTCCCCTGATTCATTACTGCTCTGGGGATTCATTACTGCTCTGGGATCCTAACCTTTTCCAGCTCCAAGTCTCTTGTGAAATCAGCTAATAATTCTTGCAATGTACTTACGTTCCTGAGATTTGAGAGGGATATTGGGAGTTGTTTGGGGAAGGCAACATAAAAACCCAGGACAGGAATGAGTCAAGTGGTGTGTTTTGATATATTGATATATTGCTCTGTTAGCCAGTGGCCTAAAACTGGGAATCAGTGTGACCAGGTTCTGGGATGAGTTCTCAGATGTGCGCATGAGCTCTGTTCTGCCCCATTGCTCCTTGCCCACTGCTGCCTGCTCACCCATGAATGGGCCACAAAAGACTCAGGTAAGGAAGTCAGGGAAGAGTTCACTAAAAATACCTCATCTCTTTACTAAGAAAAACAAATCCAACTTTACTAAGAAAAACAAATCTAACTCCATGTCTTCTTTACAGAAGAACAGCATGTTTTCCTTTATATTTTACTTCTAGAAGACAGTATATCATCTTAAAAGCCTGGTTTAATTTGCCTTTCTCTAAGCTTTGCGGTATTTTTTATGTGCTATTAGTAAGTATTGCATGTTACTAGCAATAACAGTCCCACCTAATGTATTTAATTTGTTTTGAAAATTATAGCACATCTTTATACACAGAAGAGGCAGCTTTTAACTCTACTGATGACTTCCTCTTTAAGATTCCTGCTTTAAATCCCTAACCACATTCTTTTTGGTTTACTTCCTACCCACTGACCAAGATCTGCTTTCTGCAGTCTATACTTAGACGGTAGCATTTCCCAGGGCCCCCGGGTCTCTCTACTCTCTTCATTCTGATCGCTGTGCTTCAGTGACTTTTTCAACACCCACAGCTTCAGTTCCTAGCTACAAACCAAAGGCTTAAAAGTGCTTCTTACCAGTAAGACTTCCCTCCTGTGCATTAGATCTGCATGTTTAGATGAATCCTGAATATTGCCACTTGATGGTCTCAAAGGCAGCTCAAATTTGACTGGTCCAAAATGGACATGTCAAGTATCTTCCTCTTTCTCTCCCCACTACCTCCAAAACCTGATGATCGTCACTTCCTAGGTCACTCAGGTGGAAATCTTAATAGTCATCTGTTATATCTCTAAATAAGTTATCAGGTCTTGTGAATCATACTCTCCATGATCTCTTTTGCCTGTACCTCTTCCTTAGTCATCACTGTCACTCCATTATTTCAGGCATATGTCAAATCCCAAGAATTTCCCTAATGGTCTCTTAACTGGTCATGCTTGTCCCAGTCCCACCTAAAATGCTGCCCTATTATAACACAGTGGGGGGGGGGAGCTGTCAGATACAAGATGTCACCTTTTATGTTCTTTAAAGGTATTTATTGATATTCTTCATATGCACCTTATTTAAACATTATTTTATCATAGTCTTAACAACTATTAGGTTGACATATTTCTTTAAACACAATCAAAAAGAATGTGTTCAAGGGAAATAACTAGTCCCTTCCTCTCCACATCACACCTGTAACTTCATTTGTGGTCTTACTACCTCCTAACTTATTCCACATTCCTACATTGGCCAAAATGCTTTTCTGGTACTTTTTCATTTTCATGTCCAGCTTCCCCTATTGAAACACATAAGCTTCTTAAGCATAGGGATCATGTTAACTTTCCAGTCCCACTTCTCAATGAGTTACGGCCACCCACTAGACATTCAGCAAACCTTCACTGATTTAATTCACTTATGCAAATCCGATAATGCCAAAGTCCTACTCAAAAGTCCTTCAGTGGTTTCCCAAAGCATCCAAAGTACAGTTCATATTCCTTAGCTTGGTTCACAGAGCTTTCATGAGCTGGCTTCTCCTTCCCTCCCTTTCCATCTTCTCTCATAATCCCTCCAGCTGTGTCTGCCGAGACACCCTTTTCTCCATTTTCTTCTTGTCTTTCAAGACATGTCTTAAGGGTCCCCTTATTAGGACAATCTTTCCTGAAGCCCAAATCTTAGAGGTACCTCTCCCCAGGGATTCTATAGGCATCCTGTCTATGCTTCATTAATGCACTAGCAAAAGGTTAGGTCCCCAAAGGCGATGTATTTCCAGAAGATCAACATTATGAGCATTCTGACTGCAGCATGGTACAGAGCCTGAAACTCAGCAAGAACTAAGAAAAGGTGTGAGTCCTCTGGAAAGAGGCTGTCGGCCACATCTAGACCTATTGACCCCAGTCATTAACCCCGGTGCCCGATTCAGTAACAAGACAAAAAAATAACCAAAAGTGAGTGATGTAAAAATAAGAAACAGTGGAAGGGCCGCAATGCAAACCAGAAATCCGTGATTTAATACACCTGAAGATTTTTTTAAAAGATTTCATTTATCTATTTTCAGAGAGAGGGTAAGGGAGGTAGAAAAAGGGAGAGAAACATTGATGCAAGAAAGAAACATCAGTTGGCTGCCTCTCACACACCCCCAACCAGGGACCTGGCCCACAACCCAGGCATGTGCTCTGACTGGGAATCAAACCAGTGACCTTTCAGTTCACAGGCTGGTGCTCAATCCACTGAGCCATACCAGCCAGGGCACACCTGATGATTTTTGAAAACCATTCCCAAGATTATATAAGGGAACAAATTTTACCACATGGATTAACAACTTCATTTCTCAAATTACTAATTACAATACATATAGAAGCATCCACCTCCACCACCAACAGCCAGATATTAATACAATTATAAAATTAGTGAGACAACACTCACTAAAGGGAAACATGAATAAGCCTTTTTCCTAACACTGAATGTGAACATACCCTTTAAATTATTTTAGCAATGACTCAGATGAGAAACATGAACTACATAAAAGAGGAAGAAGCCTGAAGTAATCTGGGATGCATTTTCTTTAACTTCTCTGGAATTTTCAGTTACCTCGGTTTCCTGACAAAGCTTTGTTGATGTCAGTAACTTACAGCATCAATCAGCAAGGTAACAGAAGGTTTGTGTGGGCCAGAGGTAAATTTGGGTGTGAGTAATATATCCACAGTTAAAGGATAGTGGGAGGCATGAGAAAAGGTACAATTTCTATTAGCAATTTTTAAATAAAATAAAGGCAGGTATATAGAGCAGGTAAAAATGCTGTCCTCACTGTCCTTTCCCGTGAAATGTAACTACCTCATTCTTGAATCCCAAATGGATTTTTATAAGGACTCCACCATAGATGCTACATAAATTAATGTAGAAAGATAAACTAGAAAATGGTCTGCATTTGTATTTTAAAATTTTATATACCAGAAACCACTGCGAGTACACCCTGTGTTTAGAGAATTGTGAGAAATTAAAAAGACATGGCAGATACTATTTTTGCTTATCTAATATTTATTTAAATGCAAACAAACAAATTGAAAGTCATAGAACAAAATAAGCTTCGGCCAGTAAGAATCTTCTGTAAACTAATATACACAAGTAAACTGAGTTTATTAAGTCAGACAATTATAAAACTTTTTGTTTCCAGCTTTTGTGACAATGCCCAGCAAATTTTATCAGCTACCTTTGTCCCAGAGCGCGAAGCTCACAGATCACAAAGGCATTTATCTGAGTTGGCAGAGAATATTGCAGTTCCTTTGGATTAGCATCAAAAGCACCGTGTCGCATTGTACAGACTGAATGTGCACTGACCACAGGCTTTCCCTGAAAGTTGCTTCTCTTGTTTTCTAATCAAATTGCTGATATGAATTGGCTCGCTCATAATTTTGTTTTTTCCTCCTAAAGCTAAGTACAGGGAAACCAGAACATTTAAACTCAGGATTCTGATGCCTTTTCTCATCAATAAAATGAGGGGTTGTAAAGGATTCTTAGGCTCCTTCCTAAAAAGTGTGTGATGAGGTTGTGTTTCTGATTAAAGGGGCCTCCCCTGCTTAATGCAAGACGCCTTGTGGTTGTGAGGTGTGAGCCTGCACTTTGTCATGAAAACACCTGGATTCCAGCCCCTTCACAGCTATGTGACCTTGGCCAAGTTACACCACCAAACCTCAGTTTACTTACCTATAAAATAGGAATGATATCAGTTGCAATTTCGCAGGATGGTAGTAAGAATTAAATGAGACAAAAGATGTGCAGTTTGCAGATGGTCAATATGGCAGGCACTGGTAGAGTGGCAAAAGTATACAGACTTTATGTATTTCATCAACTCTCCTTTTAACTTTCTTTCACAGTTGTCCTTTCTTCCCTCTTGGGTTTGACGAAAGCTTTGCTTCAATAACCTATTCCTATAGTTAGGTCCACTGAGAGTTCTCTAAAGGGAACACAATAATTTTAGTACTTAGAAATTTTCCAGCATGTAATTTTTAGGGGACCAAGATGGTCTCAAATTCATCCTCAAAGAGACCCTTTGTTTCCTGGTGGGTGTTAGCCTTGGATTGCAGTAAAAGGAAGGAATGCTTGACAATTATCAGTCCAAAGAGAGGCCTCAGAGCCTGAGAAATGAGGAGGCTGTTCTGCGTTGATTCTAGATATGTGATGCCTCCGCTGCTGTAAATAGATAATCCAGGGTGATAGTGAAGTAGTCATAAGGGTGAACCTTTGTAACAAGGCAACCGAGGCCCTGCGCACAATTCGAACCTTCCTGTTGGCCTTTTTTGCATATTTTTAAAAGAGACTTCTAAATCATGAGATAGCCTTGCCTGTCAGATTAGCCGGCCCATACGGGGAACCTCTTTCATAACTTGAGGGAGACTCCAGAGGGGAAGCTGCTGCAGATGAAAGCTGATGATCCAAAGAGCAGGAAGAGAGTTCTAGTTTAGGATTATTCCTTTCCTTCAGCTAATTTTAATTCTGATGAACACTAAGTTTTCTTTGGTACATTTTGTTCAAGTCTTTTTTTCCCCAGTTATATTGTTCAGCCAAGTATTTCTTAAGCCTCTATAAAAACAAAACTACATATTTCTTAAGCCCATGTAAACAACCATTTCCATGAAGATTGGCTTGAAAACATACGTAGACGGCAACCTGCAAGAACATTCATGTAGTAAAAATGAAAAAAATGTAATGGATCAGTTCATTGATAGGTAAATGAATAGCATTCTAAGACTTAATATTAATTAAGATGGATCAGCAGGAATGGGTCCTATTCAATGACTTTCTGTTTCTCTAATAATCTAAATAGGTGGAATGCCTTGATATATTCTGATTTTTGGATGGCAGGATACATCTTCAATCGACCCATTTTAAAGATTTTTATTTATTTATTTTTAGAGAGAGGGGAAGGGAGGGAGAAAGAGAGAGAAACAACAATGTATGGTTGCCTCTCACGTAGCCCCAGCTGGGGACCTGGCCTGCAACCCAGGCATGTGCCCTGACTGGGAATCGAACCGGCGACCCTTTGGTTCTCAGCCTAACTGACCCATTTTAAAACAGGCCATTTATAATCAGTATTTACTGATTGCCAATAAATACCAGCCATTGTGCTAGACAAGAGGAGTAGATGTGGAATAATATATGGAAGCTGATGTGCAAACATGTTGTTCCAGGGGCAACAGAGGGGATGAATTCTGTGTCATTTTATAAGACCAATGCCCAGAGGAGCTAGGGAAGCTTTCAGAGGAGGGCTATTTGAGTTTGATGTTGAAGAACCAACAGCAGTTTTCCAGTAGAAAAGAGAGGGTAATGTTCAAAGACATGGAAACCTGAGGTTCGTGGCATGGCAACAAAAATGATGAGCTCGTGATCTTCCTCTAGCTTTCATTGAATGGAGACAAAGTAGACTTCATATTTACAACAAAAGTTTTAAAAATTATACTATAATAGATTAAATTACATCGATCTTCCTCAGTATTAGTTACCTATTTCTCACAATTGCTAATGAAGAACTAAATGAAATAGCAAAATTTGGGCACACTATATGTTGCTAATGAAAACCACCTTGCATTTTAGGGGCAAGAGGATAGAAAGCCACTTCAAATCTTCCCCTGCCCAATATGCAGATAAATATGGCTGGAATGTAACCATAGAAATAAACAAGTACCTGATTGATAGGTCTTTTCCACTTCGATTTTGACCTTTCACCTAAAAAATACCTTCTAGCAACTTCCAGATGTGGATGGTTGACCATTAGTAAGTAGTCAAGACTGAAACCTTATTTCCCTTAAGCTTTGAATAAATGGATAATTTATAAGAACACTATCTCATTATTACAAGCAATAAGAGAAAAATTTGAAGAAATAATTTAAGCATTTTAATGATGTTCTTGTTCTATCTCTCTTTCTTGAAAACGGTATTTCAAAGTTAGACTTTCTAACAGGAAATAAAATAGCTTGACAAAAGGAACCACAAGTGTATATCTAAACTGGCAGCATATGTATATGGTATGGAGTGATATATATGTTCACCACCCTTTACTGGTTAAACTGTATTTCATTATCTTCTCCTTATTTCCGCTTCTAATTCTAGCAGAACTATTTCCTATAAACAGGTCAGCTCTCTAGCAGTTTTGAGCATGAGAATTCTTTTTAAATGCCTGATCTCAACTTTATTAAGCAGTGTTTTCCCTCATTCTTAATTGTAAACCCTCGGGCACATACTTAACAGATCCATTGCCATAAATGGGGAGAAAAATTAATTTACCACCAAATCCAACTGCATCATGTATATATATGCCATCTATGGTTTTAAAAATTACTGCTTGGGTTAGGAATATCTATTTTATATTATTGTAGTATAATGAACCTATAGAGTTGATTATTATAATACTGTAACATCTAATGCTACAGAATGCAAGAATCCTCCCAAGTCAACATTAAGTTAACCTTTTAAATCTAATTTATTCTATTTGAAAATTGCTGTACTTTGTTTAATTTAAAAAGCAGATAATGTCCATGTTTTGGATTTTGGGGTATTGTTTTTGTTTTTTATGTCATTTTGGCTTAACCTTTATGAGAGTGAAACATTCTCTGTTACTGGCTCAGACCCACTGAGTCTCTGTAGGTGTGGTAATTTTCCAGAGTGCTGAATCATAGGATGTGGATACTGAATAATTTTAGATAATAACCACCTGTGAAAATGGCATTAATCAGGAAACCATATCCAGATGCCTCACACAATGTCCAAAGTCAAAGATAAAGCATCACATTTCACTGCCTCCTTTTTCTTCTCCTACTCTTCTCCATCAGGGTACATTATTCGTTCACATCTGAAAACTTCAGCTAGAAAGAAGTATAATCAGGATTCCTGTACATGATAAGGAAGTCTCCAGAAAGTAAGCTTTCAAGAAAACCAGACTTCATACCCTCTGTGTATGAGAAAACAATAGCCTCATAGGACATTATGAGTAAGACCTGCCACCAAACTAAAAGCTTCATGTTCTCATATTTAAGAATGAATCTGATATAGAATATTCTGGGTGGTTAAGAATCCATACTCTAAAGAATTCTCTTACCTTCTAAGACTAGATTAACTAGTAGCATCCAAGTTACCTCATTTTCTTTTGTATAAAACACTGAAATCTTTATTTTTAAAATAACATTTTCTGTTCTGTTTCCTAACAAAGTTATAAATATTATATCAGATTTTCTTTTAGACAGACTTTGAGGCAGTAAATATAGACTAATGTTACTACAGGTCTTAGTGTATCAATGTTTTGAGGAGTGAGTGTAAGGCCTAGAACTGTTTAAGAAGAGGTCTTTTCAGACTCCTCTTAGATCCGGACATTTAGACCAAAGTCTATAGTTGAGAGAGAGAGAGAGAGAGGTATTGATATTGAGAATTTGGCAGACAGAGAACAGTAGGACCAGAGGGTACAGTAGAGGTTGCTGGTGACATACCTACTCTTCCCCCAGGGTGCCCAGGATGCCCAGGGTGCCCCAGTGGAGAACTTCAGCAAGTGAAGAACCCAGCTAGTAAATAGGTCAGAAGTCTGGAATCAGTAGTCTAAACTGGAGTTTTCAAATGCAAAAGAAGCCTTGGCCTCTTCTATTATATTAAAATTTGAACAAAATATGCCAAAGCATTGTTTCTACAAGTTTTAATATTTTAAGATCATTTACATTTAATAAATTAACATTTTAATACTTGCACTTAAATATGACTGCATTATAATCTCATTTGCTTAAATTTTATCTATGGTATAAATAAAAGCAAAAGAATAAGATGCCTTAATTAGTTTTGGCCAATCATAAATCACCTCCTGGATTTAAAGTGGGTTTTGTGTCATTCAAACCATGGACTGAGAATAACAGTAGAATATTTTCCAATGGAAACTTGGGTTACTGTGAGGAGAAGAAGGACTCAGTACTGGAGAGGCAATCACAGATTTATTTTGTACTTAATGCAGAGCCATTTCTCAGATTAACTCATTCCAAGATAAAAGTACTAAAAGGTATAATGTCCTAGCCTCCAGAAATGGCAGCTGAAATCTGAGAAAAGGCTCTTTCCAAAGGTATGATGCTATGAATACATTTAGGGTCCCTAATGGTTCTTAATATTTTCCTGTCAGGCTACCCAGGTTGCATAGGGCACTACCCTGGGCACACTCCTGTGTAAGAAGCACTACCCTGGGCACACTCTGCTAAGTTAGGATGCAGGTTATATGAAATTTCTGGCATGCTAGTTGTATATCCACTTACATCTTTCTCACCTAAGGCTTTGCTTTATATTAAAACACAAGTGAATGAAAGTGAGGATTTGTTCCTCTAATTTATTAATAAAAATGCATTGTCAGAGTTCATTAACTCTTACAGATAACAAATACCTTATATAATGGTTCATAATTTATTGAAACCTATCAAGATGCCTAGCTATAGTGGTTAAGAACTGCTGCTCTGGAGTCAAAACTCTTTGGGTCTGTGCAGAATGTGGTATTCTAGAATGTTAGTGCTACTGATAGTTTATGAGATGTATTCTCTTTCAGTCCCTCAACTAAGATTTGAAAAGCCTTTTAATCAAGCTTTCTTTGTGCCTGACTCAGGCTGAGATATTTTCTCTCATAAGTGTCAGAACTTCAAGACCTGGTTAGGACTTCCCTTAAGACTAAAAATATCCCTAATTGAAAAGAGAGTCTCACCATATATTAGTTAGGGTTCTCCAGAGGAATAGAACCCATAGGATGTGTGCATGCATGCGTGTATATATATACATATATATACTTACATTTACCTATATTTATATTCCATATATATATATACAGATGTGTGTGTGTAGTTTATTATAAGAAATTGATTCATGCAATTTATGGAGAATAATAAGTCACAAGATCTACAGAGTAATCCAGCAACCTGGGGCTCAGGAGAGCCAATGGTATAGTTCCAGTCAGGTTGGCACTTAAATTAACCATCACACCATAAAACATGGAGAAAAGTGCATGGATTTTAGAGTGAGATGTATACGGCATTGAATCTTAAAGTGGTTTCTATCTTATGTGCAAATCTGAGCAAGTTTTTAACCTTCTTGAGCCTCAGTAGCCTTGTTTGTACATGGATTACTATACCCGACTCCTGTGTTGATGTGTGAGGATTACGTTAAATAACCTATATGTTATTAGATACACATATTGTGTAAAATAGATACACAATAAAGAAAAATGAGGCCTCTGCCCCAGTTTTGAGGTCTATGTATTACACAAATCAGTTCATATCTCTGGCAGAAATTTCTCGTGACAAATTATTTTATACAAGAGGTAATCAATACTGCTGTTTTCCTTGCCAATACCTATTCCTCATTTCTCCCTTCTATCTAGAATCCTGTTGTTATTCAAGTAGGTGATAGCAGGCATCTAACTAAGAGATACCCTAGAAAAAGTACAACCCTCCCCAATTCAGAGTGGATGAACCATGACTACTTTAATCCAATCATAATGGATGGTAATTCTGTTCACTAGATGCCAGTGACCTAGGGGTGAGCATGTGACCCTTGCTAACCAATGAGAGGAAAGGGGAAGTATATTGAATGACCTCTTGAAAATAACATTCTTGCTGATAAAAAGAGATAAATGCATGAAGAAAGCTTCCTCTGCCTCTTCTTTCTGACCTTTGAAATAAGTTCTGACAAG
Organism: Anoura caudifer; assembly: GCA_004027475.1. Taxonomy (NCBI): domain Eukaryota; kingdom Metazoa; phylum Chordata; class Mammalia; order Chiroptera; family Phyllostomidae; genus Anoura; species Anoura caudifer. The sequence continues at coordinate 63,206 of PVKU01000136.1, read as the reverse complement.
ACAAGATGTTTAGATATGAAGTAGCTATCTGGTGACCATGAGACACTCAGGAAGCAAAAGCAAAAGATGCAAAAGCCTGGTCCTTGATGATATTGTTTGTGTACCACACATTCCTCCAGACCTATTGTCATATCATCTCATCTAATGTTAGTCTTCAAACCACTTTTGGTTGGTTACTCAGTTACTTGCAGCCAAAAGCATCCTAAATGACACAGAGGCCTTTACCAATTTTGAACAAAAGATTTCAAACCCATTTAAACTGCAACAAAATTTTAAATCATTGAGACGGGCTACATTTTTTAGCATTGGACAAAAATAGAATTCTATGCTTCTATCATCTACATTTATTCATGCATATATTACAACAAGCATTGGTTGAAGGCCTCTAATGTGCAAGACACTGGGATAAGCCATGTGGGAGGAGAGAGGGAAGACTACAAAGATGAATAAGACCTGGATCCTGTCCTAAAGGAAACTTACAGCCCAGTTGGATAGATAAGAAATAATAAAACAAAAACAAAATCCATAGTTCTGGCCTTAAAAGGAAACTGGAATTTAACTCTGTAAATCACTAAAGCATGCACCTATCACATTTTACATTTTATTTTTATATGCCCAGAACCTTAAGCTAAAAGTGGAACAAAAAGAAAAAATAAAGAATAAGTAGTAAAATAAAACAGAAGACTTTAAACAAGAGGGGCTAACTCACACTCATACTCTGCTATTCAAGTTGGAATATAGGGGCTAATGTGATTGATGCCTTAGCTTGGGGCTTCTGGAAAAAAGACAATGAGAAAGGCAGCTTACTCTACCTGGCTTCTTTTCAGCTAAGGAGTTGGAACGCCAATACCAAACTAGATTTCTAGGTTTTCTGGCTTTAGTACAATATAATAAATAAGACTTTGGCAATTCGCATTAGATTCTTGTACTGGGTCAGCACTTACTATCTGTGTGAGTGCTTCAGAACGACAATCCTCTATACTCCACTCCAAATGGCTTTTCATATGTAAAAATATGTTGTACTTTGTTCCTTGGTGTTTAAAGCTTAACTAGATAGAAATGACTCTTCATCATCCACAAAATAGCTAGAGTAAGCTCAAGACAACTCCCCAAACAAGGATAAAATCCAGCATCAAAAGGCAGCATGTTATAATGGATAAAGATTACAGGCTTGGGAGCCTGGCAGATTTGATTGCAAACCCCGATTTTACTGTTTCGCTTGTGTGACCTTGGGCAAGTTACTTTACCACTCTGAGCTTCAGTTTCTTCTTTTGGAAAATGATTATGATGACTTATTCTTTATAGAGTGACTGCAAAGATAAATGAAGTTACATGGGCAGACAGCAGCTGGATTTAGCACGTACACTCAATAAATGTTATTCTTCTTCCCTTTATCTTAATTTTGATCTTGAATATATTTTAGATTTTTATTAGTACAGTCAACTCAAAACTAGACAGTAGCAGTAATATAAATAGTATGAAGTGGCAGATCATCCCAGACTTAACTTATTTTTCAATTTTTCAGTGCTTATCTAGAATTACATTTGATTAGGAATAATTTTTAAGAGAATTCACAAGAATTACAAAAATTTACATAAAACCAGTTTGAGATTAGCTGGGAAACTCATTCATTTTTTTCTTGTTGCAGAATGATATTCAACAATTATGAAGTGGGCACCTACTATGTGTCTGATGTTTTATAGGGAAAAGAGAATTAGAGATGGGGATTCTTTATAAATAGGAAAGGACATCTTCACTCTCCTGAAAGAGCCAATGAAAGTTGAACTCTCTCCCATTTTTCTTCTTGCAGCTTATGATTCATGTTCCTCCACAGAGCAAGGAGGAGTTAGGGTGGCTGAGTCCGGAGAGGAACATGGTTATTTTCGCCCCTCAGATTCCTGTGGCATTGTACTCTATGGATGAGTCATCAGGTCAGCCAGTTGGATGTAAGGAGTGGGAAGGTTATTCAGCAGAATATCAGTGGGAGTGAGGGATGTAAATTCCCACAGGGGAAAGTCAGAGCAAGGACCAGATATCTCTTTCCAGGAGTCAGGCAGGGCAGGCCTGCTTAGGGAGTGTGATACATGAGGTTGCAATGTAGAAGAGGGTGAAACTTACCCAGTAAAATAGCAAGCAACTACAGTGAAGGAAGGGGACACAGTTAGCAAGGAAATCTGGGGGAGAAGGTGAGAGCCTAATGATGTTTGAGAAATTTTCTGTGTGACACATGATGTGAAACCCCTCTTTTACCTCTTTACTTATAGTAAATATGTTCATTACTCTTCTGGATCCCGTAGTCAGACTGGAATTTCCCTGGCTACAACACTACACAGTATCCAGACTGGGGGAGAAGGCGTTACACATCACCAAGGTAGTTAAATAAATAGAAACAATATATAAAGAAAGATAATATTAGTAGACAAGGCCCAATCTCCAACAACATCACTTCCGGCCTGCTCCCTGTTTGAACTCTCAGTATTGCTTCCAAGAGTGTTATTGTGAAAAAAATATACAGAGCTTGTAGTGACACACAGGGTTCAAAAGTAGAGAAAAGAAGACATTTTGAAAAGTAAAGTAAAAGCAAATAAAATTAAGCAAAAATAGCAGAAGGAATATCACTGGTGGCTAACAATGACAAAGCCCTGGTATATTGTTTGGTGTTCTTTTCCCTAGAAATTTCAAGAGAGAAAGAGAGAGAGAAGAAAAGAAGAGAGGAGAGGAGAGGAAAGGAGAGGAGAGGAGAGGAGAGGAGAAGAGAGGAGAGGAGAGGAGAGGAGAGGAGAAATGAAGAAAAAATAAAGGGTCTATGATTACTTCGCTTGCAAACAGGTGAATCGGTTGAATCAGATGTCCACCTGCTGCCCATGACCAGATAACATTCTCTGACAATGGGGTGGGGGGTGATTAGAAGAAACTAAGAGCTGTTTTGTTGCAGCATGGGGCAGATGGGTAGAAGTGGATAGAGAGCTTAAGGCAAAGAAGGCACTAGGCACTGGGAAGAGAGGTAGAAGACAAGGGAAATCACCCTGGCTGGTGTGGTTCAATGGATTGAGCACTGGCTTGCAAACCAAAAGGTTGCAGGGATTGCTTCCCAGTCAGGGCACATGCCTGGGTTACAGGCCATGAAAGAGGCAACTAATCGATGTTTCTCTCCCTCTGTTTCCTCCTCCTTTCCCCTCTCTCTAAAATTAAATCAATTAATTAAGAAGAGAAGGGAAATCATGAAAAGGCCAGTTCCAGCCTCTTTACTTCCATATCAAGAGACTGGGCCTTTGGTTTCTATATGCCCATTTGATAGCTGTGGTTCTTAAGTGCTAGAGTGTGTTAAAAATACATGAGAAACATACTAGAAGCATATCTTTCTGGGCATGACACCCCAAATTTTGATTTAGTAGGACTGAGGTGAAACCCAGGGATGTGCACTTTTCATGGATTCCAGGTGATTGGGATGCCAGTGTTTCTTGGTAGACTTTGAAAAACAGCAGAGCACATGGCCTAGAGGCAGCTGATTCGTGAGTCTTGATAATATAAATGCGACATAGGAGGTAGTACAGGGTTTGTTAGGTCTGTAAGGCCAAACGTGAATAGGCCCTCTTCAGGTGTCATTCTATAAAGGTCTACTTATTTTGGTCTACATACTTTGGACATGACTCTGACTTAAAATGTTGATTTGGGTTCAGATCTAGGCGGCTCACTATTTGAAAAGACCGAGGAGGTACTAAATAGAGTTGCATACAGTGCGCTGCACACATATACAGCAATTACTGATAAACCTCAGAGTTTCAGAATTAGTTCTCAACAAGCATATTACAGCATCCTTTGATAGTTTACTACCAAATTTAGATCAGTGGGTAATTTTTGTTTTTGCTACAACAGATAATGTTGATTTTATCATACTTTTCAGAAGCAATGTTGAGCTGAGTTGGTTGTATACTTCAGTGCAGAGTTCTGAGTAAGCAATAGAGTTAAAAAGTGTAGCATGAGAGCAGCCTAGACTCTGTGAAAACTGCATGCTGTCTGGAACATGCAAAAACCTTGCCTTGGAAATATTTAAGAGTCCTGAAAGGGCAAATAACACGAGGGGCATAACTATGGCAAAGAAACCTGTCTGAGTGAGCTAACGAATATTCTAGAATCCAAATGTGTCTGTAAGCACAAAAACTCTCAGAACCACTGTACTACAGTGGGATTTGTTGTTAAGGAACACTTGTGTCTTACTAGAGTGTTAAATACAACCTCCATGGACTCAATCTAAGCTAAATCTAAGGAGTGGGCTAGGAGGAAAAGGGAAAAAGAAGAGAAGAAACAGAGCCAAGGCCAAGAAGACTAGGTTTCTGGGATGAAGAGCTGACTCCACAGATTCTCTATCAACTCAGAATAACTTTGATGCTTAGGATTCTGATGGGTGAGGCAGAACATTAAAATCTCCAGAAAGTGATGATATTCGCAATTAAGCAATCATTGCTAGCTTAAATAAGATTCCCTGGAAATAGACTCTGAGTTGGAGAGTGTCATGCAGAAGGGCCACTGGAAAGTGATCTCAGGAGAAATGCCTGTTTGGAAATGAGGAAGGCATGATTAGGCAGAGGGAGGATTTGGCCTACAAATTGGTTGCAATTAAACCTTTGGCTGATCCTACAGGGGGAAAGTGGGATGGCCATTTAGAGTTGTCCCAAAATAAGTCAAAGGAGTTGAATTTTTGTAGCTCCCAATCAGCCATTCTTGTCTTGGTCTCTGCCTGAGAAAGGTTATGACCTTGAGCAAGGCATTGCTCAGTGAGGAACACAGCTGTGAGCTTCAGCAGCTGATTTTCTCAGAAGCTGAAGATAGATACTGTATTAGTCAGTTCTGGCTGCCATAACAAAATACCATAGATTGGGTGGCTTAAACAACAGGAATTTATTTCTCACAGTTCTGGAAGCTGGAAAGTACAAGCTTAAGGTGCTGGCCAATTCCATTCTTGGGTGAGGACCCCCTTTCTGGCTTGCACACAGCCTCCTTCTCTCTGTGTCCTTAATGGTAAAGAGAGAGAGCAAGCTTTTTTGGTGTCTCTTCTTCTTATAAGAACACGAATTCCATTGTGGTGTCCCACCCTGATGACCTCATCCAAACCTAATTACCTCCCAAAGGCCCCACTTCCAAATACTATCATATTGGGGGTAAGAGCTTCAACATATTAATTTGAGAAACACAGTTCAGTGTCAATTTAGCAGTAATATCAATCCAAAAGAGGGGGTCTAGGCAGAACACAACCGTAACTACTACAATAATATAATTTGATAAATCATTGAGCAGGGGCTTTGTGGCAAGACTAATGGGAAGTGGTAAACAAAGACATGTCTTGGCTCCTGACAATAAATGGTTGGCAGAGGCTAAACAAGTTACCATTGCCCTAGGAAAACAGGCTGGATTTGGATGGGCTTCCACTCCCAACAGGAAACTGGAGACTGTCTCAGGAATTGAGATAAAGCCTCTTCCTAAAAAAATAGGAAATATCATTGATGTAATCATCGATGGGAGAAAGCAGCAGTTCAATATCTTTGTGCATAAGCATGCACAAAGGGAAAGATCCTACATTATCCAAATACAAAGCATAAAGTATAATGAAAGTAATTCCAGATCATGGAGGGTCTGGGTCTTGGCTCATGGGGTTATTTGTAGCCGCAAACCTGAAACTGGACTGTTATGTTAACTGCAGAATTCTAATTCAATGTCTATTTAGTGGCTAAAAGTTCAAACTTTTTCAATGGTCTTTTATTGATATGATCTGCAATTATCTATGATAATGGATATTTATATGCCATACTCCAAAGGTGAAGATGTGAAGTGTGGCATCAGTGATGTCTACAGAATTGCGTTTTGTAGTATAGAAGGAAGGTTTTACAGACTTCAGTTTAAGGCACAGTATAACCTCTAAGGCTGAGAGATACCACCAACCTGCCTTTCACGGATCAGAATGTATGCCCACCTCCTGGCTCATTTTTCTAGATTCTGAAGTTTCATAGTTTTATATGTCACATTTTCTTTCCCAATGAGTCCACCTCCACCTCCCATTTAGGTTTATTCAGAAACTTTCAGTGAATTTAGTAACATTTGAATTTTGTAGTCAGAGCACAAGGATATATATCTTGGATATACAATTCATTCTTATAGTCCTTGCCTGTCTGTCTTAAAAAAGCCATGCTCATCAATGCCAGTCCTGAGTTATCACACCAAGAATTTGTAATGCCAATTAACTCAACATTTCCATCATGTATAAAGATTTACGATTACTACAGTGATGTCTTGACTTACTAAAAAGCAAGCCCTAAGATGACTAACACAAGGTGTATCTTCAAGGATGAAAGAGTAACTTCAGGAAAATGACATTAGCTCATCCTTTCCTGTGCTGATTATTTGAAAAACAAAATGCACTTTTTAAATAGAATTTAATTCATGCATACATTTTCCCTTATGGCATTTATATGATACATCTTATACTCTTATTTTTATGATAATTATAAACAAATACTTGAAGTAATTCTGATGTATATGGGAAATGCTATCTTTATGTCAGTGTTTCTGTTGGCCAGAAAAAAAATGACATTGTTTAAGTTATAATAACAGTATCTCTTACAGTGCAAAAAAAAATAAGCCTGCTCTGAATAATATATAACTGGAGCAATAATAATATGTATGGAAAGATCACCTAAACATTTATTTAAAGTATATAATTTATAAATTGCTAGAATATTGAATGACACATATGACTCCAGTTTTATTTTCTGATCAGACATTTCATGTGAAAAATGAGGCCAATAATCTAATTCAGAAGAGTGTTCTGAGTTATGTTTACCTTGAACAAATTCTCCAAACAATTAGGCATTTGTGTAAGGGAATGAATAATTACCAAAAAATTCAATTGTATCTCTGTGGCTAAACTGCAGAATTCAGTGAAGAAAAATGATAGTTCACCCAAGGAAAGGATTGTATGATGATTAGATTTGTTTTTCCCCCACAAATTTCCTCCATTTCACTTTTTTTAAAGCAAATAACAGTTCCTAGATTTGGCAATGTTTCCCACCTTATTCTCATGTGTGGAGAGAGGGAATTAATAATGATGTCTCAGGCTGAGCTTTGCACGTAATCCCACTGCTACTTTACCTGTAGAAAAGTAATATTTATTGAGCATAGATTTATTGAGCTAGGCTTATACTTGATAAAGCTTCAATAGGTCATTTATTCATTCATTCATTTAGTAAACATTTATTAAATGTTTCCTCTTTGCCAAGCACTGGGAATACCGAAAATAATATTGCCGAGTTCATAAAGAATAGGACAGATTTAAGATGTAGTCTGGTTATCTAATCTAGATCATTTAATCTCACAAAAACTGAAAGAGAAAAGTATTTTTATTCATTTTTATTTTGAAGATAAGGAAACGGAGACGTAGGTTCAATGACTTGCCCAAGTCCAGAGGCAGTGTTTATGCTCAAGTCCATCAGACTCCAAACTGCATTCTTGCTCCGTGTGTCTTCCTTTTTGCTGAATAAAATATCTGTATGCCCTGTTTGGGGTGTGATGGTGGGAAATGAAATGTCAGTAAAGAACTCAATGTCCAAATGCCATGATATATATTCTGAAAGCTTTTCTTTTCTTTTTCACTTTCTATATGTCTATTGCTTACATAAAGGGTGCCTAGAGATTGTTCTTTGCCTTTTCCATAAATTAGGAAAAGAGACAGAACTGTATTATATGATTGGTAATCTAGGAGTCATTTGTTGGTGCTGGTTTTCATAGGAGCTAAACCTGAGCAAGCTATTACGTTTAGACTCAAACTCAGTCAGAGCTGATAATCTTCAACAATATGTTGGTTGAGGTTTATGATTGTGTCTCAAGCTCACTCCTTCACTCTTTCTTTCACCCTCCTGAGGATTGTCAGTACTAACTCTTATTTTCTATGCATAAATGCTGGTGCTAAACCAAGGCAAGGTTTTAGTTATACTGTGGGGCATACTTTGAATGATTGACCTTGGCTAATGGCCAAGCCCATTGGAAACCCCCCTCTAAGTTGTGCATTTTTAGGCTGTGGTCATCTTTGGGATTTCCCCCCCAAAACTTCTCTGTCATGGTAGAAATTTAAGAGCCCCTTTTCAGAATAATATACAAAGCTGGGATGTCAAAGTAAGCACGAAATAATTTGTTTTACATCTTGATTTGTTCATTCCTTAAGTTCTTCCTTGTTATTAAATCTTTTCTAGTTGCATATTCTTAAATCATTCTCTATTTGCATATTGAAGTCTTCTTGTAAAAGTCTCTGCTTTCCCCCTAAAATGGTGCACTCAACATTTCCTGACAGCCTGTGTCCCATAGAATTCTAGGTACTTTTGGTTTATCATAAGCAAGGCAAAAGAGAAAGTTTCTAAATAGCATTTGACAGGCTTCCAAAGTAATAAGAGTTAAAAACTAAATGTTTTGTCAAATACAATGATACCATTCTTTTCTAGCAAGCTATTTCTTGGTACACACACACACACACACACACACACACACACACATGACATTCAGAAACAATAGATAGTGCATATTTAAGTTATTGGTAAAGGCACCCAATCACTGGATTTTATTTATCATTCAGCATAATAAAAAATTTGGCTTTGGAAAGTGTTCCTATAATGGCAGGCTGTTATGAAAAAGAAAAAGATCATCATTGGTAGAAAGGTATCAAACTACCTAAATTATTCAAATTGTTTTATTTTCCGAATAGGCCCATTATCTCTACATGTACTAGAAGACTAAAAAGATATTCAGAAATTACTGGTCAAAAACTGTCTGTGACCCAGATACTGTTTGGATTTGCATGAGATGTTTCCAAAGCAGTCCGGGAAAGCCCACAAATTCAAAGCAGCTCTTTATCCTCACCCCATTTCTGCTGAGTCCAGGAACCTTATTTCATTTCCTGCATGGTAGGCATTTTTTAGGGACTAGGTAAGCCATGACATCTGCACAGCTTTCTGAGTCATTGTCGTGAAATGATACATGCTTGGGTGTAGTACAGCTACTTGGTTCCCAGAGAAAACAAACAAACAGAAATCAGCAAGGAACTTCAGTTTTGCTAAAAAACAAAGACAACACACAATTCAATTTTTAAAATTCATTTTTAAAATACAAGGCCTTCAGCTTTTAAGTTACCAAATGATATTTTTTAACCCTGAAAAAATAGTTTAAATGAGAGCTTTTGCTCTGTATGCCTCATTTCAGGAATTCGTCCTCTACCAAGAGTTCTGTCTCTGGAAGATTGGGACATAAAGTTCCTATTTTGATAGACCAGTAGGGCACATATTTATAGGAAAAAAGCCTATATTCACATAGCCTTAAAAGTAGTTTCATCATTTTTATTTACATAAAAGGCAAATATTTTTTATTCTGTTAACTGTCATACACGACAATGTCCCAGGTTCTGGGCAGCTCCAAAGGGTCAAATATAGATCTTGCTCTCACAGAATTTAGAATATAGCATATTGGGAATGAGGATGAGTCATGCATACAAATGCCCCTAACTTTAGTAGATTATGAAATTATAAAGAAAGCATAGAGGACTTCAGAGGTGGAGAAGAAAAATAACATAAGTTAAATCTCCTACTAGCCAGACTATATTTAGGAGAGCACTCACATTTCTTAAATCTTTGAAATAAGAAATAGAAGCTAGAAGTGTCACCACAAAATTCTTAGAACAACAAAAACAAAAAATTAAGCAAATGATTTATCCTACCTTCCTCTCCAGTGAGGAATAAAGTTGTGTACAAAACTGTTATCAAGTGCCTATCTTATGCTACACATGGTTGAGATGTTAAATTTTCTAATCATAATGATATCTTAGTATCATTTGCTTCATTTTTAGGATTAACTGATGAGAGTAGACGTCAAGTAACTTGCCCAAGGTCTCACAGATTAAAAATGGTAAAGTCAGGATTAAAGGCAAAGTCCAGCCCGCTTCACATAAGCGGCCTTGAAGAAGCAAAGGCTGAGGAGGAGAGGAAACATGGGCTTGTGAAGCAGTTTAAGGATTTAACAAGCAGTTTAAGGCTAGCATGCTTAGGCTAGGTTGTGCTGTGGTAACAATACCCATCTCTTGGTGGCTTATAGCAACAAGTCTATTCCTTGTTCACGTTATAGGCCAGCTGCAGGTCTGCTGGGGCTCTGCTGTGAGTACTCTTCACTCTGGGGTGCAGGCTGCAGGAACTACCAGTATTTTGGACAGTACAAATCTCACCTACAGGTCTCAGGGCAGGAGGAAAAGCCCCTTAAAGCTTCTGCTCGGAAGTGGCACATACCACTTTTGCCCTCATTTTTTTGACCAAAGTAAGTCAGACGGGCAAGCCGGATGTCAATGGGGCAGGAATGTGTAGTTCCCCTTGCAGGGGGAGCAACAAATACTGTGAAGAAGAATACAATCTATCATCATCTGCCCTTTTTTTCTCATAAAACCATTTGCTCCTTTCTAGACCATATATTTACCCTCTCCTCAAAAGAGACAGTCCAAAATTCATGTTTATTCATGGAATCCTGTGATACTGACTATATTAGGTCTGAAGTATGTTCATTTTTACCCAGAGGCCTATAAATTAAGTAACAAGTTATTTGCCCCTGCATACTTAGTATATAATGTGATGGAACCAGAGCAGGAAAGGAAGAAGAGCAAACACAGCAATCTCTGGGTCACTGAAATTTTAAGATTCCACTGGGCAGCCACAGTGAGGGGCTCTGACCTGGGGGTGGGCCTCCCAGTTCAGGTCAATATAGACCTGGGGCAAGCTCGTTCTGTGGGAGAGAGTGGCATGTTTTGAACTGGAAAGAAAAGTAAAGGTTTGATTTTTTTTTCTCTAACTTGGACTGGACTTAAATAACTGAAAGCATGTCTTATTCTGGGCTACAGAAAGAAACTAAAATCTCTGCGATGGGCTGAAGATGTTTTAGGGACAGAGAAGGAAAATGCAGCAAAACATCGTTGAAAACAGTGACGAGAGGAACCACAAAATCATTGCAAGTTCCTTCCTCACTGACTTCAGACTTTCTGTAAAATCAGAATTGGCAGATAGAAGGCAGGGGCCAGAGCGGATGACTCCAAGATGACTACATTTTCTATCTTAGATGGCTAGGAAAATAATGACACTATACGTAGACAGTGGGAAATAATAGAAAACGGATTTCAGAAAGGAGACGATGGCTTTATCTTTGGGTATTTTAGATTTGCTACGTGCTCAACATTGAGCTAAATATTATGATCAAGAGAAAAGGAAAAAGAATTATAAGAAGCATGTTCAGACTCAGGAAGATCACAGTGCATTGGGTTAGGTAAGTCTAACCACAAGAAACAAAAGTGAAAATACCATGCTTGGATTTGGTTGTTGAGCCAACCAAATTGGCTCACTTAATTAAAGTGAAGGTTTAGGAAGTTAATTCCCTGTCTTCCTCCTGCATGTTGCAGAGACTGTGCCCTATCTGTCTCTATGCTACATTTTATCACTCCTAAAAATGTCTGCCTGACGTCTGGCTGGAAAGCCCAAACGTCAGAGTTTCCAAGCAGTCCTTTCCCATTGCACAACACACAACCTTCATCGCTGAGGAACATCCTTGGACAGGCCGTTCTCAAGGACAAAGCTAAAAAGGGCAGAGCAAGATTGGGAGAAAATTGATGATCTTAAAACCTAAGACACAAAAAAAGTCTGGATGGGTATAGGTCTGACCGAATCACATGCCGTGATAGATATCCTCAGACAACTACCGTAAGACTCTATTTATCGTCACTGGAATAGCTCATGTTTTTAAATTTCTCCTTCAAAGGTAGGCCAAAACTCAATGATACTATCTATTTTATACCACAACCATAATTATTTTTCAAAAATATGTTATTTATGTTAATATGTAATTGGTTTATTCTTGTTTAGTAAAAATATTTAAATATTCTGTTAATTAATATATTAGTTTATATAATATTAATATCTAAATAATACTATTTTAGAATATAATGAGTATTTTATATGTCTCTTTTTGATTTCTAAAACAGCTAACAATAGCCATAATACATATTTTATTTCACTTTATTTTTTTGGTTTTACTGAGGTGTAATTGATAAAATTGTAAGATATTTAAAGTGTACATCATGATGATTTGATATATATACATATTGTGAAAGGATTACTTTCATCTAGCTAATTAACACATCCATCACTTCACACATCTCTCTCTCCACCTCTCTTTTTTTTTGGTGAAAACATTCAAGCTCTACCTTCTTAGTGTATTTCAACTACACTGCTACCCACTGTAGTCACTGTGCTGTACCTTAGCTCCTCAGACATGACCCACCTTACAGCTGCAAGTCTGCTCCCTTTTATCAATCTCTCTCTCTCTTTCCTCTGCCCTCTAGCCCCTGAGCACCTCGTTTCTACATTCTGTTTCTACATGGAGGGCAACTTTTTAGTTAGATTCTAAATATAACTTATTTTATGCAGTATTTGTCTTCCTCTGTCTGATTTTTAAGAGTATTTCACTTACCATAATATCCCCAAGGCCCATCCTTGTTGTTTCAAATAGCAGATGTCCTTCTTTCTCATAGTTGATAATATTGTCATATATATGTGTGTGTATATCATATGTATGTGATATATATGTATACATATATATCACAAATTCTTTATCCATTTATTTGTTAATGGACACAGGTAGCTTCCATATCTTGCCTATTGTGAATAATGATGCAACAGGAATGTGATAGCTCTTCAATATCCTGTGTTTGTTTCTTTTCAATTTATAGCCAGAAGTGGGATTGTTGGATCATATGGTAGTTCTATTTTTTATTTTTATTTTTTGAAGAAACACCATACTGTTTTCCATAGTGGCTACACCAATTTATATTCCCAACAGCAGTGCACATTCCCTTTTCTCCACATCCTTGCCAGCTCTTGTTATTTCTTGTCTTTTTGATGACAGCCATTACAACAGGCATGATGTGATGTTGAACACCTTTCTTATACCCATTGGCCATTTGTATGCCTTCTCTGGAAAACTGCCTATTCAGTTCCCCTGTACATTTTAATTAAGCTTGTTTGGAATTTTCACTATTAAGTTATATGAGTTCTCTATAGATTTTGGATATTAACCCTTATTATATATGTGATTTGCAAATATTTTCTCCTATTCCATAGTTCTTGTTGTAGTTGTTGTAGTTGTTGTAGTTGATGGTTTCCTTTGAAGGGTCCTTTGCTAGGATCTTCAACAATTTTCAGAATATAAATGAATCCTGAAACCAAAAAGCTGGAGAACGTATGAGTTATATCATTCATTCCGCCTATACAACCTGCAAATCAAGAACTGCCACCAATGCCTATACTTTATCCCACATCTACAGCGATTATCATTAACTTTGCCTCAGCCAGGAGCTATCGCTTGTGTGTGAGACTGACAGGAGAGCCCGCTGGAATCAAAGCATCCTGAGTGCAGGGACTGTCATTTTCATTCCTGTAGCTGTGGTACCTGTCTAGGAGCCTTGAACATGCAAGTGGCTTAATTTAAAAATAGTATACAAATCAACAGATTCGACAGCTTGATTTGTTGACATAAAATGGATTTCTTGGTTTGCTTGATGTTCAAAGGAGGAATTTGAAATGATATTAAGGACGCTAAAATGAGAAAGTGCTGAAGTGACCTGAACAGACACCAAATAACATTATATTTTAAAATATAACAACCATAAAACAGTAGCAGCTAACCTTATTTGCATGCTTCATGTATCAAACACTGAGCTAAGCACTTTACATTCATTATCTCATTGATTCTTGAAAATAACTCCAGGAATTAAGTGTTATTATTCTAATTTAACAGACAAAGATACTGATAGTGCAGAGGGTTAACCACACAGCATGCCTAAAGTCACACAGTAGTGAAGGACAAAGCTTGGCTTCTTTCTCCACCAAAATATACTCTAGCCCTGGCTGGTGTGGCTTAGTGGATTGAGTTCTGGCCTGCGAACTAAAAGGTTGCTGGTTTGATTCCCTGTCAGGGCACATGCCTGCGTTGTGAAACTGTTTCCCGTTAATGATGTATAAGAAGCAACAGATCCATGTTTCTCTTGCACATCACTGATGTTTCCCTCTCTCTCCCTTTCTCCCTCTCTTCTCTCTCTCTCTAAAAATAAATGAATAAAATCTTTAAACAATTCTCACTATCCCACCACCCAAAAAATAATAAGAAATGTTTAGAAACTTTATGTCCATTAGGTCATTAACAGCAACATGAAAGTCTTGGCTAATATCCCTATTTACAAATGTGAAACCTGAGGTACAGGAGAGTCCTGAAAATTATGTCAGTTCCCACATTAAGTGCAGAGGTATCTCCTGCTCGGACATGAAGTCATCGTCCCCCAGGAAATTTGTAAATTCAACAGGCATTTCAATTGAACCAATGCTTATTAAGTGTGTGTTTCAATGGCAGCCCCACTGCCTGAGATGGGGATAGACTGTCCTTCAAGGACTAAAATCTTCTCAGTGCAATTAATAGATATTTTGAGTACCACTACTTGATGAATGGACTGCACATACTAGGTAAAGAGAAAAGCTAGTTGTGTACAGGATAGGAAATGAATGAGAAGTGATTAATGATAGAGAAAGGGGAGAAATGTGAGAAATAGAAGCAAGAAAGACTGGTTGCTTCTGTAAATGATTTCTGTCTATAGAGATTCCCTGAGGTACAAAGCAAAGACAACAAAAGATCAAGACGTTGGGTTTGTGTTTTAGGTCTTCAACTTATTTTACCTGTGTGGCCTAGAGTAAGCTACCATATTCCTGAATAAGTCTTCTCTCATTAAAATGAGGAAATTGGGCTAGATCAATAATTTTTCATTTTTTCCCCATATCACTCCTGGTCTCACTAGCAAGAAGTAAAATTCTCAATACATCCTCTTTCCAGAAATAACATGTAATGTATATATAAGCTATACACTTAATAGATATTGAAGATCTTTCTCTAATAATACATGCAGATTTATTTTTCCTTTAAAAATAGCTAGTTAGTATTCCATTATACGAAGGAAATATAATTTGTTTAGATGGACCGTTATTGAAAGACATTTAGGTCATTTCTAATTTTTTGTTATTACAAACATTGCCATGGTTAACTTCCTATAGCAATTTAAATCTTCAGTGTTTGGCAGAGAATACATCATTCTCTGTGGAACTCCCAAGGCATGTCCCTGAAGCCCCAGGGTTCCAGGAAGCACTGTTTGAAAACCACCAAATAAGATAATCTTAAATTTCCTTTTCTCTCTATTACATGAAACTCTTTTAACCTTTAGTGTTTGTTTCTCTCACTCATTATTTTGCAGTGCCACCTAATAGTTTCTAGTGAATTGACGTGACTTGTCTCTCAAACTAGAATATAATCAGTTTGAGGCTACTGACTGTTCAGTGTTCATTTGCCGTCCTCAACAGCCCAGTGTAACACTGAGTGAGACCTGAGAAGTGCTCAACAAATGTACAGGTTGAGTGGTATTAGAAGAGAATTGAGTTGGTAAAAAAATACTTAGCCCAGTTGATTGTAGCTGTTTAAATACAGTCTGAGTACATAATAGTTAGCTCTGATTTTAGTACAGATTGCTTCAGTGAGTTAGATACAGTTTAACTGTCACTCAGACAGGGGTTTATGGGTGAAATGGATAATCCCTCCATTCATGCTTTGCATTTTTAGGATCACCAGCCATGCTCAACATTGAAGGTACTTTTCATGTTGTATTCTGTGCAAATGGAGCCTCCTGGAACTGTGCTCCAGTCAGCTAAATTCATACAGAATACAACCTAACTTGTGCCCCCTACAGTTGAACAGGGCATTGGTGAAATACATATGTATTACTCTCTCTATCCTCAGGAAATTTGTTCCATCCATCATTCTGTTGCCTGAATCTATAGTCTTTCCCATTCTACTTACACTTTCCATATAAGCACACCAAGTCGCTTTTATCATCATAGTAGGATTCCTATCTCTTTCATAGGTGAAACTTTTTGAAAGAATAGTCTACATTCCTGTACTTAACTTTGCAACCAATCCACTTGGTGATTTTCAGTCATTACCTTTACTCTCTGTGGCAGAGTCACTATTCACCATCTCATCCTTTTAAAAATTCTCTCCTTCTTTCCCTTTTGTGTCTTTCTCTGTTTGTTCCCCCCACCCCCAGCTATCTGTTTATCTCAGGCTTCTTCAGGAGCTGTCCTCTCTCTACTCAGCCCTTATGTCTTCTCTCCTAAGACTCTGTCATCTGACTCTGTTATTCTTAGTCTAGTCTCTTTCTGATTCATTGGCCTTGACTTTCCATTCTTTCTCACCCATAACATTCAGTACAAGTCATCCTCGACTTTCCATTCTTCCTCATCCATAACATTCCATCAGTCACCAAGCTTAGTCAGTTTCTTAAATGTATTCAAATCTGTTTATGTCTTCTTATCCCCACAGTCACTCTCTAGGCAAACCACCATCTTCCTAAGTTATTGCACCAGTCTCCTAAGTGGACTCCTTAACTCTGGTTTAGTCCTTTATAATGCATTATGCTTTTGGTCAACTTTCTAAAATATATACCTGCTCAGATAATCAGATATCTAACATTTTCGATAGTCTCCTATACCATTCAGGATCAAGCCCAAATACCTTTTCTTAGCACTGTTGAAAAATAAAATTTAACTGAGTAAATCTGAAGATCTAATTGGCTTTATTAAGTGATTCATGAATCAAGCAGCATCCCATCTAGCAACTAGAAGGGCACTCCAGGGATTGTACAAAATAAAAGGTTTTTATAGGAAAAGGGGTGGGACAAATGAACTTAACAAAAGAAAAGAGAGGATCATTTTAAGAACAAGATATCTTCTTTTGAAGGAGAGAGCAAGGTATTTTTTATTTTTATTGAATTTATTGTGGTCACATTGGTTAATAAAACTATACAGGTTTCAGGTGTACAATTCTATGATACATCATGTATATATTGTATTGTGTGATTTCCACCAAAATATCCTAGAAGACAGTATAGGCAGTAAAGTCTTGGACATTTTTCATGTATATATTCATGCAGGTTGCCCCTTCTTTCTATGGAGGCAGTAGAAATGTGAAGGGATCATGTGAGAGATTACCTCCTGATGCTTGACCAGGAAATTCAGGACTAATTGATTGAGATTACATTTCTAAGAAAGGTTGGAACAGCAATTAGGTCAGGTATTAAGCCTAGGTTTGGTATTATGGGCATTAGCACAAGTTATGCCACTTTGGGTCTGTGGTTTTTTCATTAACAGCACAATAGCCTTTCCTAATATTGTCCCGTTTATCTCCCAGCTTTATCTTCCAGCATTCTTGCATTTCATCCTCCCTACGTTTACACAGTCAATTCCTTCTTGGAATACCTGTTCTCATCTTCTACTTTTACCTATCTTTATCTTTTTTGTAACACCAACTTTCATCATTCTTATATATCTACCTCAAGCATCATCTCCTCCAGGAAGGCATTCCAAGCATCAATTCTTATTTGACCTTCTCCCTCAGTTTGTGCTCAAACAGTTCTTGAATATAACTTTCTCTTCACATTGCCAAAGTGTGGTGCAATCATTGACTGATCTCTGTCCTCACACTGAGTGGTAAACTTCTTAATGGCTTTTTCTACTGTGTATGTCCAATACTTACAACAAAGAATACATATTATTAGATAAATGATAAATAAACTGTATTTGATAGGGTTATTTCGAAGAAGAGTAACAATTTTTGTTAAATTTGAATTTCCAAATTTTGAAAATTTAATATATAAACTGTAATATTTTTCTTACTTATAGAACAACAATGTTAGAGAGTATGCAAAGAAAAGGGAACCCTGATACCCTGTTGGTGGGAATGTAAATTAATATAGCTACTATGGAAAACAATGTAGTGATTCCTCAAAAAATTAAGAGTAGAACTACCATATAATCCAGCTAGTCTACTTCTGTGTCTTTATTTGAAGAATACGAAAACACTAATTTCAAAATACATATGGACAGCAATGTTCTTTGGAGCATTATTTATAATAGCCAAGCTGTGGAAACAATCTAAATGTCCATCAACGGATGAATAAAAGAAGATGTGGAAATACATACAGTGGAATACTATTAAGCCATATAAAGGTAATATACTGCCATTTGTAACAGCATGGATGGACCTTAAAGGTATTATGTGAAGTGAAATAAGTCAGACTGAAAGAGACAAATACCATGATTTCACTATGTGGAATATAAAAACAAAACAAAACAAATGAACAAACATAAACAAAAACCAGCTCATGGAGGCAGACAACAGATTAGTTGTTACCAGAGGGAAGGTAATACACGTTGGGAGGGCAAAATGGGTAAAGGGGATCAATTGTATAATGATGGATGGAAACTAGGCTTGGTGGTAAGCATTACATAGTGTACACAGATAATGAGTTATGATGTTGCACACCTAAAATTATATAATGCTGTAAACCAATATTATCTCAATATTTTAACTGAGTAGTTATAATTAATATGAAATATTAGTACTTTAATGCAAATGAAGATTAATTTTTAATGCATCTTTCCTTTAGTTAACCTATCTTCATCACATTATTGGAACATGGTCAATAAACTATTTTACTCTATAGAAAAAAATGAAGGTGATGTGTATATTTGCTGATACTTTGTAACATTGCTAAATAAGAGTCAATCAAAAGTGATCAAGAGAAACTTAGGGGCAAAATATATAACACCTTATTCTTTCTTTCTTTTTTTTTCACAAATAAGATTTTTTATTTGCCGCCATTTAATGTCCGTATTTTAAACAGATTCTTAGACTGGGTCTCATATCCATCAGCTCATTCAACTTCAGCACCTGTCTCATCCCCGTTAGCTTTCCCAAAACTTCTAACTTCACCATGAAGATCCAGGAGTTTCCCCAATTCATACCTGGGCTTCTTCAGCATTTTGACTTTTCTAGGAACGGCATCATGGAGCAGATAAATGGATCAGCAAGTCTCGTCTATGTCTTTTCCAATGTTATCTGAAATCAATTTATTGACCACTTCTTTCAAGTCATTTGTCTGCACCTCTCAGGTCATGATTCCCATCATCTTCCGAATTCGATGGACCTGTTGATGCTGAGCATAAGATGTTCTACAAATCTGATTGTTGCATTTATTTTTTAGTAAAACCAACACAATAGACAAAGTAAATAACCATTGGTAGTCTTCACATTAACACGAGCTTCAATCCTTGTCTGTTATTTTTGACCATCAAGCACATTTTGTCATAGGTAAGGTCTATGCCATGGAAATTAGTCAGGCAGTTTTTGCCCTGAATATCCCCAGTAATTAGCTTGAATTTTCTAAATGCCACTTCATCATTCTGCAGATCAGCTAAGCTCACTTCAAAAACACAACCCTTGAGACCATAGATACAATTTTGGTTCCTTGAGTTCTTGTGACTAGTGTTTTCCATTATGTCTAATATTGAACATAGCTGGTGCTTTTACATCATACCAATCTTCTTAGAAAATGGACCAACCACTTTCTCCTTGGCTCCCCTTTTGCCACCTTTTTTAAGTTATTTGTTCTTGCCCACCTCCATGGTGTTGCTCAGAGAGCCAAACAAAGGACAGAAGAGCAAGTCATGCAATAATTCAGGTGTCTATAACAACTTATTCTAAAACAAAATGAGACCATTTTCTTTCTTAGTATTTACTCTGGTCATCTATATAGATCCTTTAATTGTTGTTTTTCTGTTTTCATTTTTCTCCCTTCAACTCTTCATCTCTATCATCTTCTCCTGAATGCTCTTATTTTATCTCCCACACCACCATTTTCCTCTAGATGTTCTAAGTCTACCTCCTCCCCCAGCTTGGTTTCCCAGACTTTACATGGCCCCCTTGACCCCTCCTTCCTCTCCCAAGACTGTATTTCCCCTGCCTCTCATTTGCCTCCCAGCAACCTAAGCAGAACAATACTGGAAGTGGAACTGGCACTCTGACAAGGGAGAGAGCCGTTGGAAAGAAAACTTTACTCATCAAGAAGGAGACAAGTATCTGAAAAATATCTGTGGGAAGGTGTTTGCTAAATCATCTGCTTCTTCAGATGTGGAACTTTCAACAATAATGGTTTCCACTTCGGTGAAGGTGGGCAAGAAGAGCATTCTTGGGCTGGATGAATGAGCAGATATGAAGAATTATAGACCTCAATAACTTAGCCTTGAATAAAATTCAAGATTTTCCCCTTTATTCATGTTCTTTCTTTCCTTCTGAAAGCCCCATTGCAGGAATTCAAAGGGCTGAGTTCTGCCATCAGCTGTGAGTCATGACTCCCACTGAAGCCAAGGAGCTCATATGTATGTATTCAGAGGAAGTATTGGGCCTTGGGGACTCAGATTAAATAACAACAGCCCAGTCGTTTGTTTGCTTATTTGCTTAAACCTTTATAAAAGAAGCAAGAGGCCTGCTGTACCTGAATGTCTTTTTATAATCATTTTAAAAATACACAGTAGAATTTAAATTCCCACAGTAGATCTCCTGCATTATGGCACAAATAATAACATTCTATCTTACCCCATGCCGCAGGTCTGGGAGGGAGTCAGAGGAAAAGAGGCAGGAATGAATTTCTAACGTGCCAGCCTTTCACTGAGAAAGTTCTGTTTGTATCCCCAGGGAACTCAGCACCAGGGACTGAAATCAGTGTTCCCTGTAAATGGCATGAAATACCTAAAAAGCTTTTATTTTTCAGAGCTAGATGGCTAAAGGTAACAAGGGCCACTCCACCGGCTTTGGGAAAAACAAAAGTATACAAGCTAGAATTCCACCTCTGGAATTCTCTCTCATCGCCTCCCCTCCTCGTTCATAAACCCCTTTCTCCTCCTCTCATGGGTTCTCCTCCCACACCTCGTTCATAAACCCCTTTCTCCTCCTCTCATGGGTTCTCCTCCCACAAACAAATCAAAAACATATCCAGCGTAAGTTCTCTTTGCCATCCCTCTCCCAGAGGGTGTTTTTTTTTTTTTTCCTAAGTACAAACCCAGTGTACTTTATTTAGTCAAGACAACAACTATATCACATATTTTTAAAAAACACGATTATTTTTTAACTTCCAAAATGTTAAAAATTTTATACTCTGACATTCCTTTTACAATGCAATTTTATTTTTAAAAAGCTTTTCATTTACTTTGTTTTGGTTTAAAGATGTTATACACCACACCAACCATTATAAAACAGAGATAAATAAATAAAGCAAAAAGTGAAAGATCCTCCAATTAAAATTTCCAGAGGCAACTACAGTTAAGAGTTCCTGTTGAATTTGTATTTAAATACTTAAATATGAAATGGAATATTGAAGGAACTGGCCAGATAGTATATACTGTTGTCTCTCTTCCAGACATTTCTGAGTTCCCCATTCCCCTAGGGGCAGACGGGAGCGTCTAGACACCTCTGGCTTTTTCTAATATCAGCCCTGGAATGTGGCACCTTCTCTGCCCAAGTACAGATCTACCTGCTGGCAAATTCCTTCCCTGCAACTTGTCCTTGTCCTTCACTTTACTGCCTGAACATAAGTGAAACTGTCTTCCCATGCTTCTAAACTCCAACTATTCCAAGATGCCCAAACGCCAGGATTCAGAGTTTATTCTCACTGCGCCCACCATCTAGCCTTTTTTTTCCCCCTTGGCCTGAAACTTGACCCTTGGACTCATATGGCAAAATTAGGCCTGTTTGTTTTTGTGTATAAACAAGATTAAACTAAACTGACACTAAACAAACAAACAAACAAATAAAACATTGTGACATGGACATTGCTAGACAACTAAGGAAAAGAAATTTACTAGGATTATGTAATAGTACTACTAATGATATCATCTATGGGAAATAGTTATTTTTAATATCTAAATCCTAAGATACAATACTGATTAACCGTATCATTCAATGTTTTATCATTCATTCACCTAACAAGCAAGTAATAAGCACATGTTTATTGCCCTAATGAATTTTAATTTTGTGCTAAATATTATGTTATTACACACTTATTAGGTATTGTTTTATAGGTTGGCACCTCCCTTCTAAAATGTCATCTCCATTCTTTAGAATGATTATTGCTTCAAACACACTTTCCAGCCTAAGGGCCAGCATGAACTGCCATATTTAATGTGACCCCACACACTTGACCATTATTGGTGGGTCCAGTAATAGGCACTAGACCCAACGTAAGCCAGAAAGATTCCTTCTGTGGGAATTTTTGAATGAGAACTGACAGCCAGTCTGTTTTTGTACTGAGAAGGAAGCTGTGGGAATGGGATCTGAAACCCAGGAGCTACTGGCTACTTTGTTTCCCACACATGGAACTGTAGTTCTCAACTCCATCTGCACAGTAGGATCACCTCTGGAATCTAAAAAAAATGCTTTGGTCCCAATCCCCTGAAACTCTAATTGATTCGGCCAGGGCTGGGACCCAGGTGTCAATATCTCTTTAAAACTCCCCCTGGGGGGTTAGAATGTGCAGCTAGTGATAAGAACCACTGAACTGGAAAAAAAGTTTACAGTGAGGAGGAGCAGAGTCACAAGCAGCAGTGGTGGCCAGAAGAAACACACAGAAACACGCTGGTGGCAAGCAAAGCCCTGTTTTGGGTATTCCGCAGAATGAATCGCTTCCTAGATTTTCTTTCTCACTATTCTGTTGACAAATTTTTTTCAATTACCTGAGATATTCCAGTGTCTTTCTGATAAATCCTCCTTTTATCTTAAGCTATTTTAAGTTGCATTTGTGTGATTTGAAAACAAGGAAGTCCAAACTAGATTTCTGTTTTTGTGCTCTAGCTTAATAGATTTTTACACTTGTGTAATGGTTTCTCTCAATTCTGTTCTCATTCACTAATTTACTATGTAATAATCCGCACAATATTCCAGGTTCTGTGCTACTTACCAGGAACACTAAAACGAAGAGACTATAGAGTCCCTTTATTAGAGCAGCTTCCACTCCATTGAGATAAATGGCATGGAGAAATAGCAATAAATGTTATACAGAAGTATTGACTAGGTACCGTGAGAGTACTGAAGAAAACTGTAGTGTGGTGAAATCGTGGAAGCCTTCACAGAGCAAGTGGCCCTGGTGTTGCCTCTGGAGGTATGTACTGGTGTCACCTGGTAGACAATGAAGTGTCATCATGAGAAATTCCATAGCCAAAGGCTCAGAGTTATAAGAGACTATAGGGCATATAGTCTCTTATAAGAGACTATATAAGGCATATAAGGCATAGTGGGCGTACTAAAGTATTTTTGTTCTGGCTGGGGCTGAAAGTTCATGCTGGGGATTGCAGGAGGGCAGAGAAGGGGATAGAGCATGGACATCTGCCCTTTGTCCTGTGGCTACTGCAGAAATTTTGAAATGGTTTAGAGACAGCAGTGCTATAAACAGATTTTCTGCTGAAAAAGATCTCTCTGGGTAAATGATTGTGCAGAGAACAGATTACCAGGAAGGAATCAACTGAGGACACTGGAACTGTCCCGGAGAGAAATGATGAGATCCTGACCTAAGATGTTGATAATGAGAACCTAGGAAAAAAAATTTAGAAGGTAGATTTCCCTGGCTAGGAAACCAATTGAGATCCATTAAAGACAGTGTATATATGTGGGCAGTAATGAGAAAAAAGATGAGTTTAGTCTTAATGAGAAGTAAGCCTAAAGGGAGGCTTACATACAGGGAACATGGGAGTATATAGGTAGAAGAAAAACTGCTTGCAAAGGGAAAGGAGAATAAGGTACACAGCTAGAAAAGCATGGTGTTATGGCAATTAATAATGACTCTAATGATTTCTGTACTAGGTTTAAATAGAATGCAATTATCCACCAACTAAGGTTTCTTTTTCTTCCCCCTAAGATCTATCTTGGTTTCACTCTGAGACTAATCAGGGGTCTGATTATACAACCAAAAGCCACTGTCTTTCTCTGAGCCTCCTCCCACATCCCAGCCCCGAGAAGACCAGCTTCATCCCCAGTCTGGTAGTCTGGCAGACCAGGAAACTGGAGATAGATGGACAGTGGGCTAAGTAAGCAACTAGATGTCTGGTGTTAACCAGCTTAGCTCTGATGACAGTGGGACAAAATCCAGGCCAGCTCTGGGCTTATAGGCAGGTGAACCGGAGGTAAGGATTCTCTAAGAAGGTCTGAGGGACTCTAGTAGGGAACAATTGAAGGGGGTGAAGGTAACCTTGGTTGAAACTTTTTTTATGCAATTACAATGTGCGAACTTAATATTCATAAAGTAAGATTTCTTTCTTCATTGTTTTCTTTGTTTTCTCTAGGCCCTTTACCTTAGCAAAAGGTTCTTATTTAGATTTTAACTCCTGACTAATCAAATCTACTAGATAGTCTGCATACATAAAATTTCATATTCATATACATATGATTGTGACTCTCACAAACCAGTGGTAGGGACACTATAAAGTGTCACAGGTATGGGGGCGACATAGGTGGTAGGATGGGGGGAGTCTGGTGAGAGAGTTTTTTCTCCTCCAAATAGATTTCTACCATAGCTCCTTCCTATATTTAGTGTAAAATTCAAAATCTTTTACCCAGACCTACATGGGTACATAAGGCCTACATGCTCTGCCTCCACCTCATATTATACCTTTTCCCTCTCGGACTAGTTTCCAGTGACTCTGACCTTTCTTTCTTTCTTTTTTCCTCATTGAGCAAACTCAATGATGGTGTCCAGTATAGACAATTTCAATAATATACATATTTAAAAATTAATGGCATACTGGATTTAAGTCAGGGCTTGAAATATGGGACAAGATAGAAAGTAATTTCTTAGGAATAATGAAGAAGAAGGAGAAGTTGGAAGGAAGGAAGCAGGAAGTCCCAGGAGCCTAGCATGGAGGCTAGAAGAAGCTGCTGTTGAAACATGACCTTCTCTGACCCAGCAATTTTTCAGAATGTGCCTCTAGCATCCAATGGGCAGTCAGAATTTTCCTCCCTGGGAAATGGAAACTATAAAGGCAAAGAGAAGAGTCGAGAACATTCGAAAGAAGAACTTAAATGAAAGTAAACCCTGAATGAACTAATCTCCTATACACTCTAAAATACCTTAAGTATAAAGGGCCTGACACCATCTTTTAGTAGGCAAATCAGGTAGAAGAAACTACCTCACTTGGGAATTGAAATAATTCATAAACAGCTTCACTTCCTTTTATCCTCTTAAACACTGATATATTTGGCCCTAAATGGAAACTGCAATATATTTTAGGTCAATAGTCTCCAAACTCTTTCATTATGTAGCAAACTTATACAGTGCTAAATTTCCTATAGCCCAGTTAAATTCCAATATTCATTGTATGCCTACTTTGTGCCATACGAGGCACTGACAAAACTAGTGAGTGAGTAAAAGCCTGCACATATGGAAGGGGATAGTTCTGGCAGAAAGGGCAGATGGAATGGCAAAAGTATGAACCAAAAAGGAAATGAAGACTTTTAATTAGACTGAAAATTTTAATCCATTCTTGCCAGCTGAAAAAAGAGAGCAGGGTGATATCAGATACACAGACTCATTAGTTCTGCCAGGTTGGATGTCATAGGTATTTGGAACACTGATTTTTGAGGAAGAGGACATGGGGTAAGGAGATCCAGGAAGAGTAATATTTCCTAATGGTAGTGCATAGGTATAGAAAAGAGAACAATATCAGAGTTAGAAAAGCCTGGTTTTCAATGACCCATCAATAAAAGCTAAAGGACAGATAATCATTGAAGATAGGAAGGAAGGGTTTCTATATTCTCATCTCTGCCCCACTTGAATTTGTCCATCAGGCCTCCACCCTTCTTCTTCTCCTTCTCCTTTTTCTTCTTCTTCACCTCCTTTCTCTCTCTTTCTTTCTTTCTTTCTTTCTTTCTTTCTTTCTTTCTTTCTTTCTTTCTTTCTTTCTTTCTTTCTCCCTTCCTTCCTTCCTTCCTTCCTTCCCTCCCTCCTTTCTTCTTCTTCTTCTTCTTCTTCTTCTTCTTCTTCTTCTTCTTCTTCTTCTTCTTCTTCTTCTTCTTCTTCTTTCTTCTTCTTCTTCTTCTTTAAATCAGTATCTGACATTTCTTGAGAAACCATCTCTATCTCATTATGTTTGGTTTTGGTGGGACTACTAGTTTTAAAGGATCCTGACTTCACCAAGAAGCAAGCACATGCCATAGGCTAATATTGTTAGCAGAGTTATATAAAGTTGGAAAACAGGTGGAGCTGACTCATCTCAGTGCTCTGAAGAGTATTACCGCAAGATTCTGCTCCACTGAACTCTCTTCCTCCAGAGAGTCAGGTTCCTGTTCTTTTTAAACCTTTCCTTCTAGTTATTTGCTTTTAAATTTTTACATATTTGTTTATTGACTTTATTTGGCCAAAGTTGGTTATCTGTATTTGCAAACTAAGGATTCCAGGAAAAACATCTTGGACATTACTTATTGAATACTCAACACCATCATAGCTAGATTATGGATTCGTTTCATTTTTTAAGTAAATCAGAGTCTTGTCTCACTCTACAAAGCTTTGGAATTTGAGCAATATTTAAATTTAATTTTCTTGTGCCATGCCAATTGCAGTTCAGAATGAGAAATGGTGTAAGATTCTGAATAACATACCATACCAGAGAAAGGCATAGGCAGGGTCCCAGGGATATGATAAAAATAATCGAATTCAAGTGTAGGATTTCTTTTGATAATTGAGGGGATGCCTATAAAGGAGAAAGGGGTAAAATAAAGATAACAATCAACCAAGAAAAAAATAATTACTAACTCACAATGACTTAAGAGATGTGAGAAGAGGTAATTTAAACAAACTTTATTTTTATTATTATTTATTATTATTATTGCATTATGATTGCATAAAATATTCTTTTTTAATGTATACTATTGTATTTAGGATGAAATAACATGACATAAGGATTCTCTTTGAAAATGCACCAGCAGGATTTCTGGTCAAGATAGTGGCATAGGTAAACATGGTTTGCCTCCTTAAACAACCACATCAAAATTACAAGTAAAATAGAGAACAACCATCACTGAGAACCATCAGAAATCGAGTTGAATGGAAGTCTGACGACTACAGAATTAAAGAAACCACATTGATCCAGACTGGTAGGAAGGGCAGAGACGCTGAATGGGCTGGTCCCACATCCACATGTGGTAGACAGATATCTTGCAAGCAAAGAGTCCCAGCCTCACACAAGGCCCCCCAGCTCAGGATTCCAGTGCCAGAAAGATAAATCCCCTTAACTTCTGGCTGCAAAAACCAGTGGGGATTAAGTTAGTGGAAGAAAATTCTGGAGTTCCAAGAAGTTCCCCATAAAGAATCCATAAACAGACTTACTCGGACTCACTCCCTCTGAGCTCCAGCACCAGGATAGCAGCTTGAAAGATACCAGTGGCATACTGGGAGGAACTGAGTATCTGGCATCAAGGTGGGAGCTGGGGGGAGAGTTTTCTCTGAGACAGAAAGATGGGCAGAGGCCATTGTCCCTTTGCTGAGCCCCACCTCCACAGAGCCACAGAGCTGGCAGGCTGGTACCATATCTGAGACTCCATTAACCTGGCTAACACTGCTTGCACTGCCCTGGAGATCCCCTGAGACTTGTTCTACACAACTAACAGGCCCACCAAAACTGATAAGCCTGACTTTTCCATATGAATGGCTGGTCTTGGCTGATGCTACACAACTTCCTAAATCCTATCAAACAAGCAATGGCGGGCTTCGATGAGCCCCCAGCCCTCATACCTCTTGCTAAACAATACAGGTCTAGCACTAGCAGCAGCTAGCTTAGATTCACAGTTTGGCTTTGCCTGGGAATCTCCAAGTTCAGCAAAAGCAGCAACCATTTCAGATTGCTTTATAGTTCATGAAGGGTGGCCCTAGGCAGAACACAGGTGGGGGCTGAAGTGGGCCTGCATTACCCAGGAAGCCCCAGAGCCCATGGACCCAGTGGACAGCTACAGACCATGTTGCAGCACCACCACCCTGCCCCTGCATTGCTGATCCTCCATGGAAGGCAGAGGTTGGTGGTTAATGATCACAGCCATTCTTTTCAGGTGACTGGCCTGGGCAAATTCCTACCATTGACCTGCCAACAGCAATCAAGGCTGAACTACAAGGAGATGGTGTACACATGCCACAAAAGGGAGCTCCTTAAGTACCCAGTTTGGGTGATAGGGGAAGCTGTGCCACTGGATCCTGTAGAACACCTCCCACATTAGACCACACTACCAAGATAGGGAGTCACAGCACCTCTACCTAATACATAGAAACAAACAGAGAGAGGCTGCCATAATGAGGAGACAAAGAAACATGGCCCAAAATAAAGAACAGATCAAAACTCTAGAAAAATAACTCAACAAAATGGAGATGAGCAATCTATCAGATGCAGAGTTCAAAACACTGGTTATAAGGATGGAGTGATGATGTCAACAGCATTAAAAAAAAGCCTGTTAGAAATAAAGGATATACTAATTAAAATACAGAATAATTTACAGGAAAACAACAGTAGAGTGGATGAAGCTGAGATTCAAATCAATGATTTGGAACATAAGGAAAAACAACCAACCAGAACATCAAGAAAAAAAAAGAATCCCCCCAAAAATGAGGGTAGGGTTAGCTGTCTCTGGGACAACTTCAAACATTCCAACAATCACATCATGAGGTAGTAGAAGGAGAAGAGAGAGCAAGAAGTTGGAAATCCATATGAAAAATTAATAAAAGAAAACTTCCCTAATTTAGTGAAGGAAATTGACATTCAAGTCCAGGAAGCACAGAGTCCTAAGCAAGATGGAAGCATAGAGGCCCACCCCAAGAAACATCATAATTAAAATGCTAAAGCTTAAAGGTAAAGAGAGAATCTTAAAAACAACAAAAGAAAAGAAATTAGTTACCTACATGGAGGTTCCCATAAGACTGTTGGCTGATTTCTCAAAAGAAACTTTGCAGGCTAGAAGGTATTGGCAAGAAACATTCAAACTCATGAAAATTGGGGACCTACAGCCAAGATTGCTCTACCTAGCAAAACTATCATTTAAAATTGAAGGGCAGGTAAAGAGCTTCCCAGACAAGAAACAAACTAAAGGAGTTCATCATCTCCAAACCATTATTATATAAAATGTAAAGGGACTTAAGAAAAAGAAGATCAAAATAATGAACAATAAAATGGTAATAAATACATGTCTATCAACAATTGAACATAAAAAAACAAACTAAATAAACAAGAAGAACAGAGACAGAATCATGGATATGGAGAGCGTTTTGATCGTTGCCTGAAGGGAAGGCAGTGTGGGAGAATGGTTGAAGAGATGAGGGGATTAAGTACACATATGTAGTTACAGAATTTCCATGGGATGTAAAGTATAGTGTAGAAAATGAAGTAGCAGAAGAACTTACACTCATGACCCATGGACATGAACAATATTGTGGGTATGCCTTGAGGGAGTAGGGGTTGTTTGGTAGAGGGGGCAGAGGGGAACAAATTGGGATAATTGTAGTAGCATAATCAATAAAGTATAATTTTAAAAAATACACCAGCAGGCCCTGGCCAGGTTGTACATTTGTTTACAGCATTGTCCCAACACACCAAGTTTGCGGGTTTGATCTCCTGTCAGGGCACATAAAAGAAGCAACCAATAAATGCACCACAAAGTGGAACAACAAATTAAATTTTCTCTCTCTTGCTCCCTTTCTCTCTCCAAAAAATTAATAAATAAAATAATAAAATCATACCCCAGGCATCCCCACCTCCCTCCACTGTTTCTACTCCCCCCCTTGTTTTTGTCCGTGTGTCCTTTATAGTTGTTCCTATAAACCCTTCACCCTCACCGCCCCCATTATCCCTCTGGTTACTGTCAGTTTGTTCTTAACTTCAATGTCTTCAGTTATATTTTGCTTGCTTGTTTGTTTTGTTGATTAGGGTCCAGTTAAAGGTGAGATCATATGGTATTTGTCCATCACCACCTGGCTTATTTCACTTAGCATAATGCTCTCCAGTTCCACCCATGCTGTCCCAAAGGATAGGAGCTCCTTCTTTCTTTCTGCTGCAAAGAATTCCATTGTGTAAATATACCATAGTTTTTTTCATCCATTCATTTACTGATAGGCACTTAGATTGCTCCCAGCACTTGGTTATTGTAAATTGTGCTGCTATGAACATTGGGGTGCACAGGTTCTTTTGGATTAGTGTTTCAGGGTTCTTAGGGTATAATCCTAGCAGTGGAATTGCTGGGTCAAAAGGCAGCTCCATTTTTAGTTTTCTGAGGAAATTCCATACTGTTTTCCATATTGGTTGCCCGAGGCTGCAATCCTACCAACAGTGCACTAGGGTTCATTCCCTTTTCCCCACAACCTCTCCAACACTTGTTGTTTGTTGCTTTGTTTATGATGGCCTTTCTCACCGGTGTGAAGTGGTATCTCATTGTGGTTTTAATTTGCATCTCTCTGATGACTAACAATACTGAGAATCTTTTCATTTGTCTCTGGGCCCTCTGTATGTCCTTGGAGAAATGCCTGTTCAAGTCCTTTGCCCATTTTTAAACTGGGTTGTTTGTCTTCCTGGAGTGGAGTTGGGTGGGTTCTTTACATATCTTGGAGTTCAAACCCTTGTCTGAGGTACCATTGGCAAATATGTTTTCCCATATAGTTGGTTCACTTTTCATTTTAATGCTGTTTTCTTTAGTTGTGCAGAAGCTTTTTAATTTGATGAAATCCCATTTGTTTATTCTTTCCTTCATGTCCCTTGCTTTAGGGGACATATCAGTGAAGATGTTGCTGCGTGGAACATCTGAGATTTTCCTGCCTATGTTCTCCTCCAGGACTTCTATGGTGTTGTGACTTATATTTAAATCTTTTATCCATGTTGAATTTATTTTTGTGTATGGTGTAAGCTGGTGATCAAGTTTCATTTTCTTTGCATGTAGCTGTCCAGCTCTCCAAACACCATTTGCTGAAGAGGCTATTTTTGCTCCATTTTATGCTGCTGCCCCCTATGCCAAATATTAATTTACCATGGAGTCTTGGGTTTATTGCTGGGCTCTCTATTCTGTTCCATTGGTCCATGTGTCTATTTTTATGCCAGTACCAGGCTGTTTTGTTTACAGTGGCCTTGTAATACAGTTTGATATCAGGTATTGTGATCCCTCCTACTTTGTTCTTCTTTCTCAAAATTGCTGTAGCTATTTGGGGTTGTTTATGGTTCCATATAAATTTTTGAAGTGTTTGCTCTATATCTGTGAAATATGCCATTGGTACTTTAATAGGTATTGCATTGAATCTATAAATTGCTTTGGGTAGTATGTTAATTTTTGGTGATGTTAATTTTTCCAATCCATGAACACGGTATATGTTTCCATTTGTTTGTGCCTTCCTTAATTTCTTTTGTCAGTGTTGTGTAGCTTTCTGAGTATAGGTTTTTTACCTCTTTGGTTAGGTTTATTCATAGGTATTTTATTTTTCTTGTTGCTATATCAAATGAAATTTTTTTCCTGATTTCTGTTTCTGATATTTCATTTTTGGTATACAAATATACCTTTGATTTTTGAATATTGACTTTATATCCTGCTTGTTTGCCAAATTCATTTATTAGGTCAAGCAGTTTTTGGGTGGATTCTATAGGATTTTCCATGTACACTATCATGTCATCTATAAACAATGACAGTTTTGTTTCCTCTTTTCCAATTTGGATGCCTTTTATTTCCTTTTCTTGCCTGATTGTTGTGGCTAGGAGTTGTAATACTATGTTGGATAGAAGTGGTGAAAGTGGATAACCTTGTCTTGTTTCTGATCTTAGTGGAAAAGATTTTAGTTTTTGCCCATTGGGTATGATGTTGGCTGTAGGTCTCTTGTATATGGCCCTTATTAAGTTGAGGAATGCTCCCTCTATTCTCACTTCAGCAAAGCTATCATTCAGAATGAAGAGCAGATAAAGTGCTTCCCAGGTAAGCTCAAGTTAAAGTAGCTCATCATCACGAAGCCCTTATTATATGAAATGTTAAAGGGACTTATCTAAGATAAAGAAGATAAAAAATACAAACAGTAAAATTAGAATAAACTCACAACTATCAACAACTGAATGTAAAAAAACAAAAAACAAAAAACAAAAACAGAACCAAAAACAAACCAAGCAAACAACTAGAACAGGAACATATTCACAGAAATAGAGATCACATGGAGGGTTATCAGCAGGGAAGGGAAGGGAGATCATGGGGGAAAAGGTACAGGGAATACATAGCATAAATGGTAAGTAGAAAATGGACAGTGGGAGGTTAAGAGTAGTATGGGAAATGAAAAAACCAAATAACTTGTGTGTATGAAACACAGACATTAACCAAAGTGGAGGAATGATGGTGGGAGAGAGTGTACAGGACAGAGGGGAGTAAAGTGGAGAAAAAAAATGGGACAATTGTAATAATGCTATCAATAAAATATATTTAAAAAAGTTTTGCCATTTGGTGGTGAGCTGTTGAAAGTAAATTATTAAGCTACTTATTTGAAATATATCTGCTCTTTTAACATGCACATCTATCCTGATTGAAAACCAAATGGTAAAAATGCATAATGAAGAAGGAAAATCCTATGATTGGTTAACTTGATTTTTGTGTTCTTCCTTTTTAACTGCTAAAATAACATGCCAACAAAAGATATCTTACTAAATGCCCTTTAGGACAAAAACTACTTTCCAAATATTCACACCTACTCTAAAGATATAAAGTTACCATATTACTTAACACTGATAGTCTTTGCTTTTCCCTCGATGTTCAGGTATTTTTAAAAACCCAAAGTTAGCCTGGTAAAGTCCCATTTTATTTTTACTGCTCTTACTTTTTAATAGCAGCCAATGTTGGAGAACAAAGGTGACATAGAACAAAATGAGTCACTATCCAAACTATGAGAATGCTAGTATGAATAATTATTGTACATAAATTAGACCATACTATTTCAAATATAGCCCATCTCCTTGATTTCTGCAATGTTTACTACAATAATGAACAATTTAGTTAATCTGCCTGTAAAAATTCATTTTGTTTGTCCTCCAATATTTTGTACTAATAAGAATTTCCCCCTAAAACATAGCTGGTTCTGCCTCATCAACCTCAGACTTTCATTTTAGAGTGAATTTTCTAATTATAAACCACCCAGTGACAGTCTGGACAAAAATGGCATTCTGGCTAACACTCACCACAAAACAATATGGATGCCTGAGTTTATACCAATGTACCTCCCTCTCTAAAAAGTGGGGGACATGTAGCAGTTAGTTATGGCATCATTGCAGCAGCTAAAACATTTGATACAGTCTTACTATTTCAGTATGCAGAGACAAATGTAGGTGCTAACTATTCAGAGAGGAATGTATCATCTGTTAAAGATGGTCAGATAGTTTTATGAGAATTAATTTTCAGACGCAATCAGGTGTTGAAAAGTTCTGATGATAGGCGACAACAATTGGCACTTTCTCAAACATTCTGCTAAAAGAAAAGAAGGAAGTTTGATAACATCAAGATCAGCTTCCCTTTTATAAAGTTTTCATAAATCATAACTTCTTTTCTATAGGAACAAAAGCAGCATGGCCCCACTTGAAAATGGGACAAATACATATCAAAAGAACCGAAAAGGATTTTGGTGAGTCCATTTCATGAGGTTCTTCTACTGGACTGCAGAAATGTTATGTGGATTTGTTCAGGAATTATTGAAAAAGCAACAGGAAAAATAACATAGTACTTTTTTGGTATTTGGTCTGTGAATTAAGAAAAAAGATGATGTGTTAAAATATAAAAAAATGTTATTAACTGTACTCATGGGAGAAGCAAACTATAGCTAGCTTATATTTGTTTATTTCCCCTTTGTTTCACAAAAAATTTTGCAGCAGCCATAAGATTGGTAAGTAAGGGCGTAGTCACTGACAAAAGAGTCTCTACGGTGCCTGGGAATCCACGACAGGAGGATTTTCCATGCCTTTTCTTTTTGTTAGTATGTAGTTCTACAACAGTAATTTTTTAAATGGTGCAATAGCAAAAACTGGCCTCTGGCTGTTAGAGAGAATGCTTCAAGGGTAGATCAGCAAGAAGTATAGATCAGTGCCTTCTGCAAACTATATGGCCATCATGAAAGTTCTTCTTCCATCATTCATTCCCTCCACCAGCACGATCTGATTCATCCTTCCTGTGGGTGCTGGACCCAGGTGGATGAGGACAGCACTCAAAGCACGGAGAGGAAGGAATCTCTGCTTTCAGCGTTGCACACACTTGTGCAGAAATGAATTAGAAATATAAGTGATTAATGTCACAGAAATTTCATCAATGCACTTAAAGAGGGAATTTTAAGCAGCAAATACAAATAAGTAATCAATTCACTTCTTACTTGGAACACCATCCATCTGAGAGACCAGAGGATGGACTGTTAATGATGTATATAACTAGGATAAAGAAAAGAAGAGGATATAGGCATGGCAAAGACAAAGAAATTTTTCTTAGGCATAGCAGGTTACAGATTTCACTGAGTAATGTAAAGGAGGATTGAAAAGCACAGCCAGAACTGACCTACACAAAGAACATTTGTTCCTAACATACAACATACTATTTTTGATTTTTATATATCCATTTGTAACTAAATAATCTATTTAGTAAATTATGTACCATTCATTTTATTATTCCTTCACCATTATTTTAAGGTCCACAGTTAAAGAACTGTTTCTGCAATTGAGAAAGAGGGATCTCTAAATTGGGTAGTATTCTGAAGGGTAGGCTACACACCGTAGTGTAGTTAGCATCACTAGACCACTCAGCCTTTTAACTGTTAAAGGTTTACTTGTAGTTCATAAGAAATCTCTTGAGGATGTAATTACTCTTCAAACCAGCTCCCAAGGATGTGAGGATGCTTCCTTCTTATTGTTATACCATCTAGAAAATGAGGTTTCCAGGGCTACAGGGGCAGGAAGAAAAAGTGCTCCTAACAACCTTGACTGGAAGTGCCAAACTTCATTTCTTCTCAAACCTACTTGTTAGTACTAGTTACATGGCCCCAACCTAACCATACAAGAGGAAAATGTAAAAGGACCACATAATGTTTTATAAACACCATTGACCCTGCCACATCTGATTATTAAAAGTAAGATCTGTGCTAACAATGGGCTACACAAGGTAAGTACTACTTCTAGAAGTCTTTCTCAAACATTAGTGATTATAAAAGCATGGGGGAGCTTGCTGAAAGGACGATTCCCAGGCCCATGTGTCAAGTTCGGTTTAGCAGGGTTGAGGTAGAAGTAGTGCCTTAATCAGGCTTATTGTACTACAGTATTGATATGTGTATTACATGGGGAACATGGGAAGAAGATTTTACACTTAATGTAAAAGTTGTCTTCAGGGGCTTGGAATGTAAATGAAACAAAATGAGTAAGTGAAAATTCAAGAACAAATCATCTGAGAAAGTCAGTGTTTTTTAAAGTTACCGCTTCTAATCCACAAGGGAGTTCACTGTTTCCTATATAGTCCTGGGAAGTTGGACAAATGTCCCAACAGCCCCTGGTATGTTGGGACACTGTAGGTTGGGAATGCAGTACGGCTGCAACCTCTCTGTGGAGAATCATGTTAAATCAGGGCTTTTGTCCAGAGTACTTACTTTCTCCTCAAGTTTTCTCCTTTTGCCTATTGCTCTTGTACTTGACTTGGAGCAATAAAGGAAAACATCATGTTTGCTTCTCCTTTGAGCTCTTAAATAGGGTCTTTCCATTATTTTTTTTCCTCTCAGATTATTACCGAGTCTTCATGTTTATCAGCTGTTACCCTTCCGAGAGAAAATTAGAAGTAAAAAAACAGATGATAACATGGCTAATTTTAAGTGTAGGCATGCATAAACACTTCTTGAAAATCAGGTTGTGGTATGCATCCTTATTTTACATTTGTCCCTGTTAACATCTCAAGTTGTCCCTTAACATCTCAGGTGCCTATGCTTTGCCAGGCTGTCACTGTTGTTTACTGAGCCTATGTGCTTCAAAATCTGCTGATGGACGATACTCAAGCAGCTTGATGCTTTACTTTCTGAAATCAGAGCCTTGAAGTTTTAATGAGACTTCCTTAAAATACAGTACAATTGATTTGTTAGAATAGAGGCATATCTCTCAAAGATACCATAAAAGTATCACATTCGTATGTTAATTTTAGTTCAACAAATAGGAAAAATGATTATGAGTAATAGCTATCAGGTTTTGGATAGTTCTTCTTTCCATGTTCAAAGTGCTTGACAAACATTAATTAAATCATTGGCAGTCAAATTAGATAAACATGTTCTCTGTATGTGCATAACTATACCTGCCATGCACACAGTCTTCTAAATCACATCACTGCAGATCAAATATTTCTTTGCCATCTGAATTTGGTAGGCTGACACTGATTGCAAGCAACAGATAATTACTGGAAGGGCTAATCAGGAGGAGAGATTATGTAAGTTTTCTTTGTTTTTAAACAAAAACATGGATCTATCCTTAATAAAAGCTACAAGATGAACCACAGTATAAAATGTTTCTGTCTCTAGGTCAGAAGGTAACAATGATAAAGCAATTTCCCTCATATTACAGGGTTGGAATAGCTAAACCCTAATTTAAAGAGATCATTTTATCAACAGAGAGTACATTTTCTGCTTCCTGGCCTACTGATGTTTTTGGCCTCTTTAGCACCCAACACAAGAAGGCTGGCTCTTCAGGCTAAATACAGTATTGATTTCAGCAATATGGTAGTTGTTCATTAATGCTAGGAATCCTTGGTCACTACTCACTTGAGAAGCACTTGGGCCAGCAAATTAAACATAGTAAATTTCATGATTATTTTTAGAATA
Source organism: Anoura caudifer (assembly GCA_004027475.1). Taxonomy (NCBI): domain Eukaryota; kingdom Metazoa; phylum Chordata; class Mammalia; order Chiroptera; family Phyllostomidae; genus Anoura; species Anoura caudifer. The sequence continues at coordinate 26,356 of PVKU01000136.1, read as the reverse complement.
ATTTGCACTTCTTTTTCCTCCACTGAATTTAATGAAGCTTTCCAAACTATCCCAAGAGAGTAACTTCTCCCAGTGGTCCCCAAATGAAGTAAATTTCAAATAAAAAAGAGTGCTAATAGCATTCCAGTTTTCAATAACACCTAACAAATTAACACACTTTAGCCACCTACATCAGATGATTGGGAGAAGACATGCACATGCATGTGTGGACACAACTTAGCCAGAGTTAGGCTTGATTTCTTTGAGCTGTGCAAGCTGCATAGTTACAAATGGGGAAGGCGGGGAGGGATTTGAGTTTCTCCTTCCATTCTCACTGCCAAACTAGTCTAGTCTGTTTCCAGGTAAAGAAAAGTACTTGTTAATTGTCTTGCAATCTGTTGAATAAAAGAACATCTAGTTCAACCAAGTTGTCTTTTTGGAAAGTCTTCGCAAAAGTACCACTGGGAGTCATAGTTGTTCACGTGGACCTCTGAGACATATTTGTTTCCCTTTTATAGAAATGCTAATCTGTATGCCTGTAAATATAAAATTTGAGAGGTTCCTCTTCCTTACTAATGCTAGAATTCAGTAAGGTTGTATGATATGCTCAGGGTAATACACACAGACCACATGGCTTAGCCCTGACAGGTAGCAGTAATAGAATGAGAACTAATATAGTACTACCTTAGCATTTCTACTGTTAAGACTCTTGTCATATCTCAGGAATGGAATGAACTTTCTCTGATTGCATTTAGAGCATGGAGTCATTGATATGACTGATTTTTGGCACAAAATAACATATATGTCTTTATGGTATGTTTGTTTTCCCTTCTGTATGAAGACACACGTTTAGACCTGGCTGGGAATGTTTAAAGGGGCTTTAAAAATTTAATAGTACCCCAAATATAAATGGCCTTCAAAGGTAAATAAAATGTACATATGCTTTGTACATTTTTAGTTGTACTAATACAAAGTTCACTGCCTACATTTCCATCCTACCTTATGGAAATTCTCTTGGAGGACACACATGACATTTTCTTGTGAACTACACTAGCTTGTACTTACTGCTTATTCTATTGGACCTCTTTGCTGCATTTGATACTGTGCACTCTCCCCAAACAACACTGCCTACCACCCCTCATAAATACCCAATACTTGATCTCCTTGACATTTTTGTCTTCCTTGCTAGCCTTTCCACCAACCTTGTCTAGCTCACAACATCTCCTGCCCAATGATCACACAGGCCCAGATCCTAATCTTTCCCTCCTCTAACCTAGAATGTTGGAGACTAATCTTCCGGATATCCAAATCTTTAACCTGACCTTAAAATCCCTTCTTGTCTACAAGAACTTACCCCTCCTGTTTCATATCCTTTGCTCTCCTCCTTGTTCTTTACTCTCCAGGAGGACTTGTCTTTTTCAGTGGCTAACACACTAAGCTTGACCTCTCCTTAGGGGCTCTGTACTAGTTTACTCTCTGCCTGAACCCCTCTTCTCCAGACCATCTCATGAGTGGATGTTTCTTTCATTCAAGTCACTGTTTAAATGTTCCTCAGAAAGGTGTAATTTACTCACTAGATAATCATTTTGAAACCCTCACATTTTATTTTCTTCAGAGCAATTATTACTATTTGACAGTTGTATATTTATTTGTTCCTGTCTCTCCCAAATGGAACACATGCGTTGTGAAGAGCAGGAGCTTCTTATTTTGCTGCTTCACCTCCAGAACCTAGAACAGTGATTAAAGATTAATGAAAAACACTATAGTTATATTATTTCCATTCCATTCAACCATATTCTTCATTACTTCTGTATAATCACACTTTACAGGTTGTTCTCACTGTCTATGGAATTTATTCTCTCCGGTGTCAGGTACATTGACCATTTTTTGCCAACTGTAATACAAACTTCTGGAAGGCAGAGGCCCTTTTCACACTTTTCCAGCCCTTCAGGCCTAGCAGAGTGCTAAAGAGCATTTGGTATTATTTAACAAACACTTACTGGTTTATTTCCAACTGTAACATTATATACTGCACACAGAACAATTTTACATCAGTAGGGCTGTAAAGGAAATAAAAATATGTCAACCATGAAACATCAGCAGGAAGGCCCATGACAGAGTGAGGGCTTTCTTTCTTACCTTCTAATTCAAACTAGTTTTCTGGAATGAGGATGTGAGGATAGGAAGGTATACCTTGGGGAAATTTCTTGTTTCCTTCTCTAGCAATTGATAGGCTGTACATTTTGAGTGCTGATCATCTTCCAAGGCTAAAGCACTCAGGTCTGTGGATACTTTTACTGAATTTTGCTACAATCCTAAAGTCATCTTGGACTTCTCACTCTTCTTCGATCCCTGTATATACTCACTGAAGTCATCTTTTTCCTTAGTGGTATTTATATCTAACATTTCTTTTAAATTCTGGCTTACTACTTCAGAACTGAAACATGTTATGTTCTCCTGTCTTGTCTTCATCCCTCTTCACCTGCCAAATGCAACAGAAATGATCTGTTAAGTTCAAATGTCTCAGGCTAAAATTCAAGACCTGTGTCAATGGTTCTACCTTTTCACTTTAAGCTTAGTTTTCTATTGTTTCTAAAATAAATGTTGTTTTGCCTTGGCCTGGTGGCTCAGTTGGTTGGAGCATCCTCCTACACACCAAATGATTGCAAGTTTGATTTACAGTCAGGGCAGATACCTAGGTTGCGGGTTCGATCTTCCGTCAGGGTGTGTACAGGAGGCAACCAATCGATGCTTCTCTCTCTCTCCCTTCCTTCTCTCTAAACTCAATAAAAACATATCCTTGGGTGAGAATTTAAAAAACTAACTAAAAAAAATAAACCTCATTTTAATTCATATGCTCTCTTTCCCATTCTTAGCTTACTCATATTCTTCTGAGTGCCTTTGTTCAAGCAATTTCCTTTACCTTTTTCCTATCAACCAATCCAAATTCAACACCTTTTTTTTTTTTGTCCATTTAAGAAGTCTTCCCTTAATTTACATGGATAATTTCCAGTTTAAGATTTGGATTGTAGCATTGATTCCTTGGTTATTAATGGTGACTTATTTATCATTTTGTTACATATTTTCCTCCTCAGAAAGATTCCTGACAATAGGGACTTTGTAATTCTCAAAATCATGCACAGTTCTTGGCACCTCCTAGGATAAAGGTGTTGGGTTGTGACGTGGCTCCAGAGGCCTGGCCAAAATTGCCTGGATTACGAAGATGAACCCTGACCAGGTTAGATGGAGCTTGTACAACATGAATCCTTGAAACCAGTGGGACAAAATGGCATCTGACAGTGAAACCTTCCTAGTTAATGCCAAGTTCAATTTCATACATCACTCAGTCCATGTAGGTGAAACTGCAAAGTCAAAGACCTCTGATGTTGAATAAATGTATGTAACTGGTAAGTATAAGCCAGATGTTGGCAGGTATGTGAGATGAGATCTGAGCTTCAATCCTGGCTCTGTTTCCAATTAGTCTGGGTAATATTGAGCAAGCAATTTACCCTCTCTTGGCATTAGTTCTTCATCTGTAAAATGAAAAGATTAGACTCCAGTTGATATTAAGGACTAGATAATTCAATTATAAAATTACATGATTCTGATTCCATATCAATGAAATGGGTGCCATAGCCTTGGAATTTTTCATATACTTGTCCTGTGGGATAAGATTCACTAGTTTTGTGGGTAGTTAGAAACCCTTGCTTTCAGCTTTTGGTATTTACAATTTTCTTTTTCCCAATTTGTGTTAAAGTGGATGGGCAGATGGTTTATTAGGTTTTCAAATGCTTGTAATGCTGTTGTTTAATTTACAATGGTTTTACACTTTGAAGGTCCACACAGAGCCTGGATTTTGTTTAGAGTGGAAGATAGTTTTAATTCTTCAATTAAAGATAATAATGTCTACTCACACAATTTAAAGCAACTTGTGAATGTAACTCCAAAGGCCTAATAGGTTTTCTTCATTTGGGTATGTTAACTCATGTCCACACCATCCATACCACAGCCTAACTCTTCCAAGTTGCAGTTTTAAAAATTAAGTTACCAGACTTCCAGTTACAACACATTTGCATGTTTGCCTTCCTCAGACTCATTAACCCACAGCCTCATTCCAAATACAAACTCCTCTAATTCAGAATCACAGAGGAGACAAATTCCTCACTTTGTATGTAAGAAAACAAGAGACCTAAATGGTCCTGGTGCTCTTCCTACTGACTGAATTTTCTATATAAAAGAGCTAAAGTGAGATTACGTTGCAGGGAAAAAACATCCAGAATTTATGAAATGTAAGCCCCGATAGAAACATCTATTCCTTAAAATTTGAGTGTCAATTAAGAGAAAGCAATATGGAACTATGTAAGTCAAAGATGGTCACCACTGCTATGGCTTTGTCGTTTTTCTTTACTTAGTGTGACTCCTCATCTAGATGGGACGGCGAGCATGCAATTCTCAAACACCCGAATTGGATCTTAAGTGTGTGATTGTAGTCAGAACGAAAAGGACACGCAAAGTGTAGGTAAAGGAAGAAATGAGCATGTTAAGTGGATTCCAAGAGGGGGCCAGAGGGAGGTAAATTAGGACGCGTTGGCGAAGCAGGCGCAGAGAAGGTGCAAGCTCCAAGCAGGTATAGGTTGGGGGGAAGGAGCCGGGGACATGCGGGCACTCTGAGACTCCTGCAGGTCAGGGAGAGGAACCGAGATGCCTAGAGAAGGAACCGACAGGAAAACTGCAAGAGGAAGCCGAGGTTGACCTAGGGTGCAGCGAAGAACTTCCAGAAGGAAAGAGAAGGCGCTAATACCAGTTTACAACAAGCCTAGGGGGTTGGGGAATGTGCAAGAGCTGAAGGGGCAGACGAGGTGGGGTGCTGACGAGAGATGGGAAAAGGCGTGCGTGGAGGGGAAGCGAAGCTAGGTCTTCAGAGTGGGCAGGTGAGGAGAGGAGCGCTGGCCTTGAACCAAACAGGCGCACCTCGCGCGGGCCGGATCGGAGGCTGAGTCAAGGACCCGGCAAGCAGCGGCGTCCGGCCAAGCAGGGGGCGGTGCTTGAGCACGTAGGCGGACCTAGAGGCGGGGCCTGCGCCTGACGTGCCCTGAGGCCTCTGCGGCCGCGGGCCGGGAGGGGCGACGGCAGCGGCCGCGGGGGAGGGGCACGGCGTCAGTGCGTCGCCGGCTGGGCTGTGCCGGTGGCCAGCAGGGTGAGTCGAAGAGGAGGAGAAGGAGGAGGAGGTGGAGGAGGAGGAGGAGGTGAGTGGGCTCCGGGCTGGGTAGCCGCGCGGGCCGGCTGGGGAGGCGGGGAGTGCGGCCCCTCCCCTCGCCGGCGCCCGCCTCGCGGGGCCGCGCGGCGCGGTGTTCCCAGAGGGACTGAGGCCGCGGCGGCGGCTTGGGGAGCCCGGGGGTGGGGGGGGGGGCGGGGGGGCGGAGCTGAGGGCCGCGCGGGCGGCGCGCTTCCCGGGCGCACGCGCTGCGCATCTTGAGCCGCCGTCGGCTCCGCGCTCGGAGCGCGGCACGCACTGCAGACGACCTGCACGCTGGCCATTTTCTGATTTCGTTTTCTTGGGTTCTGCGTGGCGTCCCGAGGTCCGGCGCACCGTCGCTCTTGCGCCAACGGCAGGGGCGGATGGGGCGCGTCACCTTAGAGCGGGGAGAAGGGAAGCCGGTTCCCGGGATTGCCTGAGTAGGCGGGGTGGGGTGGAGTGGGGGGGCGCTTTTCGTTGACCACGACACTGCTAGGGCAAAAGGCCCTTCGCGACGCGATATCCCAGGTCCTCCTGAAGGGGCTCTTTGCTCCTGGCCCCATTATCGCCCTTCCTTTTCTCACCTCACCAGCTCCTTCTTCCCCTGCGTCAGCAGAGACTGAAGACCTCTCTCTGCCTTCCCAGAACCCCAACTTTGAGGAACCAGTGTGTACTTACTTTGATTAGGATGCAGTCTCTTCGGCTGGGAAGGTTCTCTAAGTTTGTCTTGTAAATCCAGCCATGAACCCAAAACGTATCTTCACTTAACTTTTAGTCCAGAGGGCTTTTTTTTTTTTTTTTTAATCAACAAAATACAACTTTTAGAGGCTTCTGAGAACTGTACTGCATTAGATTACCTTTGAGATAATTCTTAAGTTAGCGCCTTGAGGAGGTTCAAAGAGGAGGCTCGACACTTTTTCCTCCACCTGTATCACAGTTTGAAATGGAAAACATGAGTTGGTGATTTTCCACACTAGGTGGGTTTCAGAATGCAGCCTCCATGTGCCCTGGCCTGTCTTGGTTATTTGATGTTACTTCTTAAGTGGATTTTAAAGCGCAACATAGTGGGCAGGTAAAGGAGGTGGTGAAAAGAAGTCCAGTATAATTCAATAGAGCCATTTTATTGGATTCTATTAACCTGTTTAACCTTAAGCTAAAGTCTGGCAGGAGTTTCTTGTAGGAACTCACATTCCAAGTGCAGTATTGAATTTTAATGAGTGCCTTCCAGGTCTAAAGTAGAATGCGTTTTCCTCGGCTCCCACTCCCTGTTGTTTCATATTTGCCTTCGTGTTTTATATTTAAGGAAGCAGTTTTAGAATTGAGGGTTGGAAGAGTACCTTTTGATTCATGAAACTTATTTGCCAAACTTGAAACTGAATTGGTAAAATCTGAATCATGATACAGAAATAAGGTAGGAAACTGAATTTTTTGGCCTTACCAGTTTGAGAAGATGGCTTCTTTACTCCCGTTTTGAAACTGCATTGAGGTTTAAACTTACGGACCACAGAAGTATAAAATTTTCTATTTGTAAGGAACTTTGGCAGTTTAATCCAGCCCCATTATTTTACAGAGAGAATTAATCAGAGAAAGTTTTGTGAAGAGATTTAACAGGAGCGGAATAGAACTAGTAGACTTAATTAACTAGATACTTAAGTAGATAATTCACACCTCCCCAATGGATATTCTTGTACAAAAATTTGTTTTGATTATGGTATCTTATAAAAAGCCAAGTAATTACTGAATTTTCATTTTTCCCTATTTTGAGTAATTGCTTTAATTTGTAATTTGGAGCCATTAGAAGCAAATGATACAAATTAATTATAGTTAAGAAATGTTTACATTCTATCAATTGAAGCAGTACTTTCCAGTAAGCTTGAATTTGGTAATTATTTTTATTTCAAGAATGTTTACTCATATCCTTTATTCTGATAGTCTGTGCCAATCCTAGGAGATTGGCATTTCAGGAGTGTTGTGGTATCCATACCCGTGACATTAATTAGGAAAAAAGGTCCTGTACACTTGTGGTAATCAAATTTCAGCAGCCCAGCATCATCATTTAGTGGTCCTCAAGTGCAGCAGTACTGATGCCCTTGCTGGGGTGGGGTGAATTTGTTGCCTCTCCCATACCACAGTGTTTAGTGTAGGCATTTAGTAAACACTTGTTGGTCTGTGTGCTCTTTCCCTGGTGGTGGCTTCATGAAAGATGGACCTTGTCTTAACTGTGTATGCCCTGTGTCAAGTGTAGTGGGTATTCTGTAAATGCTTGTGGTGTTGAGTTTAATCAAGCTTAAGACTGTAACAGAGTAGCCTGGAAGTTGTGGATCATGATATTGTAAACTTGAAATATTTCATTTCTGTTTTTGTGTTGAATCAGATATTCAGGCAGAATTTTAGTACTGAAAGATAGCAGGTATCAAATATATTGGAAAAAATGGGGTGGGGGAGGAATTTACCATTGAGAATTTTGTTTTTTTAACATATATTATGTACTGTGAAATTTGGAAAGGACACCATTACTTAAATCTTTTGATAGAACACCTCAGTCAAGCTAAAATATTATTTTCTACTGGAAACAAAGTTTGATACCATGAATTGAATGACCCTAATTGTTACTATAGGGCCATTTTCATTAAAGCCTTGGTTTCACTTTATGGGGACATATATTTCAGCATATAGTCCTTTGTAATAAACTTGACTTTGAGAATTCAGGCTACCTTGGTCAGCTGTCCTGAAATGATACTTTACAATTTTAGTCTGTGTTCAATATGTTGTACTTCATGTTGGTGATGCTCTTTAAAAACAAAACAAAACAAAACAAAAAACACAGTGAACCCTCTGTATTTTCTTTTTCTCTAAGCCTTATCTTTTTCTTTAATAGAACAGAATAGCATGTTTTGTTTACTTAAAAAAATTAAGGAAAATTGTCTACTATTTCTTTTGGAAAGTACCACCACTCCACCCTCTGAATAGCCTTGGCAGATAATTGGGTAAATGCAGGGCCTATTCCATAGAACAATTCCTATTTGAATATGTAGTCATATAAGTAATATCCTTCACAGGAACATCATCTTTGGACTACATGCATTTTCCTTTCTACTGACACTATTGAGAACAATTGTACAGTAGAGGAGGATGGTGTTTAATTTATAGGGAGCAAATAATTATACATCTGTCAGTGCTGGTTCATATATCAGCCCTAGTCTACATGGCCTGCCCACTGTCAGTGTTATCCCTTCCACCCAGTTCTTAAATTGGTTTTTAAGACTGAACATTTATTAAGACTCCCATCCTCTTCAGGAGGTGGGATCTGGAATTATTCTGGTGCCCTGAACGTTTATTCCTCACAGAGAGGTATGGTGTCTCACTGTATCCTTGGCATGTACTCTTGACTATAAGATTCTCATTTTTAAAAGCACTGTATTCATCAGGAGTTTTGAACTGTAGGTAATAAACATCTTAGTGAAGTATGTGTGAAGCATCTAGAATATATCAACATAGGTTTAAATGGAATTAGGATATAGATTCAATTAGTAAGAAATAGTAAGAATATTTAGTCCTTTACTCCCACATGTGAAGGTCACACTTAATTCATTTACAGATGATACCTTTTTTTTGAATACTTATTTTTAAAAGTCATCAGAGAAGCAGTTCCACAGCCTTTCTTTAGTAAGTGTGAAATAGTGTATAGAATTAATGTTTCTTGTGTGGTTCCTTTTTGTATTCCAGATCCCTTGTGTCCTTGAGGACCTGCACTTTGTTAGAAACCTAATTAAGAACTCTTAACAGCTTGGCCATCTTCCTCTGCTTGCCATCTCTTCTCCCCTCTGGGAGCAGGGGCCAGTTCTTGTCCAGACTGGATATTGGTGTCCTACTTCAACTAGGGCTAAACTTGCAGAGCCATGGTACAGCAACACTGCTTCCTGGACTTGCACTCACTTGGATTGATTCCTTTGATACTGAGGATAGGCCAGCTGAGAGCTGGGTTCTTGGCCTCTTATCATTTGAGTCCTTTTAAAGGGTCAATTTTTCATTTGCATCAGGCGCTCTAGAATACCCTGGGTTTATCCAGTCATTCCTTTGACCCGTTTCCTGACTACCTTGCTGTTGGGTTCTCTGCCTTAGCTGAGTCACTTAATGGGTGATTTTCATCCATTTTCAGTGGCAACTAATTATTTTCAAGTGTTTGTTTTTCTACCTATGTCTTCTCTTAGTTTTAAAATTTCATTTGACTAAATTCTCCCATAACATATTTGTTCATTATCTATGTTTTCATCTAGACTGTGTGTACCCTGAGTGTTGGGACCAAATCTGTGCTGTTTGTGGCAGTGTTCTCAGTCCTCAGCACATGGCAGGTGATAAATAAATATTAATTTGATATAAATTCATCCTAGCAGTAAATCTGTTATCAGTGTATGGGAAACTAACTTCATGTAGAAATTTAGAATTCATATAAGACACTTTATCATTAGTACTAGAGAGTCTTTGTATTTTAAATGATAAGCATATCCTTATAAAATAGCTGCATCAGTCATCTGGCAGGGAATTTATTTAAGAAGAAAAGTTATATAATTTTCACCATGTATTGTTAGGGGTTCCACATGTCATTTTTCTTGGTTTGATTGATATGTATATATTATTTTATATTTCTTACACATAGATGTTTTATGGCACTATAAAGAAGCAAGTTTAATGGCTCTATTTTTGTTCATTAGTAATTATATACTAAAGAGTAAATTCTCATTAAAGGCTTGTAAATGCCTGCTCATAAAGAGGAGAGATCTCTTTGATTTTGTTCTCCATACAATCCCAATTATTGTATTTAGGCAAGTCATCAAACTCTGTTAGTAGTCTAAATCTTTAATTCGGTTTCAAAACAGTAGTCGTACTGAATACCCAAATTATCATGTCTTTAACAAGTAATGTTAACACTCTGTATTAAAAAAGTAATGACCATAACTTTTCTTGTAGAATTTTTGAACTAATTTTTTAAAGAGGACTTTTGAATTAAATTTCCCATGAAGGCCAGAAATCTCATACTTTTAATGATAGTGCAGCATGTGTGTATGTGTAGAGGAGGGGGTGGTAATTTTTGTAGTGGTATTTTTAAGTGGACAGTTTACTAATTACGTTGAGGTAAACACTTTACAACTCTAAAAGGAAAACTTCAATTACCTGAATGAAATGAGGTACATGAAATTAATTCAGATAAGTGGAATCCTTAGTGTAAATGATGCATGTCAAGGGACATGACCTCAATCATGATTTTTTTTGCTACATATTTGTCAGCTGTTTTTGCGTTACAAGATTGTGTTTTTTTTTTGTTCATGCTAGGAATCATTGATGGAAGGAAGAAGTAAAGTTTTTTCAGTAGTTTTTTTTTTTTTTCCTTTGCCACAGAGGGAATCCAGAATGTTGTATTCTATGACAAATGTAATTGCTCATTTCTTGCTTGTTCTGCCTGCCCTTTTAGGTGGTATACCACAGCCTTCCATTTTGTCACCTTCCTGTCAAATGTCAAATGTGTGGGGGAACTCCTTGAGAATACTTTTTTTTTTTTTTGAAATTAAAGCCATACTCCTTTGTCCAATCTCAAGATGTTTGTACTTCCAAAAAGTTGACTTACAACAAGTATAAGGGTGAATTGAGCTGTATAAATTGTGATTCCTAGGCAGTGTCTTGCAGTGTAGGCCCTTAAAATAGAAACAAATATTGGGACTTAACCCCTGACCTTTACAGATCTTAACTTGAAATGAAAATTTTATTGATTGATTAGAGTTTAGGAAAGTTTCAGGAAAGTGATTTCTGCTGCGATTTACTAAGATTTGCAGCATTCCAGGGCTCCTGGCATCTGAAGGCTATTGTTTAATTTGCAGGTAGCCCTCTACCTGTGATGACAAATTCCTTAGCTTTTCTTGTTTTGCTTTTAAAGGGAGGAAAGCTTATCTCAGCCCCAGATATGTGTGCTGACACCTCTTTAAGCGAATTTTACTTTTTTCAGCATTACCTATAGATGCTTTTTTCACAAAGCACCTGAGAACATGGCTCCTTGTTTGCACCATGCTCCAGCTTTCTTTTAACCTTTTGGTCTTTGAGATAAAAGATGATTCATATCTTGATTGCCTTAGGTGGAGTGGATATGTTATCAGCAAGTTTGGTATCCAGACCTCCTGAGCAATTTCTCGGGCCTCAGACCTTCTTAAATATATGCAGGCTGTGTGATTGAAGAGTTTAGGCTTTAGGGTCAGTCCAAACTGATTTAGACTCTGTGCTGTTTATGAATGGCTTATATTTGGGAGAAGTTAGTTAATCCTCTGGGTTTCAATTTTCTGATCTGTAATTGGTTTAATATTACTGAGTATTGAATGTTTTTAAAAGATTAATTAATCTTAGTTGCATTGATTTGTTGTCATATACAGATAAGTGTTTAATAATGTGAATGAAGGAGCTGTTTAACTAGATCGCATTTTATAAGGAAGTAGGTTTTCTATTTTATGACGGAGATAGTCAAATTAGTAAAAAATCTTTCCAAATAGGGATATTGCTCAATTGATTTTAAAACTATGTAAGACTCTTGCAACTGTCAATATATTTATATGCACAGGATATTCTTACTGATGGTGGGGTATAGAGAGACAGAATATGTAGTGTTCTTGTTGGGGTAAGACAGACTTAGTTTTGTGTGTAGATGATCCAGCACTTGGGTGACATTGTGCAGGTTACCTTTTAGGTTCAAATTTTCATCTGTTAAATGGGTAGTAAAAGTACTGTATAAAGGATAATAAAGGGTAAAAAAGGATAATGAGAAAGGATTGTTGTAAAGACTTAAAGAGTTGAGGTATGCAAAATACTTAAATCACTGAGCCCATAAATACTGATAGTTGTTATTGTAACCTCAGATAATGTGACTCTCTTTTCCTCATCTGTAGCATAAATATATCAGAGAACTAATAGAGTTATTATGTAAGCACTCATTAAATGTTAATTTTTATTCAGTTCAGAATAAATTGGACCAATTTTGCGTTAAAATGAAAGAATTCGTACAGCTATTTACACGTATTTCTTTTTATGGAGAATATTTATTTTAGTATGGATTTGGGGATGGCAACTTCATAGCTTTCATTGTTTTTCTTAGGACTGTAGTTCTCAAAGTGTAAACAGACCTGTTGAGGTCCCTGAGAGCCTTTCAGAGGATTCATAATGTTAAAACTACTTTCATAGTGATATTTGCTTCTTGCTTTTTTCACTGCTTTGGTATTGGTCCCGATAATAGTATAGCAGTTGTGGGTAAAATTGTGGGCGTTTTAGTAGAATTAAATGACAATGTTGCCAAGGTATTATTAATTGTATTCTTCAATGCCATGCATTCATAGTTCTTAAAATTAATTTTACTTAAGAGTATTATCAATGAAGCAGTAAGTTAATTTTATTAAATCTTGATCCTTGAGTACACTTTGTTTTAATATTCCACATGATGAGGGAAGAAATATGCAAGAAGCACTTATGCTGCATATCCATATTGGTTTTCTCAAGGAAAACTTTTATATGATTTTTTGAGTTGCTAGCTGAACTAGCCATATTTTGAATGAAACATCATTTTTACTCCAAAGAATGACTACCAGACAAACCGATTATTTAGACTTAGATATTTGGCAGTCATTTTCTTGAAAGTGAACAAAGTGAGCCTGCCACTTCAGGGAAAACAATTGACAATATTTGTTGCCAATGATGAAATTTGCGCTTTCAAGTGAAAATTATAATTTTGGTTAATTTATAACACCTGCTGTGCTCTTGTCAGCTTTCCAATGCTTAAAGATTTTTCTGATGGGATAGAAATACTAGCGAATGTGAGTTTTTGCTCTAATATTAGTTAATTATCACGATTTGGAATATCTTTCTAACTCAGTGAAGCAATATTTTCAAAGTGATCAGTGTTACAAAATTATAGGTAGAAGACCCTTATAAAAAGCAAGTAACAATACAAAATGTTCATGTCATATTAGATTCCATATTATAGCTAACTGTTAACTCCTACTTGTCAAGTTTTGGTGTAGTATCAAAGAAGAACATCCACAGTTATCTTTAATGGCTATTAATAATAACATGTATTTCTTTTTTCTACTACATACTTGTGTGGGACTCCTTTTTTTGCATAGTTCAATCAAAATAATATTACAGTGGATTGAATGTGAAAGGAGATATGAAAATCTGGATGTCTTCTATTATGCTTGACATGAAAGAAATCTGCAAAAGTTGTGAAACATTATTTTTGTCACTATGTTTTTTGTTTGTTTAGGAAAATGTTCTTAAAATGTTATTTGTTATGTTAAATATGTTATTAAAATTCTCTCATTTCATTATTAATATGGTAAATATTGAAAATTACAACTCACATTAGCAGAAGCTCTTGGGAGTGCTCAATGTTTTTAAAAGATTTTATTTGTTTATTTTTAGAGAGAGAGGAAAGGAGGGAGAAAGAGCAAGAGAAACATCAGTTGCCTCTTGAATGCCCCCTAACTAGGGACCCAGCTGCAACCCAGGCATGTGCCCTGACTGGGCATTGAACTGGCAGCCTGAGCCACACCAGTTACGGCGGGAGCGCTCAATTTTTGAGAACAGGAAGGAGTCCTGTTATTTAGGAGTTTGAGAACTGTTTCTTCACTGATCAATCAAATGGGTGAAGTTTTAAAGTTTTAATCTCTTGAGTATTTCTTTGGAATACGGAGTTGATGCTTGTAGTTCTTTTCCTGGTTGTAAGGACATGTCACTGGGCTTCCATGTCATTACCCAACTAGGCAGAGGTTTCCCATATTTGTTTTAAAGATTTTTGTTTTTACTTAAGATTGATGCTACTTATATGGTTGCTCTCCAGAACTAAGATACAGTTAATGGTCATTACAATCAGCATCTTCATTCTTGATACCATTCTTTGGTTGTGAGCTATTCATGCAATTTTCTGAGCTGTTCAGCATGGCAAGTTACTTCAGGGTTGTAGACAAATTTGCTTTGCTGAAAATAAACTGCCATTCTCTGAAGTCTTTTCACTAGGCTTAATCTGTCTACTGTAGAGTCTTCCTGATATTTCATAGCTACTTTCTAGTCAGTTTATAATTTATGACTGTTTGCGAATTAGTTATTTGCACTAATATAATATGAATTATGATGAATTCTATAGTGCCATTAATAGTATGGGCATAGTTCATTGGGGACTATTAACATCTTTCTGTGGGGAATTATATTTTGACTCCTAGAAACCTGGTCAGATGCATTTCTCCATTGCAGTCCAATGGTGGCAAGAAACTCCCCTTTTCCCCTTATGATAGAAACAGGAGTGTTAAAGCATTAATAATAGAAGCAAGAGGATACCTCATTCTGAAATTATGCTCAAAAGACACAGGTATTTTAGGCACCCCAAGTGTGTAGAGGGTGGTGGGAAACACTCTCAGATGAAACAGGTATAGAAACTTAGGGATGGTTGAGGGGGAAAGGAGAAGGTATTCTACTCAGAGGTGATGTATTTCCTTTTGGGGCAGTTGTTAAAAAGTAAGAGATTATCTTAAAGTGGATATTTGTAGGTTGGGAAATCCATCTATATAGGATTTTGTTGTGTTCTTATGCTTGGGTATTATATGAACTGAGCTCAAGAAACAGAATGATAGGCCAATTGGGAAGGTTGACCTTACTGATTCATAGGTTAGAATTTTGAATATAAAAGGAAATTGAACAATTCCAGGAGCAGTCATGATCAGGAAGAGTAGTGGGGGCCAGGAAGGTGTTGAAATATGTAAGCTCTTCATAGGGATCCCAAACAAATTACATCACAGGGTGGCTGTTAGAGGACATGATTAGTTGGCACAGTTCAGTTCAAGAATGCTATGATTCAGCGTACTGTCCTAGGGTTTCTATCAGGAAATAGAGACTTTGAAGACTGGTATCCAATATAGGAAGCCTCTTATGGAAAAGGAATTGCCATGAAGCAGAAATCCAGTACCCAGGGAACTAGGGGACACAGAAAAGGCTGATGTTGATGATTAGGCTTTAACCAGAAGCTGAGCTTTTAGCCCTCTTTCTGCCCAAGGGTAACACTGACCCTTTGGATTGAGGCAAGGCTGAGCCAAAATAGAAAGTATAGTGACTATAGCTGTCTGCAGTGGAGCGACCAGTTTACCTAAGAAATATAGTCATGTATATCTTACATTCTGAGAAATGAGTTGGAATATATTCTGAGGAATGACTTGTTAGGCAGTTTTGTTGTTGCGTGAACATCATAAAGTGCATTCGTACAAGCCTAGATGGTACAGCCTATTACACATGTAGGCTATATGGTATAGTCTCTTGCTCCTAGGCTACAAGCCTACACATCATGTTACTATAGTGAATACTGTATGCAGTTGTAACATTGTGTATAAACATATCTAAACATAGAAGAGATACAGTAAAAATATCATGTAAAAGATAGAAAATGATATGCCTGTATAGGGCACTTCCTATGAATGGAGGTTGTAGAACTGGAAGTTACTCCTAGTGAGTCAGTGAGTGAGTGGTGGGTGAATGTGAAGGACTAGGACATTACTGTATGCTACAGTAGACTTTATAAACACTGCACGCTAAATTTATGAAAAAATATGTTTCTTCAATAATTAACTTTAGCTTACTGTAACTTTTTAACTTATAAACTTCTAAATTTTAACTTTTGTATTGTAATAACAGCTTAAAACAACACATTTTAACATAAAAATATTTTCATAATATCCTTATTCTGTGAGCTTTATTTTTAACATTTTTTATCTTTATTTTTTACTTCTTAAACATTTTTTCTTGTTAAAAACTAACATAGACATTTGCCTAGGACTCCACAGGGTCAGATCATGAATATCAGTCTTCCAGCTCCACATCTTGTCCCACTGAAAGGTCTTTAGGGGCAAAAACATGCATAGAGCTGTCATTTCCTCTGCTAACAGTGCCTTCTAGAACATGTCCCAAAGGACCTGCCTGAGGCTCTTCTTGTGATGTCCCTGTTTTCAGAATTATGTTCTTATTGTTTTACTTGGTTTGTTTCTTTTTTTTAATCATACGTTTGCTTGTAAGTGAATAATGCACCATGAACATTCCTCTCTATTAGTCAAAACCAGTCAGTGTTGTCGTCCATGTTTTCAAACTTTTGAGGAGCTTGTTGGTCTGCAAGAGTTTCTGCTAAACCCTTCACTATGAATTTTCTTGGGGTTTCTGCTTACTGGGACCAATGTTGTAATGTGCGGTTTGTTGTTGGCCAAAACATCATTATAGGCACATGACTATGTGTTAAACAAATGGATGGAAATAAATGGGAACAACTGGGTTATTACACTTAGGTTCTTCGTGCAAGAGACACTAGGTATCATATTACCTACCTACTAAATATCCTACTAAATGTAGGCCAGGGGTCAGCAAACTTCTTTAAAACACCAGATAGTAAATATTTTGGCATTTATGGGTCATATGGTTCCTGTTGCATCTATTTAAGTTTGCCATTGTAGCATGAAAGCTGCCATGGAAAAATACATACATGAGTGAATAGCTATGTTCCACTGAAGCCTTATATGTGGAGACTGAAATTTTAAATTCTTATAATTTTACACATCACAAAATACTAGTTTTTTAAAAAATCAGAAGTTTTAAAAACTTTTTTTTTTAAATAGAAAATTTATTCTTAGAGCATGGCTGTACAACAACTGGTAGTACGTTGCATTCTGGCCCACTGAATCTAGTTTGCTGACCACTGTTTAGCCAAATAAATGACTGTCAGTTATGATGCAGAAAGCTTAGCATTACTGAAATAGATGTTCTCCAGGACAACACTGTTGGTGACACTGTCTTGTTTTATAGGTAACACAGATGATAAAAATCCATTCAAGAATTTGTATGTGACATCTGCAGCAGGTTCAAAACTCTCAGCTGTAAGACAAACTGGATACTTCATAAAGATTTTCGTCTGTAATGCACAGAGAGCCAAAATCCATTACTGAAATTGTCTGGGTGAGCTGCCTGCTGGGTCCAGTGATGCACTAGTAGACAAAGAAGTTGAAAAAGAAGGCTCACTTATTCTCTGGATGACTGGCAGAATGTGACACCAATATGGTATCATACCCTACTATTATTTAAAGGACTTGATGACTTTGCTTAAATAAAAATGACTTATTTTTGGTGGGGGTGTTTGAAGTAAATCTGATTTTTAGTTGAAGAATGTGTAATGTATTACTCCATAATAATATATGGTAATTGCTTTGCTAATCAGTCATTAAAGTGCCTGAATATTTGTGGAACTTACACAGTTACACCTTTTATTATTGGGTTCTCTTACTGTAAGGCAAATACTATAAAGAAAAACATCTGTTTAACCTAAAAAAAGTTATCCTAAAAAGATTAATTTAAGGAGTTTACTTTTCACATAGAAACTTTTACTTAGAACATTCTTGAAAAATACTCATCCTTAGAGTATTAAAATAATGTTTGTAGTTTCAAAAAATTGCTGTACCCAGAAATTTCTAGGAAAATATTCTTTTGTGTAGGTTCTTGAATTCAGTAGTAAGTAGAAAAATCGTACTGTGTAGTATTACTCTGCATAGAATGATTAATAAATTAATAATAACTACTAAACTACTAATTAATAACTTAAGATCTATTAACTAAATTTACTTAAAATGATTTAATGAGCAGGTGTGAACTGGAAATAAACCTATGTATTTACTAAAATTGTTGAATCATAAGAAAACTGGAACATCAAAGTATTCTATAAACCAAATCAATATTTTATTTGGTTAGAGTCCCTGCTTTTGACATACATTTATTTATATCAGTTATAGAGGACTTGAAAGCAATTCCGGGAAATTCTCTGAAAGGGGTGGGTAGATTCTCTCAAAGTTGAATCCCATTTCTTTTCTCAGTGAATCTTGAGAACATTTTTTTTTTTTTCATCTTAGTGTTCAACAAAATCTCTGGTGGTCCAGGATATAAAACATAATAGTTCATACAGATCATCAGCAAACAGAAAAAGATTCCCTCATGACTTACCTTGAAATCTTTATTCAAGGCCTGTACCGTTCAATTTGTCAGTGTGCTACTTGCCACTACCGCACGTTTTTGGTCAGAATGCAGTGTAACTAACATAACCATTCTGCCAGGAAAAAGATATGCAGGTTGCTGAAGAGTGGAAGTTAAACACATCTAATTTACAAGTCAGATTAGAGATGAGAATAATACAATAGCTTTATGTGGAATTGATTTCATTTCATGGTTTTACACTATTTTTTCATTGAAGTAATGCCTATAACGGAAAGACAGGTGTGTTGTAGCATTTGAATGCTGTAAATGCTTTTGAATCTGGAATGAAAGGAGATGTTCTTAGATGTTTAGGTTCTAAAACTCAGAGATTTTAAAATGCAATGTTCTTTCATTCATTTATTGTGCCATAATTGAACTGCCTTGTGGATTTGGTTTGAGATTATTCTGATTAATGGAAAACTTGACAATTTCAAATATAAGATACTTTAGGAAACACTATGATTTTGTGTCTGTGTGTTTAAATAAAGCAGCAAACACCTTTTTACCTTATGAATAGGTTGTATTTAAGAAGAAATCATGTAGATTTAACATTGATAGACATTTAAATCAGGAATTTTATATGGTCTTCGAAGAAGAGAACATTAAACAGAGCACTTTATAGATTGCCATTATTATTTTTTCCCTAAAGTAAACCTTTTAAAAAATATAACATGTAGAATAATGCATAAATAAAGCTTGATAGGTTGCAGTTATTCTTATTTCACCTGTTCTTAGTGAAATTGAGAAGACATTTCCTAAAGTGAGTCTGAAAACCTAGTTCGTTGAAGAAAGGAAGTGCTATTTATTGGAATTTGAGAACATAGTTGCAGAAAAGCATGTGTTAATCTTTTGGATGGTTCTTGAGCCAATAATTGATTTGAGTATAACCAGGAGAAGAAAATCCAGGTGTTTCAAACTAGTTTTATATCAGTAATCAAAAGATTTAGTTTCATCCTTTGCCATCCCTACTACTTGGTGAGTTCATTATGAATTGATTTCTGAGATGACAAAACATTGGGATTTAGAGTGTCTTGAAAATTCATTAATTGCATCTTTTTTGTCCACTCCTTTACATAGGACTTACTTAGTCATTATGTTTATAGGACATGAAAAAGATACTGAATCCTAATTTTTATGGACCTCAAAAAAGACTTGAATAAAGATTAATGTAAGGTAAGGATATAGTAGGTATACATTACTGTGCTTATTTTAGTAGATGACAGGTTAGGTGGTTTCTTCCCTCACTGTCTTTCCCCCTAACTTCATAACTGCTGGTTAAAGCTGCTTTTCCTTAAGATGAAGTAATTTTGTGAGTGGAGCAAGTGAGGCTATTGTAGACATTGGGAAATGAGTGGAATGTAAAAGGGAGAAGAGACAGTAAATGTAATAGGTAATAATGATAATAGATGAGTACTCATTTTCTGGATTGATAAGGGTGCTAACTAGAGTAAAGATATCAGTGGAATAAAGTGGTTTATTATTATTACCATGTACTATTTATTGAAAGTTTCCTATATAGACATTGAGTAAAACATTTTGCATAAGCTATTTCCAGTTCTTACCATACCTTAAAAAAGCAGGTGCAGTTACCTCAATTTCCTGATGAGGAAACTTAGAAGCCGAGTGATATACCCAAGGTCTTAGACTAAGAAGTATAAAGATAGAGAGTCCTACAGCTTGTGGCTTCTTTTGTGCAGAGACCTTTACTCTCCATTGATTGATAAATGAATAAATACTACTACTATTACTACTAATAAAAGTTGAAAGTCCAGTTACATTATGGGAAAATTTTAAGAGTAATCATTTTTAACATGAATGACTTCATGTTAGTGTTATAGAAGGATGTTGGAGCCTATTGATATATCCACACATATATGTATCTGGACTTTAGAATTTTTATACTATTTTTTGGTGTGTTGCCTTTGATATTAGTTAGTATAGTAGTATTGCATAGCTGTATTTTTAGGTGTAAGTGATACCACTATACAGACTTCATATATGAAGGGTCTGTGATAATGAGCTATGACAACAACTTCTGTACAGTATATCATAAGCTGAATTGGATTCAACTCCAAATAGCATGTGTAGAAAAATTCTTGAAAGCAGTCTGATACAGTCCCAGGTGACTGCCAGACAGTTTGAAGAGGTATGATAACAGTGGAAAACAGTGTCATGAAGCCCATTAACATGAGAACTAAATGTTTATAGGCTTTTACAGGCAGTCATATACAGTCCTGAACAAAACATCATCACCTTAGGATACATTGTCATTTGGTTGGGAACAGTGCTTTAGCAGCAGCATTTTTAAATTTAAAAGATAATTATGCACTAGGGATTTGGAGTCAAATGCTTCAACTGTTTTTTAAGGTATAGAGTGAAATGATAAGGGATCTTTGGCTTTGTCATTCACTGGTCCCTTGGAGGAGTGAAGTAAAAAAAAGCACAGCCGAAGTGGCAGCATGGTAAAGTAGCCTCATTGTGAGTGTATGGGCACCTCAGTGAGGAATGCTATAACAAAGACAGGAAAACAATTATTGAAATTATTCAACTTAAAATGTTAGAATGGAAATTTTTTTAATTGCTTGAAAATATAGGAAAAATATTAGCAAACCAGTTATAGACAAACAAGGCAGTTGGACAAAGGGTAAAAAGTAAGGAGGGTTATTCAAGAGTGAAGTAGTTAAAAAGAAGGAAACTTAGGAAGAGAGATCAGGAAAAGTGATTTAGAAATAGGTGTTCCTGAAATAGGGTGGTACACTTCTTAAAGATTGCTAGTAGTCAGAGAATATTGTTTAAGTGGGAGGAAATTTATCTTTAACATGAAGTTGTATTTATATTTTATGGTAGTCAAAAGTGACCACCTGTTTTAGAAAAGACATGCAAATTATTCTCATTCATTCTGTGAACCCTCACGGATTTTACTATAGGCTAAAATTATCCTGTATCCTTGTGATAGTGGGTAAACGTAGAGTTGGATATGTGTTTTAGAATTTGATTTAGTTTATTAAGTTTATTATGATTATTACCAGTATATATTCAGCTTTTGGCAAGAGATTATACTTCACGTTATCTGGGTATCCTTGATATCCAGAAATAAGATACCAGATTAGATTTAAATTAGTTTTGCTGGTTGTAATTCATATATTAAAAATCCTGTTAATTGTGATAAGTGTGTAGATCCATGTAACTATCTACATTTAATAAATAGAGTATTTTAACATGCCCAAAAGTTCCCTATGCCTCTTTTCGAATAATTTCTTCTGTTTTCTCCCCAGAGACAGTGTTCTGATTTGTTTCTGTTAGTGGTGAAATGGCACTAGAATGTTACCGGTGATTGGACCTTGGTTCAGCAACCTCAGTACTTGAGTTCTGGCTAAGAAAGAATTCAGAACCAAGACTGAAAATATAAGAGAAAGTTTATTTAGAAAGGCACAGATACCAAAAAAGTGAGTTATAGAAGAAATCGGGTCAGGAAACAAGTTACAGAGGCAATAGAAGGTCCTTCAGAGTTGAAGGAGGTGGGGAAAGGGGCAACAGAGATACACTGGGTCTCCCTTTGAGTGTTTGTATCTGGAGGTCTGAGGGGAGGATCACAATAGAATATACATTAGCGCTTCTTTCAGGGTTGTGGTCTCTACTGATTGGTTGGTGCCAGGGCAGGGGGTCATTAGTCAACACAACTGGTCCTGATGTGAGCCACAGCCTCACTTGTCTGGTTTTGCTGCTTTTCTGGGCCTGGAGCTGAAACACAAATAAGGCCTTTGATATATTTGATGAGGGCCAGAACCTCATTGTCTTGGGGGCCTAATGCTTCAGGGCTCTACTCTAGCTCCCTTGTTTATTCCCTCTCTGAGGGGATCCAACCGGTGTGACTAGCAACCTGCTAGGTGAGGAAGGGTGACCCTGGGATCAAGGTCCTTGTTTTCCCAGTTTTGCCCATTGCTGAGCACCTCAGGCTTTCTGTCTTGGTGACCTTCTGTGTCTGGCTCATCATTGCCCTTCTCATCATTGCCCTTCTCATGTCTGTCTAACTGCCTACCGTATTTCCATAAATTAAGCTTGTTCTTGAACTTTATATACATGAAATTGTAGAATATGTCCTGTTTTGTCCCTGGCTTTTCCTCAGTATAATGGTTTTTATAGTTGTCTTTGTTACTGTGTGTATTAGTAGTTCATTGTGTTTTGTTGCTGAATCATGTTCTATTTTACCACAATTTGTTTATCCATTCTGTTAATGGACATTTTATTTATTTATTTTGGCAATTGTGAATAAAGCTGCTATAAACAGAATTTTTGTATAAGTCTTTTTTTGGACTTAAGTCTTAATTTCTCTGGGTTAAATAGCTAAGAATGGAATTGTTCTGTAATAGGATTGGTATAAGTTTAAATGTTAGAAGTTTATGCATAACTTTTCCAAAGTGGTTACGTCATTCCCATTGTGCATTTTGAATTTGTTAATCTATAGTTTGAACTGGATCTAGATATTGGTGCATATTGTGTGATTTTTCTACAGCCAGGGTGTTTTACGAGTATTCATGTAACAAGTGAAATCTAGTAGCTTTATGATATATCTATTTTTTAAAAAATTGTAATTTATAATGTATAAATCAACTTAAGTATATACAGGTTTCCCCTTCTCCCCACTATCTGAAAGTAGAGAGTTCCTATGAAACATTTTGTAAGTGGTAATGAAGTGGAGAAGCAATTGCCATTAATGTAAAGGCAAAAATCCTCTTTGGATTTCTTTTGGTTAGTGAAAACAGGTACTAATGGTGGAATTTTGAAAGCAAAATAGTGTGGGCAAACTTTCAAAAAGCTGGAATACTTGTGTGCAGTTATTGACTCGGTTTGTTTCACAGAATTTTAAATTTTCATTTTATTTTTTAGGTATCATGTGTTTTAATCTGATTTTAAAGTGGGCATTCTTCATTTTATGCAGTGGCTCTTCATTAAGTATATGTATAATTAAATGAAATGTTTGAATATGAATAATATACTAATCTCCTAAGGTAAAATTTGTTTGGCCAAATGAGGAATCTCCTTTTTTCCTTTCCTTTGATCTGTTTATTCATTAGCACCTCATTCCTTTCTTTGTAAATCTTTATTTAGAAAATAAAGATTTAAATATTTGAATTAAATCTTAAAGATTTAAATAAGAGACTCTTGAAATGAAGAGTCCCTTATAAGCAGTAGATGTAATGTAGGGGAATTGTACCTAAGATAATAGGATGACAAGTAGGACTTGTTTGTTTCAGGCTTTCAGCTCAAGTCCAGAAGCTGAAAATAAAGGTTAATAAGTGTCCTTGCATTCTAAAGAGGGCCATGGAGTTTAGTAAAAAAATAGAATTGCATTACCCACTTCCCATATGTAAGAGAGATTAGAAAAGTGGTATGCAAATATCATTCAGGTGAAGAACTGTTAATCCAGTGGGAGTTCTGTGACATTTCTGTCTCTCCCCCAAAATAACCTTTTATTAGCAGCCCAGGGTTTGGGTTTGTCTTCCAGAAGTATAGATTGGTATTTAATTTCTTGCCTGGATATTTAATGAACTCTCTGATCTTGTTTCTTGATTTTGCAATGGCATCTTTCAGAGAGTTCTTGAGAAAGTATGATATATGTTTCCTGGAGTTTGGGGAATTCCTGAACATAGACTTATTTCTGGAGGGGAGAAGAGTGACTAGAGCCAGTGAGGTGGTATCTTGAGTGAGAGGGCAGTAGTAGAAAGAGTTGGTATTTGCCTATTTGGTACGGTAGGAAGATACGAATTTTGTTTTGTGGATCAAGTAGATCCCATGGGAAGTGCCTAGGCTTGAGTTACCTTGATGGATCCTGCCGAGGAGGGCTGCTTGCCCTATCAGGAGACTGTGGATGGTATAGTAAAGAGAGGTCAGTGCATGCATCTTCAATACCAGTGAACTATGCAGGATGACGGGGCCAGTCTCTTTGCTTGCTTAATTTAGGGCTACCCTGCTGTGAAGACCTGAAAGGTACTGTACAAACTGGGCTCCTCTGAGAATGAGAGAAGGTACTATCAACAATTACACAAGAATAACAGATCATTCTACTTCCTGGTCATCTAGTAAAACTCAATGGAACTACATACATAGGACATTTGTCTGTCTTCTTGTCTGATTCGGAGGAACCAGAACATGAGGAAGGAAGTGGAGAAAGGTGAAAGAGCCAGGAAGAATATTGGGGGGAAAAGAAAACAGATGACATATATTCTCTTGGCTGGCCTAAGTTGAAGTGAGGGTGCATGGATAGTCTTTGAATAAGATATGACATTGAAGGTTTAAACTGGACTAGACTATATTTAGCAATACTTGAAAGTAACTGAGAAGTAATAGGATTTATCTGGGATGTTATGGAGAGGTGAGGAAGTGAGATTTGAAAGAATATGTTTAAAGTGATAAAAGGAAGTTAAGGCATGTGTCCCACTAAGTTCAGTCTATATGACCATTTTCTTAGTTTAATAGGATTTAGTTGAATGAACCTTTAGTGAGTACATACAACCTGATATATAAGGTACTAGGTTAAGCATTTTAGGGAAGGCAAAGATGACTTGAGATTTTCTGTCCTCAGGGAGCTTCTACTTTAGTGTAAATAGCCAAACTTGATCAGTGACAGAATGATATAGGTACTCTAGACTTGTAAGTGGCAATGCTCATGTGGAAAAGAACTGGATACCACATGGTTCAGGGCAGGTTTTGTGGAAGAGGCTGAATTTGAGCTGAGTCTTGAAGGAAGAGAGAATATTAGCTGGAAAGAAAGGCATTCTAGCATGAGGGAATGATCAAAGGCATGGCATTGGGAATAAGTAGACACCTGGGGAGAAATAATGCTGACCCACACTGAAAACTCCTTTAAAAAAAAAAAATGCCTTCAACCATTGTTTAACCTTGCCCATGTTAACAATTTTGGTTAAAGTTTGATAGTTTTACATGTCATTTTTGCATTTGTTAGTACTACACAGTGTCTTCCTTCATGAGATATAGTGTGGAAATGTTACTCACTGTAGGACCGAGATGGTTATAAGCATCAAATTCTTTGAATTCTTGTTTCTTCATTCTTTTCTGTTTGGTTGTTTCTTCCTTCTGGTTCACTCCATTGATTCGAGTCCCAGTTTTCCTCCCATCACTATTGGTTCCCTGTGTGCATTTTTCTTCATTTCACTTATCGTAGCCTCCATTTGTTCCTCTAATTTGTGACCCAAATCAAGCAATTCTGTGAGCTTCCTAATCACCAGAGCTTTGAACTGTGCTTCTGATAGGTTGGCTACCAGTGCTATGAGCTATGCATCTGATAGGTTGACCACCTCCTGGTCGCTCAGATGAATTAGCTCCGGGGCCTGTCTGTTCTCCCTTTTGAGCCATCCTTGGTTTTGGTTTCTTTGTTTTTGTCTGGTCGAGGCTGTTACCTAGTAAAGGGCGGAGCCTTAGGAATTCACCAGGGCGGGGCAGCCCAGTTGCTGGGTTGTGATGCTGGATATGGGGGCGGGGTCTGAGAGTGAACAATGGCGCTTGCTCCGTGCTGTTTTTTGGATTCCAGTCCCTTTAGCCTCTTTCCCTTATCAAATTGGGCCCTTCTGGTGCTGATTTCCATGTGGGTGGGCCTGCCCACGCTCTAGGACCCGTGGGTCTCCCCAACAAACTCTCCTGTGAGGCTGGGACTCCCTCCCAGCACCTCAGCCGCTACAAGTATTTTCTATGGGTGCTTTTAGGCTTCAGTTCCTGGCGCTGGGGCCCTGCATTGGGCAGTCCGTCTTGTTGCCCATTTTCACCTGGTTTATCTGTGTGTCAATGTGTGTCTGTGGTCTGCCACCTTGTGGGCCCCGCTTGGCCTCCTCCCGTTTGGCAACACCACCACCTGTTCGCCTGGAGTGACTGTGTGCCCGGGACTACCACCTGCTTATCCCGCCTATCCCGCTGCGATCTGACTCTGCCGGCCACGCACTCCGCTGGCTGCTGACTCCTTCCCTCTTACCGGTCTGGGTGAATTGTTGTTGTCAGACTCCCGCACAATTCAATTTTCTCTCTGTCCTGGTTGGGTTTTCTTTTTTTTTT
>PVKU01000135.1:534586-712509 GCA_004027475.1 Anoura caudifer | reverse complement strand
TTTAGAATGGAAGGGAAGATAAAGTGCTTCTCAGATAAGGTCAAGTTAAAGGAGTTCATCATCACCAAGCCCTTATTATATGAAATGTTAAAGGGACTTATCTAAGAAAAAGAAGATAAAAAATATGAACAGTAAAAAGACACCAAACTCACAGGTATTAACAACCAGACCTAAAACAAAAGCCAACTAAGCAAACCACCAAAACAGGAGCAGAAACACAGAAATGGAGATCACATGGAGGGTTAGCAATAGGGGAGTGGGAAGAGGAGAGAGGGGGACAAGGTACATAGAACAAGTAGTATAGATGGTAGGTAGAAAATAGACAGGGGGAGGGCAAGAGTAGTGTGGGAAATGTAGAAGCTAAAGAACTTATGACACATGGGCATAAACTAAAGGGGGGAATGTGGGTGGGAGGGGTGTGCAGGGTGGAGGGTAATGAAGGGGGGAAAATGGGACAACTGTAATAGCATAATCAATAAAATATAATTTTAAAAAATTAAAAAAAAAAAAAGAAACTGGTTAAATGATGCGCAACAAGCCTGCCTTCTAGACCATTTTTAAGTGTCCTGTCTGGTGGCATTCAGTGTCCACGACAGTTCATGGTGCTATGTGACCATTGCCACATCACCTCAGGATGCTCTGCACCTCGTGAAAACAAAACCATCCCCAAGACACAACCCCGGCTCCCCTGCCACCTCCCCCGTCCCCGGACCCTGCCACCTGCCATTGCCGTCTTGGTCTCTGCATTTCGAGACTCTGGGGACTTCATATAAGTGGAATCAAACAATATTTGCCCTGTTGTGATGGGCTCCATTCCATCTGTGGACACCTTGTTTCCAAAGAAGGTCCCTTTTACCACAGGTTCCCGGGGTGTGGACTGGGATGTATCTTTGCGGGGCACACACGTCAGCTCACTACCACCCTCTCCGCCCTCCATGGGCCCTGAGGCCTGGTGGGGTGGGGAGGACAGGAGCCCCGAGAATCAGGCCAAGGTGACAAGCTGAGCCCTTGTGAGCGGTGCCCCGTGATCTTGTGGGGGAGGGGGTTGGGCCTGCACCTGAGCTGGGGTTGTGGGGGCAGTCAGGGTGACTGAGGTTGGGAGCAAAGGTGCAGAGCAGCTGGCAAAGGCCTGGCACCCGCAGGGGATGGCAGCTCCCAGGGCCCAGGCTTTGAGGATGGCTCTGTGGTGAGCCGCTGGGGCAGAGCAGGGGGCAGCGTGCCAGCCCCGCACTTCTTAGAGGGAGGTGAAGGGGTTGGGGGTGTGGGCCAGGAGCAGGTAGCAGGAGTCCCCGCGTGGCTCTGAGAGCTCTCGGGTCTCCTCGCAGGACCCACTCGCGCTCTGGGGGCCTTGCTTTTCCATCTGTGAAATGGGTTGGCCCTAACCACACCCCACAGCACAGGGCCACGGTGAGGGCAAAAGAGGAGGATGTAAGAAACGCTGCTGACACGGTGACCCTCCGGCCGTGGCCAGCTCCTGGAGCTGTCATTTCCCAGGTGGCCCAGCAGCCAGCTGGGGCTCAGGGCAGACACTCCAGGGATGGATGGGGGTGGAGTGGGTGATTGCGGGAAGGCAGAGGTGTGCTCCTTTGGTTTTTAACAATGGTTTTACTGTCTTCCCAGGGAGGCACCCACCAAAGAGATGGCCACGTTCCCGTGGAGCCCAAGACCGTGGAGCCCAATGTGGAGCCACCAGAGTTGGAGTCCATCATCTTCCAGGTCCCGCTGGCCCCAGAGATGAACTCAGACCTCGAGGCCCAGCCACCGGAGCTGAACTTCACTGCAGCCAAGGAAACTGCGGTGGGCGGTGGTTGGAAACCCATCATGGTCTCTATTCTGGTTTCTCCACTGAAGTCCCTTCAGAAGACCTGGTCCGACTGGTTCTGTGAGCTGAAGAAGTTCAGCGGGAAGCACGACCTCTTCATGGCTCCGAGGAGAACCCTACCTAAGTCGACTCAGAGAAGCTGCACACCAAGCAAACAGAAGCGCGCGGGGGCCGCACTCCAGCAGCCAGGCCCGGCGCCGTCCTGGAGAACCTGCTGCTCCCATGTGAGGTCGTGGGCCAGGGCATCCATGGGGACCAACCTCTGAAGGTCTGCCCGGAGAAGGCCCAGCGGAGCCATGTGGAGCACGAGGCTGAAACTTTTCCTGGTGTTTTCAAGAAGCTCACGGGCAAGGATGTCAATTTTAAACTCCCAGCGTTTGAGTTGTAGACAAAAATGACCAAATAGAATATAGTTTTCAGTAAAAATGAATAAATAAATAAAAATGCCAGCTTCACTGAGGTTCGACTTATTCGCCACAAACCACCCGTTTTCAGCGTGCTGTTCAGCGACCTCTGGTGCACTCATGGATCTGGGCGACCAGCCGCCTACCCAATGTAAGCCAGGTCCTGGGCTCAGCCGGGGTGGGTGCTGGGTTGCCCACCCCTTCCCCTCCCCCAGCCCCAGCAGTGCCAGCCTGTCTGCTGGCCCACAGGTCACCTTTTCTGCGTACCTGCCCTCCCGGAACCGGGCAGGTGGCCGTGCGGTGAGCCTGGCGGGCTTTCTGCGGGTGCAATGCTGCTGGTCACAACAGGGTCTGCCGTGGTCATGTTTCGTGTGGTGCATCAGCGTCCCGTTCTGCTTCCAGCCTCCTTGTGTCTTTGGGCCTCAGTTACATCTCCTGTACAGAGTATGTGAGTTTGGGTCTCAAGTCTGCATCCAGTCTGACAGCACCTGCCTTTTGATTGGGCAGGGACACTGTTCCCACTCAGTACGTCTGCACCTTTTATTCCGACGGCCATTCGCTGTTTCTGCTTCCCGAGGGTTTTTAGTTGTCGTGGCCATTGCCCGGTTCCTCAGTTCTGCTTTCTTTTGTGTTAGATAGTTTCAGTGCCCTGTTTATTTCCTGTACAAAAACATACATTTTGAATTATTTTCTTAGTGGCTGCTGAGGGGACTAAAAAATACATTTTAATTGGTCACAACCTAGTTCAGAGTCAAGCTCGCTTACTGTCTGCCCACCAAGCGCGGAGACCTCGCTGCGACGGAGCATCTCCCCCTCCTCCTCTCCCTGCGTGGTTTTGTCATGCCCTCTCAGCCCTCGGGACTGACTGTGGGGTTTCCTGCAGGAATAGTCCGCGAGCAGAGAGTGCTCTCCAATCAGCGTTTATCTGTGGGTGTCTTTCACCTTTATTTCCCCTTTACTTTTTGCAGGAGAGTCTTGCCAAATACGGAATTTTCGGTTCCCGAATCTTCCCATTTAGTGCTTTGAATATGTTATTCTGCTGCCTTTGGGCCTCTTCTGTTTTCCCTGAGGAATTGTGTTTTTTTTTCTTCTGCTTCTTTCATGACACTCTGCATTTGGCTACTTGTTGAGCGCGGTGTGTGTAGGCGTGTGTCTCTTTGTGCTTCGCCTACTTGGGGTTTGTTGCGTGTCCTGGGAGTTTAGATGCAAGTTTCCCATCAGCCTTGGAAACATTTTGGCCATTATTCCTCAAGGGTTTCTGCAGCACCCTGCTTCTCCTCTTGGCCTCACATCACAAATTGGTTGGTGTGCTTGAGGCTCGGAGGCTCCATGAATTGTTCCCCCCACCCCCACCAACTCTGTTCTCCCCATTGGCTCATTTCCGTTTGTCTGTCGGTTTGTCTGTCGTCAGATTCGCCGATTCGTCTGCGCGCTCAGGTCTGCCCGCTGAGCCTCCCCGGTCACTTCCTTCGCTGTTGCATTCCTCAACGGCAGAGCTTCCGTTTCTTTCCTTTACATTATTTCTTGCTTCTTATTGAGACTCTCTATTGGTTGGCTTTTATTTGTCCTGCTTTCCTTTAATTCTTTCATTATATTTATAATAGTTGCCTAGAAGCCTTTCATTACCAAGTCCAACCCTGGAGGTCTGTGAAGATTGCTCTCCCCTCTCCCTGCTCCCCACCCCCCCACCACCCTGCCCGGCATGGGCTGTATGTTTCTATTTCTTTGCATTTCTCATAATACATTCTCTGGTGAAAACTGGACATTTTAGGTTATATATTGTGTATATATTGATTTCCCTAGAAGGTTGTTGCTGTTTTTCACTTGTTCATTTATTTGTTTACTGACCTGCCTTGGCCACATTGAGGGAAACTGTCTCCCTTGCTGTCTGTAGCGGCTGATGCTATTTTATTTTTTTAATTTCTTATTTTTATTTTGAAGCCTGGCTGCTGTGCCCCAGTGCCTGCCTCGTTCAGAGGTCAGCCAGCATCAGCTCAGAGGTCATTCTCAACTACCTTGAGGCAGCAAGCCTGCTGTCTGTTGTTTGAGACCTGTGCGTGGGCAGCGGAGCACATTCAATGTTCAGCTGCTGTCAGTCTCCTGCCTGCTCACGCCTGACCCCGGGGTCTTTGAGGGCTCAGTGGCCGGCGCAGGCCCTTCCAGGGGCGCGCAGCCAATCTTCGCCATCTCCCTAGACCACCATGGGCCTGCCAAGTGCTGCTGGATACCGTGTCACCCACTGCTCCCAACTGTCTGCCCTTCTCGGTGGCCGTGCAGCACCTGGTAGCAGCCGCCCTAGCTGCAGACTCTCCGAGTCTCTCCCGCTGGGAGGGGTGCGTGGGTGGGGTGGGGGGTTGGTGCAGCGGGTCCCTGGGCTCCTGTGCGAAGCTCTGCAGCGCTCAAGCGCAAACACTTCTCAGCTTGTTGCCTGCTCTCGAGGTGATTGCCAGAGCATGGAGATGGTTGTTCTTATCCGTGTGTGCAGTTTCATCATTGATTTTGGGGAGAGGATTTGCCAGCCTGTCCGTGTGGCTGTTGGGCGACGTTCCGCCTCCCTGAAGTGCGCTCCCATTCCACAATACTGTGGGCCGAGTTCAGGCTCCTTGGGAGGGTCGGGGTGGGGAAAGTGGTGGGTATGAGGCTGAGTGAGAGCTCACTCAGCGGAGGACAAGCATGGCAGCGACCCCGGGGAAAGCTTTCCCCAAGTTCTAAAGCTGCATCTGTGGAGCGCGGACATGGGAACCTAGCCCTCCTGACTCCCGGTCCAGTGCTCTTGCCTGAGTGCTGAGTTGCTGTTTGTTTTAACAGTGGGAGCCTGGCAGTCTGTTTTCTGGGAGACTTCCACCCACCCACCCAGTCATTGTTCAGTGCTGACCCTGTGCCCACAACTGGGCTGAGCTCCGAGAATAAGTGGAGAACAAAAAGTGACGCAGTGCCAGGGTAGTGACCCTCGTAGTCTCAGCGTGGGGACATGAGCCTCAGGCCAGGGCCCTGCAAGACCCGCCTTGGAGAGCCGCCCCGGGCGTGTGTCTGTTGGTCCGGTGAGCGTAGCAGCCCTTTCCCGGGGAGCAGAGAGCTCCAATCACCCTCCAAGCTGAATCCTTAGAGCCGAGATTTTCAACCGAACTTTCATTTGGGAAAAAGACGTTAAGTGCACAAAGCGTTTTCAACAAAGCGGTTTCACAATTAGTGGTTTGGTAGCAACGATTTTGATTTCTGAGATGAAGCTTGAAGGGAAGAATACCGCGAATTCTCTTTCACAAGTTTTCCCCTGTTGAAGACTTTGAGCTCCTCCCCTCTGGACGCAACACGTACCACGCACGCACCACCGCCACGCCCTGGGCCCCGGGGGAGCCGCGGAGAGCAGGGCCCTGGACACCCGTCAACTGCCTTGGCTACCTGTGCGATGCCGAGGAGCCGTGTGGAAGCGGAGAATCAGGAAAAGTCTGGGTGTCGGCTCCCCGACGACAAATAATCGGATCTTTGGAAACAAGGGCCTTGGATGTGCCCCGGAATTGCCGTGTGGGAATTCCTGACCGTGTGACCTCAAAGGGACTTCCTTCCTCCTCCTGCCCTTTTCCCCTTAGTGAGTGCGTGTCACAGGCAGGCCCAGCTCTGTCTCAAGCCCGTACAAATCCTGGGTACCAATTCCGAAGGCCTGCGGGCTCCCTGCCTGTGTGACAGTGATGAGCAGGGCTTGCCACATGTCCCATGTGCCCCCAGCCCCGGCCTCGCTTGCAGGCAGGTCGAGGCCGTGAACCGGGCATAGGACATGGGATGTAAGCAGTGGGGTGGCTCCGTGGTCCGAGCTCACTGCAGGTCGGGTGTCTTTCCCTGGCACTCTCCTCCTGTCACAGGGGCTTTGGGGGGTGCGTGTTCCCCAGGGCAGACCTGCGAGGGGCTTTGTGATGGAGGGGGACACCCCTTTCCTGAGCTCGGGGTTGGCTAGTTCAGCGGCCCAGCCTCGCTGACTCCTGCCTCCCAGTGTGCAGACCCCCCGGAGGCCACCTGTCCGGAGCTGCACAGCCACCTTCTCTTTCAGCTCTGCTTCCTATCCAGGGAGGTGGCCTCACTGTCCCCCTAGACACTTCAGTCCCTTCTGACTCCCTCCCTGTCATTGAACAACCAGGACGCGCAGACCCAGCACTCTTTCTTCTTGCTGCCCTCCCCGCTGTGCTTGTTCAATTCCAGCCCGTTCACCTGGCCCAGTGCCATGACCCCCAGCGGGGTTCCCTGTCTCTCTTCCAAGCTCCAGCTCTCAGAAGCTCCCAGAATTCACGTTTGGAAACACATTGACCAGGTTGTTCTTTCTGGAAAACCCTGCAGGGCTCTCCTGGGGCTCAGGAGCAGGGGTCCTCTGGGTGGTGAGTCACCGCTCAGTCATGTTCGCTCCGGGCAGGGGCCCCTCCCTGCGGAATGTTCGCCACACTCCTTTGTCCTGTGTCATTCCCACTGGGTCCCGGTTTGTTATTCAAGACATGCTCAGGTGTGTTCCTCGATTCCTACTCTGAAGGAATACAGCCCCCGCCCCCCAGCCCAGCACCCATCCCCATGATCGGCTGTGGTCTCTGCGTGTTCCCGCTGTTAGCAGCTGTAAAGAACCTCCAGGCAGAGGGTGGGGGGTTGGGGGGGAACGGAATTGATCACAGGCCGACAGATGTTTAAATTGCAGACCTTTTTGGTCCTTAATGTGCCAACACCATGTGACCCTCCGAGAGGAACAACAGAGTCGGGCCCTTCCTGACCCACAGACCCCTTCCCAAGGGAGCCCCAAAGGGCTCGCACCCTGTGCCAGTCCTGCTGCAGGCTACTCTCTCATTGCACAAACAGATGGGGAAACTGAGGCCCTGCGCAAACGGCTGGCAAGCAGCCAAGCAGGAGGGTCAGCAGAACAGTGCTGCAGGGAGACAGTGTACTTGCTGGGGGGGGGGCGGGGCAGGCCAGGGGGCAGGGGTGGCTGCTCCTGGCAGGAACCCCACCCCAGCCCCTGCTTCTGTGGGGCTCCTCTCTGCCCTCCACTTGGGACAAGCTCGCCTCAGGAGTGAAGACGAACTGTCCCCCAGCTGGGACATCCGGGGGTGGGACTGACTGCTGAGTGGACTGCCAGGGTGGGCCCCCTCCTGACATGGCTGGGCGGCGGGCGCAGTGCAGGTTCACGGTGCCTCTCTGTCACTGTCCCAGCCTCACACACACCACAGCTGGTGCATTCCGGCTGCCCTGGCCAGTGTTCCCAGACCCTCGCTTCTCAGCAGGGTGGCCTCTGGCACAGGAGCCTGGCCTGGCTCACCGAACCCAGGGGCAGACTGAAGCCCAGACACACCTGGGGACCCACCTGGGTCCCACTGGACTGAGCTCAGGTGCCACTGAGGCTCCTGTCTCCACAAGCCCTGGATCCCACACTGGCCGAGATGGGCACTCTCTAAGGCAGGACAGCCTCTGCGGGTCGGGGGGCGTCTGGGGCCCCATGACCACTTCTGAAACATCACTGCCTGCGCCCTTGTCCTGAAGACCTGCCCCTCCTGCTGTGTGATCCAAGGTCACTTACTTGGCCTCTCTGGATCTCCAATGTCTTGTTTCTGAACCAGCATAGCTCTGAACCAGCATAGCTCTGCACCAGGGCCCTGGACTCCCCAACCGACTGAGCCACCCTGGGGAGGGGCAGAGAGAACTCGAGCCATTTAGAAGGCCTGGGACCTTTATGAGTGAGCGGGTGGTCCCATTAAAGTTGGAGGGACAGAAGAGTCTTCCTTTTGTAGCAGGAGTCTTATCAGGGGTTGGGAGGCAAGTCTGAATTTTGAAGCTAAAAGGTTTGGACTGGGGTCCCAGGGGTCCCCTGACTTCTCTGGAAAGTCATCACCGACTGGGGCCCAGCCCATGCCAGGAGCTTGGCACCCACTCTCTCAGGAACCCTTCTAAGGGCTGTGCCATGAGGCGGGGGCCTGAGGCTGACAGACAGCCTGGGTCCCTGGGCGTTTGGAGATGGCCGGTAGGGGGCTCCACCCAGAGGGCCAGGGAGCACGGAGGGAGCTTGGGTGTCAGTTTCCCCACAGTGCCCACATGACTCTGCGGTGAGCCCGGCTGCCCTGCTGGGTTAGCTCCAGCTCTCATTGATGCTGTGGCCAGCCTGGGCCAGCATGTAGAGAGCCACTGGTCAGTGGGAGTGTGAGGGCACCTGGGAAGTCGAGAGTAAAGGGTCTCAGGACACTCTGGGTGCCTGGGAGGTGGCTCTCTGCCTCCTTCGGGCATGTTCCTGAGCCCCATGTGTCTTCCCCATCCTCGTCTAAAATTGAGGGCAACAGGACCCACCCTCTGCAGCTGTCCTGGGGGTCAAGGAGTTCGTTCTCCCCTCAGGAACAGAGCTGGGCCCAGCGTGGGCACTACACAAGTGCTAATCTCCGTGACCATCGCTACTGTCACCTGGATCAGTAGAAGATGTCCCCCTCTGAGCAGCCTCCCCTTCCCCAGCCTGGACCTGCCCCTGATTCCTTAGAGCCCCAGGCCCCTCCCTCCTCATCTGAGTCCGCCCAACCCCCATGTCACTGCCTGTTCACCCCGGGGTGCCTCCAGCATGGGACTCCAGGAGCAGCCGGTAGTCCAGTTGCATCTGGAGCCTGGGGCTCCGCATGGGGCTGCTTCAGGGGTTTGGGGGCTAGAGGGAACCCCATGCTCTGTCTTCCCCAAATGTTAGTCCTCTGGGGTCTCACTGGAATTAAGGGCAGCTGTGACAGAGACATGGGCCTGGTGGCCTTTATCTGATGCTGGGGCCTCTGGGGGAAGGAGGGCCTGGTGGTCCCGTCCTGGCAGAGGACGAAAGCCTCTGGCTGCTGTCTTTCTCTCTGAGGCCCATAGGGTGCACCTGGTGGGTGCTCCATGATGTCACACTGAAATCCTTCTAAAGGATTCGGTGACTGGGGGTGGGGGCTCTCTGCTCCCTTCACTTTGGCCTGCCAGGATGTGCCTGGGATGAGATGCACCCCCACCCTCTCCTCCTGGTCACCCTGTTCCCAGGTGTCCCTCCTTATGCTCCAGGGCTAGCCCTTGGTAGCCCCTGGAGTTGGGACATAAAGCCACCAGTGCAGGCAGCTCTTGACGCCTGAGCCCCAGGTGGGCTGCCAGAGGAGTAGGTTCTGCCTGGGCTGCGCCAGGGCCTCCTAGGGTGCCCCCACACGCTGCTCAGTCCTTCCAGGAGCTTCCTGGTGCTAAGTTCTGTCTCC
Source organism: Anoura caudifer (assembly GCA_004027475.1). NCBI lineage: Eukaryota > Metazoa > Chordata > Mammalia > Chiroptera > Phyllostomidae > Anoura > Anoura caudifer. The sequence goes on along the minus strand of PVKU01000135.1, from coordinate 703,069 downwards.
AGGGTCAGGTCTTGAGAGTCTAGGATGTGAGAAACCGCCCCCCCCCAACCCAACATACTGGGTCCACTTACACTGTGTCCTAGCCCGGGTTCCATGGAGTCATTTTGTCAATAAATGCGTCCACCTGGGTGTGGTCTGTCCCCTTCAGGGCCTGGCCACATGCTGGTGGTGGTGCCCCTGTATCCACATTCCTGGACCGAGGTTGGCCCAGCGTGGTGCTCAGTAAGCGCAAGAGGGAAGGGATGAAGGAGAGAGATCGGAGGGGAGGAGGAGGCCCCTAGGGACAAGGAAGCCAGGACGGGGTTCCCTAGCCTTGCCGGGTGGGGCCGCGCCCTCGGACCTCAGGCCGGGCCTGGAGCTTCGGGCGATCGCTCGGGCGGGTGGGCGCGAGGCTGCCGGCAGGTGGCGCTGCGCCCTCGCCCGCGAGCGCACCCGCGGCGGCGGAGCGGCGAGTCCCCTCCTCCCGTCCGCGCCCTCCCCTCGCCCGCTCCTTTTTCTGCGTTTTTCGCTCGCGCTCCTCAGCGCCCTCCGACTCTCGCGGCTGCGGTCTCCTTCGCTCACGCCGCTCGCCGCCCGCCGCCGCCCCTCAGAGACCATGGCGCCCCAGGGGCCCCCGCGCGCCCCTAAGGGCCCCGGCCTCGCCGCCAGAGCTCCGAGCGCTGGAGCCCGGCCGCCGCCGACGCGCTCGCGGCCGCTCCTACTGCTGCTGCTGCTGCTGCCGCTGCTGCCCGTCGCCGGCGGGGCGGTGGGGCGCTCCAAGCCCGGGCTCCGGGGTCCCATTGCCCAGCTGACCCGGTCGCTGCCGAGCTCGCTCGCGGGGCGAGCGCTGCCCGGTGGCGGCGAGGACGGACCCGAGCGCGGCGCGGAGCCCGGCGCCCCGGGTCCGGGCGAGTACGGAGCCCCCGCCGCGGGCCAGGGGCGCTGGGCGCGGGCGGCTTCCGTGGCCGGAGCGGCTTCGCCGGCGCTCACCAGCTCGTCGTTCGTGCTCAAGGGAGACGCGACGCACAACCAGGCGGTGGTGCACTGGACGGGCGAGAACAGCAGCGTAAGTGACCTCCGCGCGGCCCGGGCCGCTGCCCCGCACACCTTGGAGTCCCCCACTTCCCGGCTGCCCGGCGGTCGCCGCGGGCTTTCTAGGCTATTTGGGGAAGCGAGTCACCTCGTGCCACCACCCGCCCCGCGCCGTTGGGCTCTGGCTACCGGTTACCTGGGTTGAAGTCCCCGGATATGTGAGCGCCCTGCCTCACCTCGGGGACATTTCTACAGATTTCTGGGACCCTGAGCCACCTGGGGGCGCCCCCAAAGGCCTCCAGATCACAGGTTGTGGGGGCTGGCGTTGTTTGCAGAGCCTTCGGGACCCTGGCCACCTCGGGGCACCCCCAGGCCCTTTAGTATTTTTCCCCAACCGTGTGTTGCGCCGCGCCGCCTTCAACCTCTGCCCTGTCCGCTCAGCGGTGCGTTCTGGGATTTTTGGCTCCGGGACTCTCCCCACCTCGGTCTACCTGGCACCCCACACAGGGCGCCTCCACGGGCTCCAGGGCTTCTTTGGTTAGTTTGGGGTCCGATTCTGGGGTCACCGCTCTCTCTGATCACCCTCGTGTGACCCGCGGCTGCCTGGAGGTCCCGCCACCAGAAGCACCCGCAGGCCCAGGGATTCGGGTGTTACTTTCGGAGTCGGGCGCCCCCCTGCCGGCTCCCTACCAGAGACTGCACACTCCCTGCCGCTCCCCATCCCGCCGTCCCTGCCCCTTTGGCGCTGCTCCCCCTGAAAGTTCAACACGACACCCCCTTTCCCGCAAGGCCACTTCTGTTAGGGTCCCCTGTGCGTCCTTCCACCAGCGCGGTGGTTCCTACCTGTGCCGGACTCTGCCTCATGGTTTTCGGTGATGCGTCTCAGGGCTTGGGGATGTCCTCATACTCACCCCCCGGGGACTGGCTCCCTCCCTCGCTGCCCTCCCCAGGATGACTGATGGTCACGCTGGAGTCGTCTCCAGGCAGCCCTCCAGGTTAGCACTGGGGTGGTGGTGTCTGCTCCGCGCGTGGGTGTGTGTAGGGCTGGTTGTACAGGGAAGAGAGAGGGAAGTCTCTGCTCACTCCTTCCCATCGCTGTTCATGGGGGTGTCCCCAAGTGGCTGATCCCTCAACTTGCATCCTTGACCACTGCTCCCTAAAATTCTGAGGAGGCAGCTCTGGGCCAGGACCCCCGCATGCCTTGGGAGCAGAGGTGTGGGAATCTGGCTGTGCCCCTCGCTAGGAAAGGGTGTCACCCTGGGTACTGCGGCACCTTCACCCCCTCCTTGTCCAGCCCGCTGGGCTCCCCCTTGGTGAGGGTTCTGCTGCAGGAGGCAGAGGGTGGGTGGATGAATTAGTTGGGGGGGGGGCGCAGCACCTGATGGGCTTGATTGTTTCTGGGATTTTCCAGCCAGACTAGAAGCCCTGGGGAAGGGGTGTGCAGCTGACTTGCTGGGCCCCCTGGCCAGCAGGGGTGACCCAGGTGCTGAGGGGGTGCTTCCCTGAGGGCAGCAGGCACCCCTTTCCTAGAAGAGCCTAAAGGGGCCCTCCCCATCCGCCTCTTGAGAAAGGGGTCTGACCCTAGATGTGCAGCTGGGTCCCACCCTTCACTGCACCCCAATACTCGGGACAAACCATGCCCCATGGGGTAAACTGTAGTTTACGGAGTGAAAGGGAACTGTAACTCAAAGGAACAAATGAACAGGAAGAGGCAGCCCTGTGGAGCCCGGCAGCTACACCAAGCCTGCCCCCACCTGCAGAGGTTGTTGGTCCAGCAGCTTACTCTACTCCCTTTGTCTTCTTAGCTTCGTGGAGGGAATGGGGTTGAGAGGGGACAGAGAGAGAGACTGGGGGGAGTGGACCAGCCCCCAAAGTGGGACCAGTGTCTCAGGACTCACTGACACCTGGCTGCCACCCATGCTCTGCCCTGCACAGCCCCCTGCCCCTTCTGAGCACAGAGCCTTGGGGAGCCGGTGGCATCCTGGGAGAGTGAGGAGGGGCTTGGACCAGCGGGGCTGGGGTGCTGGAGTGCTGGAGTGGGGTGCTGTCAGAAGACCCTCCCTGGCTTTGCTCCTTGGGGACAGTGGCTGGGTTGGGACAGGACTGCTGTCGGGTGAATGCCAGGAGAGGGAGACTTGGGGGTGGAGTGGGGAGGTCGGCTTTTCTTTGTTGAGGGGCAGGAGGTCCAGAACTGGAGGCGAGGTTCTCCTCCGGCCTCCGGCAACGGCAGGGCAGCGATGGTGCCAGGGTGGCTGGTGGAGAGCAGAGCGTTGCCTGGCCCTTAGTGGGGCCATTTGCAGTGTTGGCGCCTGTGGGTGAAGGAAGGCAGACATCGAGGAAACGCAGAGCCCAGAGACCGCCTTCCCACTTGCACTCCCGTGCCACCCCCACCACCCTGGTGGAAGGGAGAGTCTGGGGAGGCTGGCCTTCGGGAAAGGCAGAGCATCCTGGGGGAGAAGTCGCACTGCAGGTCCCCCTCCCCCCCACACCTGGGCCCGGCTCAGAACTGGTGGGAGGGCTGGAGCCACATGCCTGCAAACCGCGTCTCTGATTGTGGTTCCCCAGCCTTGTTTTCAGAGCCCTCGGGGTGTCTCAGATGCGCCCTTTACTCCTCCGTTCTCTACTCGCAGCCCCAGGGCCAAAGATTTTAGCCAGGATTCTGCACTGGGTGTCCCCTCCGCTCGCATCTCCTTCTCTGGAAGCTACAGTGGGAAAGAAACTACCCAGAGGCCCATTTGCCCAGCAGAACCCCCGGACGAGATTGTTCTACCAGTCTGCCCAGGGGTTGAGACCGGGGAGGTACGCTCAGCAAACCTGAGAAGGGGTGTGCTTTGCCATGTCAGGCATTGTTCAAAATTTAAAGACAGCAGCTGACGAGAGGGACAGGCTTCTGAAGTGCTGTTTTAGAGCTCCTGCAGGAAGGAGCCACACGGCTTGCCCTGGTGCCCCGAAAGGCCTGGCGGCTGCCGCGGGGCCGGCTGTGCCTTTCCCGCCAGCGGCTGGGTGTCTCTCCTCCCACGGAGGTGTGGCAGGGAACTTGCTTGGAAGCAAACACTGCCTTCCTGTCTGACGTTGAGCTGCAGAAACGAAGTATTATGTGTGAAATTCATGTCTCATGGCATCAGTCAGCATTGCCTTTGCTGCATCCGCGTGGCTGGGCGGAGGTGCCAGGTTTTGTCTCCAGAGCTGCCCTCTAAGGTGGGGGGTTGGAAGGTGGATTCAGAGTGCTGGTCTTTGCCTCTGGGGTTGTGGCCTCACGGTACCCCAACGGGACTGTGCTTCGCCCTGTCCCAGTTTTACCGTTTCTGAGAACTCACGGGCTTATTGTGCTCATTTTAAGTACAGCTCACCTGTGTGACTCTCTCACAGCACTTGAACTCCAACTTGGATGGACTTGAACGTGTGCTTTTGCGTCCATGCAGCCAGGCCCAGTTTGTTCAGCATTGTCACTGTTTGTCAGGAGGCCGGCACCCCCTTCCCCGCATTTTCCACACTTGCTCCATGCTTGTCTACTCTGCAAGTGTCTGTAGGGTCGAGATGTCAAGAGGAGCCCTATGCAGACGCAATTCTCAGCTTGTTGTCCTTGTTCTCTGCTCTGGGGTTGGGGGACCAGAGAGCTGGGGCACCAATCAGAAGTGCAGAGCTTGGGAAGGTGGGAGGGGGGATCACGACACCCGCCAGCTGTCAAGTCCACACGGGCAGGCGTGCCAGCTTCCCAGGGCTGCCACTGCAGCCCACCGCAGACCACAGGCTCGAACAGTGCAAGGGCATCCTCTCCCCGCCCTGGAGGCTGCAGCCCAAACCAAGGTGCGGGCAGGGCATTTCCCTCTGAGGTCCCTCTCCTTGGCGTTCAGACATCCGTCTCCTTCCTGGGTCCTCGCGGGTTGTCCTTCTGTGTGAGTCTGTCTGAGTCCTTTCTTACAGGGACACCAGTCAGACCAGATCAGGGCCAGTGATCTTGTTTTACCTTGGTTCCCCCCTCAAAGATCCTGCCTCTGTGAATAGTCATGTTCTGAGGTCCTGGGGGTCAGGACTTGAATGCACGGTTATTTTGGGGGGCCAGTTCAGCCCCTAACACAGGGAGGTGGTCTCAGCTACCTTAGCACCCCCTGGGCTTAACACCATGGGGCTCAGAGAGGCCCAGTGGGGCGAGAAGGGGTGGACAGGAACAGTGAGGGTGGGTGCTGGAGTCAGCTCCTGATGGATCCACAGTGAGAGGCTGACGAGCCCAGGGAGGCAGTGCGGTGTGGTAGTTATCAATGCCTAATTACACTTCAGAGTCTGCTGGCCTGGGGGTGGACGCTGAGGCCCAGAGAGCTTAGGAGTCTGTGGCCCAGTGTCCCCTAGCTGCTGGGAAGAAGCAGGGCGAGGAGCAGGACCTCAGGCTGCAGGCTCAGAGAGGTGGCGGTAGCCTGGCCCAGGACCCTGGTGCAGGCAGAGGGAGAGAAGAGTGGGCCGAGAGGGCTCCAGGTGGGAGTGGGCAGGATGCAGCACTTGCACTGTGGCACACGGGCAGCCTCTGTGGACAGGCCCCAAAAGGCCTTCCTGTAATGCACTTCAGGGTCGTGAACACACAGGTGCGTACCCAGCGGCAAAGCTGCTCGGTAGCCTTGCATCTGACAGCTGTGGTCACGTGACGGCCAATCCATCCCACTCTCAGAAGAGAGCTTGGTGGCTCCCAGACACCATGCCTCCCGCTGAGGTCCGCTGCACTGTCCCCCAGGGCAGGCCCCGCATTCTGGGGTGGGCGCAGGCTCATGGGGGCTGCACTGTGGCTGCTCGGGGTGTATGTGGTGGGCATCTTCCCAGAGGCTTCTCTGGCGTGGCAGCCTTCCTCAGGTGTACCAGGGCTGAGTGCCTGTCACATCTGCTGTCAGAAAGCTGACTGTGGGAGCCCCTTGGGGACCTGGGCCTGGCGATGGGGGTCAAGAACCATGAGAGCAGGGGGCATGCCTGTGCTATGGGACAGGTGGCAGCGAACGGAGACAGTATCGGGTGGGGGAGTCTAGGAAAGTCCTGGCGTGGAAACTGGCAGAGTCACTCTTAGGAGGACGCCTGCCAGGGTGACCCAGGGTCCTCCGCCTTCTTCCTGTGCCTGGAGAGCCCGCAGGGTGAACCCACAGGGTGAGAGCCCCAGGTGAGAGGAGACCTCAGGGTAGTGTGCAAACCAGTTGCTTTCTCTGTTCCGTGCTGGGGGTACAGCAGTGAGCAGGATCCATCAGAGCCTTGTCCTGGTCAGACGTCAGGCATGTGGTCTGGACAGGAGTTCGTCATAGACTGTCCCAGCGTCCTGCGAATCTGCACTGTGGGAGTCTGGGAGGGCTTCCTGGAGGAGGTGATGATCCAGTAGCCCTGAAGGTCAAGCAGAGTCAGCGTCAGCTGGGCTGTGAGGGAGGTCGGGATGGATGGTGAGAGGATGGAGGCCCAGGGAGAGGGAGGACCTGCAGCAGCCCAGGCAGCGAAAGGACATGGCTATCAATCAGGAGGCCCAGCTCAGAGGCGTGAAGACAGCCCGTTAATAAAGTTCCTGACCACATCTCAGAAACCTCCTTTTACTTTAATAAAGTGGCTATTTAATTTGCGGCTGCGTGAGGGCTCCTGAGAGTATTTTAAAGAGGTCATAAATTAACATCATTCTTCTGCACACCCTTCAGATTAGAAGGCAGCACAGGGCTTGCTTGGGCCTTCTTAAGAACAGCCATGATTTTTAATTTTTATTTTATTGTAGTTTGTCAGAGGCAGGCTGAGGCTGCCGAGGATGACGTCAGGGAGCCCGGAGCTGGAGTTGGAGCGATTAGGAAATGAGCTGGCAGAGTTCCGAGTGTCCCAGCGCCTTTCCGGTTTAGGAAGACTCGAGGGGAGCTTGTAAATTGCCTTCTGTTTGGGGGCCTCGTCTCCTTGTCCTTGTTTTCTCTTAGCCTCCGGAGGTCAAGTTATTTATAGATTCTTCCCTGAGGCCAGTGTCCCTCTCCCCCTGCCAGTGCCTAGGTTGCCTGGGTGCTTTATGGGGTGCAGAGGGGTGCTGATGACCGCTGAGCTGTTCCTGCCCCCAGGCGAGGAAGCCCAGGGAGCAAGGGAACCCTGGCTCTACCCTGGAGACAGCAGGGTCCCCGCACAGCGTTGGGGCAGTGGAGGCCCGTGAGTGGGTCTGCCCCAGCCTGCCCTGGCTGTGGGGACCCCCTGAAAGCATCTCCTGTCTATGAGTTCGGATCTTCCCAGCAGGGAAGAGGTGCCGCGTGACCGTGGACGGTCCACAGGGCAGGTGTCCCCCAAAGTGGGCAACCTCGGGCCTGCACGCTGACCCACGTGCAGACCCAGGGCTCTTCCCGGCTCTCCTTGCGGCCTGTGGGGACCTGCTGCCTGCCCACAGCAGGTCCCCACAGGGTTGCCCCTGAACCGCAGACTTTCATTCTGTTCTCAGCTGCATGGTGAGGGGCCACTGCCGGGTAGCCCGCCAAGGGCAGCAGGGACATGGTCCCTGGTTAAGCCCCATGGTGGAGACACTTCACAGAACAGAGGCCGAGCTGGTCATCTTTATCCCGACCGAGCTCCGTGTGTGGTTTTAAAAATTTAATGAGGGTACTTGGACGTGAGCTCTCATCTGGGAACTTAAAAAAAGAAAGATTAAATAAACCCCGATGTTCTTTTGAGGTGGAGAAGTTCCCTCTATTTTGCATTTCTGTAGCCATCAGTTACTGTATTTGCACAGAAAATTACAATCATTTAATTAGTTTCTCCTCACACTGGCTTGAAGATCTTAAAATAACCGCACTCTCCTGCCGCAGCCATTCTCTTGCAAAAGCAGAGAATTTCCTGCAACTCGGAGCTCACCCGCCTGACTCCAGCAGGGCCCGTCTCCTGCTGGGGCCATCGAGGGTGCTCAGAGATTAGTGAAGTTCGAACTAAAGTGAGGAGAGATCGCGTGGCTGCTTCTGTTTAGAAGGCCGTCCTTCAGAAAGGGATCGTTAGGTGCTTGTCTCTGAGGTGTCAGAAGTGGAGATGCCATCTCCCCGCCGACCTCCATGCCTCTGCTTCTGATGTCACTCTCTCATACAATAACGAGTTCTCCTTAATCTGCACGGTGCCCACCGAGTCCCACCAACAAGGTGAAGGACTGCCGTGCTGGGGATGTGCCCTGGCTGCACCAAGCATGTCACTAGGGTTAACCACAGTCGGTCCCGGAAACAGCCCTGCAAAGTAGGTGAGATTATCCCCGCTCCACTGGTGAGAGCGGTCAAGTTCACGGGGAGACTTGCCCGGGTCACACAGCCCGAGAGGGTGGGAGAGGTGCTGTGAGTTCCTTCACTCTTGAGCTGAGTGCTTTTCCTTTTAGTGCAAGAATTAGTTTTATTCTTTTTTCTTTATTGTCATTTCTTAACTGTGGGAAAGTACAAATAACAAGTTTCCATCCTTCAGTGTCCATGCCAGTGGTGGCAGGTGCATTCCTGGGGCTGTGCAGCTGTCCCCACCTTCTCCTCACACTGACGTCTGTCCCCCCAAAACTCTCCCTCCCGCGGGCCTGGTCCCCTGGGACCTCCAGGACCCCCTCCGCTCTCTGCCTGCGCGACGCCAACTCCTTTTGGGCCTTCGTCTCAGAGGAATGGCACAGCGCTTGTCCTGCGCGACTGACCAGCTCATTGCACTTACTGTCGCATCCTCCAGGTTCATCGGCGCTGTAGCCGGTGTCACAGTCTACTTCCTTTGTAGGATGGAGCCACATCCTGCTGCGTCAGGGGCCAGACGCCATTTGTCCCCTGTCCCCCCCGTCCCCCCCCCCCAGTCTGCGGTCACGTGGGCGCCCCGGCCTCCTGGCTGTCCGGAGTGATGCTGCGTGAACCTCGGTGGACAAATATTTGCTCAGGTCCCCACTTTCAGCTCTTCTGGCTGTTTACCCGGAAGTGGGATCGCTGGATCCTGTGATAATTCTGTAATATTTTTTGATTGACATCGAGTGAAGCAGCTCCAGGAGAACTCACTATGTCGTCCGGGGGGAGGGGGGTTGCCCGCTTGTCAGCTCCTTGCAGGTTGCAGTCCCCAAGAACCCTGCCTCCTGCAGACTCGGAGGAGGGATACCCCAGTGCTAGAGGTGCGCGCTCCCCACCCGGAAAGGATGTGGCGAGAGACTGCGTGGGAGTCATTTTTGTTTCTGTCTTCTTCTAATCCCAGGATTCTGCCAACCGACCGATGGGCGGGGCCTGTTCCTTGGGGCCCAGGAAGGCTGGTGAGTCAGCAGTGGGCTGTCTGGCCCCCCAGCCCGCCCCCTGGCCCAGGGTGGAGAGGAAGTTGCTCGAGCTCCTGCCTTTCCCTAGGGTTGGCAGTTCAAATTTCAAGTTCGCACTTCAAGTTCCAGCGTGCTCCGCCTTCTACCCGCCTTTAGGCACTTCTCCCCGCTAGGCGTCTCCAGTTAAGTCGTGCGCTTTCACTCCGTAGAAATAGAGAACTCAATAAAAATCCTCTACTTTTTTAGATAATCTCATTGGTACCACTGAACCCTGCCTGAGCCTATTTCCCACCTCATTGTCTGACTTTTGGGTGGGGCTCCTGGGTGCCTCTCTGGTTCCTGCAGTGGTCTGCTCTCATCCCTGATGTGCGGCTGATCTGGCCCCAAGGGCCCCCCTGCACCTGGCATAGGGGCTGTTAGTTCTCTCTGTGCCTCCGGATCCTGCTCTACCCCCAGGCTAGAGAAGCACGTGGAACTTTGTTAGAATGCAGTTTTTATTGTGAGCATAAAATACAACATACAGGATTAAAAAGAAACCAATTCTGTGGCAGTAACATTACCAAAATATTATAATGAATTTCTTCACTAACACCTCAGGAGCCAGCAGCAGGCAGCGAGAGCCCCACCTGTGCGGAAATAACAGTCGTGTGAGGTCGGACATGGCTGTGGGACAGGAGAGGGGACAGACAGACCCCGAGGGAGTGGTTTCTCTTTCCTGCCATTTCCCGCCAACCCCCAGCCCCTGCTCCCTGTGTCCTGTCTCCCCTAAGGATGTGGGGGACAGTGGGTAGGGCCTTTGTCTGTTGGTCTCTGCTTGTCCTTGGGGCCTGGTACTTGGTAGGTGCCCAGTAAACTTCTCAGCTGAGCAGAGTGGGAGGTGACAGTTGGTTCCCAGGGGCTGTCTGCCAGCGGGTGGCAGAGGGGGGGCACCTGTCTAGTGGCCCACTCTCCAAAGCCCTAACAGGTCCGGCTGCTGTGCTGTGCGGGAAGGCTCCCAGAGAAGACACCTGCCAGAGAGAGGGCGTGGTCTGCTCCTGCCCAGGGCGGGGGCAGGTCCAGCAGGCCAGAAGCTTCAGACTCAAAGCGGTGACCCTGCAAGCCAGGCACCAGGGTTCCCACCTCCCGCCCGCCTGGCCCCTGCTCTGAGTGGCTCAGCTGTGAGAAACACCAGTTCAATGCGTCCCTGGTTCCAGCCTCGTTTCACTTACGAGAACAAAACAAAACACGCCAGAGAGGTTTTGCTCCGCTTTCCAACAAGGATGAATGGCACTGGGGGTGGTGGGGGGTGGCTGGAACCTGGGAGGAGTGAGAGAGCCATTGGGGAGAGACTGGGGAGCGGGGGCTCCCTCATTCCTTCACTCATCCGTCTGCTGCCATCCTCGGGCAGCGCCACAGAGGACTCTGGCATCACCCCCACGAGGGAGCCCCTCAAAGTGGCCTTTGTCTCTGTCACCTTGGTTTCATGTCCTTGGATGCCTTCGCCATCACATCACCGTGTCCCCTTCGAAAGGATTTAAAAGGAGCCATGTTTGGGGGCTGTGGCTGGGTGCTGGCAGCCTCCCCTCACCCCAGCACCCCCATGCTCCCTCCCAGGGCCTGGGCTGAGCCGAGGGGGTGAGCTGGTGCCTGGAGCCATGCCGTGAGCACCTGGTTGGGGCTTCTCCTGTGCCCAGGTGCTGCGTCCACCCTGGAGAGAGGGTCCAGGCTCCTGGGGGGGGGGGGGTTGGTTCTGCTGAGCGGCTCCCAGCCCTGCTGGGCCTTGGTTTCCTCACTCCTGAAGGGGCTGGCAGGCCAGCCTCTCCCCATCCGAGTGAGGATGCTTGAGGGAAGGTGGGGGGCCCAGGCAAGCACCGGGCACACCTCCGGAGCCAGCTTCTGGTACTGGGGAAGACTGTGGCCATGCGGATCAGAACTCAGAACTCGCCCCCTTTCTTTAAGGGAATGTGTGTGGTTTCGTTTTCTTGCCGTTTCCTGAACAGTTCACTGAAGTAGAGCAAAGCCCAGCGTGCTTCCTGAAGCCCTGGGCTCCCCAGTCGGCCTGTAAAGTCTTTCTCCCTGATGGTCTGGCTTTTCACCGTTTCCTGATAGGAGTTATTGCTGGGAACACTCGCCTCTTAAGACCCAGTTGGACTTTCTTTCTCTCTTCCCTGGGGCTGAGCAGCTGCTGGGCGCTCACAGGGAAATCTGAAACCATGGCCTCCCCCTCCTGGGGCTGGGGCTGGGGCTGGGGCTGGGGCTGGGCCTGGTCCAGCAGGAGAGGGGCTTTGGGTTGGCTTCTCCAGGATCCCCCTCCCCAAGCCTCGGCCTGGGGAGGGCATCAGCTTGCCCCCCAGCCATTAGCAGGGCCTCCCTGGCACAAGGAAGGAGTGTCCTGCAGACAGAGGTGGCCTTGACCTGCCCTGCCTGGCCTGGCCACCTCGCCCCTGGGGGTGTCCAGAAGGGGAGACCTGGCCGTCCTGAACTTGGAAGGAGCTCCAAGAAGGGCAGGGGCCAAGAGCTGTCCTAGCAAGGCGGGACATGCGGGGGAGGAAGCAACCCCCTCAGCTCTCCAGGCCCCTCTAGGGTTTCCAAACGGCCGGCCTGCCTGCCTGCCATGTCCTCTGGAAACTCAGGGGTTCTGGTTAGGGCAGGGTGCTGGTGGAGCATGGCTGGAAGCAAGGCTGCCTTCTGCCCTCTATCCCTCTTCGAGCCTCTTCTGGGAACGCATTTCCTGAGCCCCCTCCCTGTGTTCCAGACTGTCTCAGGTGGGGGTGGGTGCTGGGAGGGGCTGAGGAGCAAAAGGCCACTCAGCCCTCACTCTCTCAGCCTCCAGGGGGATGGGCTAAGATATCAGTAATAAGAGGGGAGGGGCTCTGGGAAAGGGGTCATTTACATCTTATGAATATTCAGGAACCCTCACCTGGGGCTGAGGCTTTCTAGATGCTAGCCTGGGCCTACCCACCTCGTGCCCTCCCTCCCCCAGCTGTCGGAGCATCCCCCAGGCCCCGGCTTCTCCAGGAAGTCTCTGAGCACCCACTCTGGTCTGTAGGAAGCCCAGCCCCATGCCCTACACCGGGCCGAGAGCCCTACCTGCTGCGTGCCTGTGGCGTGCAGAGTGAGTGTGTGACCCCAGGTGGGCGTGATCATGTGCTGGGCCCCCCTCAGGGCCCCCAGCGTTTTTGTGGGGATGAGCCACCTCTTCCCCCTGCTCATTGGTACGCGCTCTCTAGTCCGGTAGACAAGCCCATGGCTGGGCCCTGGTCCAGGGTCTCATGAGTCTGGCTGGGTGGCCTGACTCTCCAGGGGTGTCCTGCCCCTTCAGTGGGGGAGAGGAACCCTTGTGGAGAGAAAAGAAGGGGGCAGGGCACGGGGGCTCCAGGGAGCTATTGTCCGGGGGTCTTTGCTTCCTGGGAGCTGACTCCCATCCCTGGGCCCCCAGGTCTTTCCTCCTCTCTTTCCAGCCCCTCCTGGGAAGGGCCGTCCACCTCGTGTCCCACCTGGCTCTGTTCTGCCAACTGGTCACGTTAGGTTTAGGGTAACTTGAGGGTGGAGCAGGTGACCCTGTTTCCTGTTTTTCCCGTTGTCCTGTAAAGCTGTGCCCAGAGCGAGTGGGTTAAGCAGGACTCTTGGGTACAAGTCACAGGAGCCCGACTGCAGCCAGTTTGTGTGACCAAGTGGAATGACAGGCTCACAGAACCAGCAAGTCCAGGTGGCTGCAGGCTTGTCTCCGGTTTCCATCTGGGCTCCGATTCCTTCTCCCGCAGCCTCCCCGGGTTGTGGCCTCATGAGGCACCAAGGTTGGCGAATGTTGCAGGCTGCCAGTGCTTGCCAGTGGAATCCAGAACTGAGACCCACCCGCCCGAGGGGTCACGTGTCTGTGCTGTCCCCTGGTCAGTATGCCTGTGGAATCCTGGTGGGGAGGCGAGGGGAGGGCTCTGCAGTGACAGGTCATAGGGGAAGTGCAGGGGCGGTGGACGCCATCCCAGCAGGAGAGGGCCTTTCCCGGGACACGCAAGGTCTTTATGCCCTGGACACGGACCAGGGGCCCGGCGGGGCAGGGCTGGGGTGGCCCTCTGAGACGGCGATGAGCGAGGCAGGTGTCAGGGAGAGTGCCCTGACGGAGCGTGGCTGTCCCAGCCTGGGGTCGGGGCTCCAGCGGTCTCCTTCGTTCAGTGGTGGTTGGGTCCTGCCTGCGCAGCCCTGGCTGACGCGTCCCGGAATGGGAGTGGCTGGAGCAGGCTTTGGGGGCTTTCTTTCACGTCTCTCCCCGCTGAGCTTGGAGGCCCCGTAGGGAGCCAGCGCCATGGGCCCCAGGGACTCCCTCCGTGTTTCGGTGCCTGCAGCCTGCAGCCTCCAGGCCTGGCTGTCTGGCAGGAGTGACGGGAGAAGGCGAGCTGCAGATGGGCCCCTTCTGGTCTTCCTAGCGGGAAGCCAGCCTCCGCTCACAGCTCCTTCTGCCGAGAGGACAGCTGTTGGGGGGGAGTCTCACTGAGCCAACACTACGTGGGCACCTACTGTGTGCAGAGGAGTCCCGGGACAGGCTCACGGGGTCTCGTAGCTCCTATAGTGCTTGGCACTCACCCCACCTGGCTGGGACCTCTCCAGGGACAGGAGGCCCCCCTCCCTGTGCAGCACAGTCCAGGGTGTCTGGTCTCTACTGAGAGCGGCCCAGGCCAGCATGTAGCTGAGGTCACAGAAAGAAGATGGCGCTATGTGCTGGGTGGCGGCTGGGATATGTGCGAGACTGAGACTCCTCTGGCTGGGTTTCTGGGCTGCGAGTCTGTCCACTTGTGAACCTCAGGGAGGGGGTGCGGTGCTGAGGGGTCCGGCTTGGCTCCATTTGGTGGCAAAGACTAGTCCCCAGACGTGGGGGAGAGGTCAGCTTCCTTGTCACTGTGCTGCCCCCCAGCCCAGGACCAGCCCACCTGCCGTGGGGGCTGCACCTCCTGTGGTGGCTGGAAACAGGGCAGATCTGTTCCCCTACAGTTCTGGAGGTCCAGGGGGTGGTGTGGGGGCGCTGTCACTGGCTTAACAGAGTCAGGGTGGGGGCAGGGCTGCACCCTTCTGAGGCTCAGGAGGAATCTGTCCCCTGGTCTTTTCAGCTTCTGGAGGTGCCCACGTCCCTTGGCTCTTGGCTACGTCACCCCAACCCCTGCTGCACCATCGCATGGCCACCGCTTGCATCACACCGGCCCCGGCCTCCCTCCGTAGGAACCTTGTGACTCCATTGGGGTGACCAGAGTCCGGGATCAACTCTACCTCCACATACTTAAGTGAATCACGCAGTTAGGCCCTGCCGACAGTGGCGTGCGCTTGGGCGCTGAGCATTAGGAGGTGGGCATCTTTGGGGGGTGTTGGCAGCCATGCTACCACCCTCTTCTCTTGCCAGCCTCCCCTGGCCTTTATACTGAGGCCCTGCCGACCTCCTCTCTCTCTCTCTCTCTGGCCCTTCTGCTGCCGGGCCCCTTCCAGCCTGACCTCCAAACCTCCACCCCCCAGCCCCCACCCCGCTCTTGCTCCTGCCCTGTCCCCCCACACTGGAGACCCCCTCATGCATCTTCCCTGGGACAAGCACACTTGGCCACTCAGACCGACTCTGGGCCTCTCGGTCCCTCCCCCTGTTTGTGGACCGCATGGGGCGCCATGGCACGGATGGCCTTTCCCATGAGCTCTGTGCTATGTGCTCTTCCTGAAGACGATGGTTTTTAATCCACTTGGAGGCAAAGCTTGGTCAACTTCAAAGGGTATCAAATCAGCAAATATTTATCGAGCATCTGCGAATGGGAGGCGGTCCCCCAGGGTGGGGCTGGGGAGTGCCTCTGCCCGAGAGGACAGTGCCCAAGGCCCTTGGCCTCTGCCCAAGGGTTCCTCGTTTGTCGTGGGTGACAGCAGCTCACATGTGCAGGAGAAGCACAGCACCCAGTGGCTGCACAGAGAGCAGGGGAGCAGCCCCGGGGGGGGGGGGGGCTCGCTGCGCGGGCAGGCAGGTCCTGCCTGCGGGAGCTGCAGGGCCTGTGGGGCTGCTGGGGTCTGGAACGGACCCTGTTGTCTTGGGTTGGCCAGGCTTGCGCGGTTTGGGGGATGGCTGGGAGCCCCAGAGAGGGGATAGCTCAGCCGAGCTGGGGCCCTGGTAACCAGGGGCCCAGGCCTGCTTCCTGCCCTGGTTAGCTGGGTGACGCTGGGCAGATCACTGGCCCTCAAAGTCCTGGCTTCCCCTTGTGGCTGGGAGTGAACGGCTGGCCAGGAGTTGGGGGGCAGGGAGCACAGAGGCAGGAGGTCAGCGTGGAGTCCGTGAGCCTTGGGACTTGGCTGACACAGACAGTTGGGTTAAACGCTTAAACCCAAACAAGGAGGTTCTGAGCTCCCAATTGCCCCTGGCTGCTCCCCTCCCCTTGGGCCAGGGGTCCCCTCCCACTCGCCCCCCATGACCAGACCCCAGAGCTTTCTTCCCTGTCACTCAAAGAGCAGCCTCAGTAGCCAAAGAGGAAATGAGTTTCAGGTGGAAGCCTATTTTTACCGCGGTGGAGAGCAAACTGTTAATTACTTAGAAATCACATGAGGATTTTGACCCTGAAAAAATATTTTTTGGGGGGTGTTCAAGTTTTCATAGATATTAATTATAGATATCAGCTTCAGCCCACTGAAATAATTCCTGTCTCAACAGATTAAAGACACTGAAGATGCTGTGCCTTGTTAAACATAATGCATATTCTTTTTCTCCATTTCTGCTCAGTGCGCGGGCTGGAAATGGGAGATCGGGGGTTTGAAATGATGTGGTACTTTTTCTGTGTTTAACCGAAGTGTGATTCCTTCCTGTGTGCGTGCTCGCAAGTCTCTGAAGCTGGTGAGCAGTGGATGGTGAAGGGCTAGAAGGCGACCCTGGAGCAGTGTGAATATTAATGCTAGGGGAATGCGGTGGCTGGCCTCGGGGTCGGGGTCGAGTGCTCCAGTCACGTTCACGTTGGTGGCAGTCAGGCCCCACCTCCAGGCCTCCCGTCAGCCCCACCTCCAGGCCTCCCGTTGCCCCCCTGCCCCCCCCCCCCCGGAGGAAAGGGCAGACTCTTCCTCTGGCTTGGCTCTTTCTCCCAAGCCACCTCCCTGCCGCTGACCCCTGCGGTGCCAGGTCCACGCAGCTGCCTGCAGACACCGGGCCCTCCCCACCTCAGAGCCTGTGTCCCCCGATTGCTTCTCACTTTGGGGACTTCCTGCGCAAAGCCTTCCCGGGTCACTCTCCTTGGATGTGGTCTCCTGCCCTCCACCTGTGCCTCCTGCTTGTTTCCTTGATCATATTGCGCTATTTGCACTTGATCTTTTGGCCTGTCCACTCCGTGTGTGTATGTCTGCCTCTATGAGAAACGCCAACTCTGCAGGCAGGGACAGTGTCAGAGCGCAGGGTCATGTTCAGTTTGAGGTGTCACGTGGGACCGCCCGATGCCGAAGTCCCGCAGACCCCGGCCCTCTGATCTCGCTTTAGCATCTCTGTCCTCCGGGGCTGGGGGCCAGGGAGTCTGGCATAACCCGCCTGAGCGGAGGCCGGGCACCTGCGGTGCTAACCTGCAACCACGTTTGAGAGCCGCGGTGGCTGGTTGGGAACCTGGTGGGAATTCAGTTCCCGCAGGGCAGGCAGTGACGTGGAGGCAGCCCAGCCTCCAGCGGGCGTGCCATCCCGGGCCCTCCGTGCCCCCTGGCCACACTACCAGGGACTGTTCCACGTCCCCGTGAAATGGCCGTGCGTGGCTCACGTGACTGAAGAAGTCGGGATTGCGGATGGATCTCAGAACTAGTTCCATCAAAAGTACCGTTGGTTTGAGACGCCGCCCCCGCTGGCCGCACGGGGGTGGGGGTGGTTTCCTGCTGTTGGGCATGGGCTGGGCTGTGGTTCTGTGGTCCCGCTTCCCTGTGCCTGGCTTGGTGGTGGCAGCAGCTTTGATTCGGAGGCCTCCCTGTAGGGAAGCAGGCAGAGACCGGGGCTTGGGGAGGGGAGGTGAGCAGGCCACGCACGCTCTGCCAGCATGACTGCCTGTTATCAGAGGGTGCAGCGTTGAGCACAGGGGCCATGTCTGCTTCAGCTCGGCACCCCAGTGCGTAATGCAAGGCTTGCTGCAACACAGGGCCTCGGGAAGTAACTGAGGAAAGGAAATGGTGGATGAAGGTGTGGCAGAGAGAACAGGACGAGAGTCTTGTTTCCTAGTTCCCAAATTCAGGCAGGGCTATGGGGCTGGCAATGGCCGAGCAAGACCTTGGTGTCCCTTGAAATGGTTTCTGGAAATATCTATTCAGTGCTCACCTACAATAGGTGGGAGGGACTGATTCAGGCCGCTGGGGCAGAGCGAGTGGGGGGTGGTCCCGCGGTCCACATCTGCAGCGGCCACCCAGGGCTGCTGCTGGGGCGCCGCCCCTTTCTCGGGCTCCTTCGCAGGTGCGCACTTGGTCACTGTGCAGCGAGAAGTGATTTAGGGGGTGAGTTGGCATGAAATTTCCAGCAAACTGTTTTAGCACATTGCACACTTACATTCTTCTGTTTCCAAATTGCCAAAGAAAGTAAATGATTAATTGACACCCACGCAGTATTTTTTTAAAAAAGGAATGATTTTCAAAACACAGTCATGCCCCAATGGTTCATTGGGGGGGGGGGGAAGAAAGCTTTAATAAGCACAAGGATGTTTAATAAATCATAATTACCTACGAGGGCCAATGCGTCAGCTTGAGGGAAGCGCCCCATTAAACATCTAATCCCCTGCCCGCGTCTTCATCCAGAGCTGGCCACACCCCCTGGGGTTGACCAGATGTCCATAGGTTCTCTTGGGCAAACCACACTTCTTCTGTTTTTTGTTTTTCCCCGAGTTGCTTCCTGATGTCCTTGAGGAGTTTCCCCCAGATCTGGGTGTGTATTAGGCTCCTGAGGGCACCGGTCATGGAGACAGAGGTGGGACCCGCCTCCTGTCCTCCATGGGTGTCTGCCTTTGGAATGAGCTCCCAGGTGACTGGGCACGCTCCTGTGCATAGCCTTTTTTCTGGCCGTGTGGCCAGAGCAATAACGAGGCTCTTTCATCACGTCCGGTGTGGCTGGGGTCGCCCTCCATGCTCTTCTGTTTCAGGGTGTTCGAGAGCATAGACGGGTTGGGGGCAGGAGAGAGTCACTCCTAGTCACCTGCCACTGAGCAGAACAGGGGGAGTGGTATCAGAGGGCTGGTGAATCTACTGTGCACCAGGCGTGCAGGACACAGAGAGACACATGGGCCCTGCGTTCCTGAAGTCTGGTGAGAGGGGCTGCTGGAGCATGGTGGGGGGGCAGCGTGTTCTGCATGGGGGTCAGGGCAGGCTTCCTGGAGGAGGGAGCACTTCACTGCAACGGGAATTAAGAAGAATTGCATTAAGTTCAGCATGTACGTGTTGAGTGTCCAGCCTGCACTGGGTGGCGGTGATTCAGTGACGACCACACCAGCCAGGTCCCCGCCTGCGTGGGCTTTGCATTTGAGCGAGGCAGAGGGCCACAGAACGCAAACGCAGTGAAATCCGTTCAATGGCGGGTAGCGACCTGCAGGGGACAGGGTGTCAGGGTGGCCTAGGAGCCTGCCATGCCACGCGAATGTTCGCAGCAACGTGACTCACAGCAGCCCAAGGAGCTGACAGCTGGCGGAGGGATGAACTCAACTCGGCCTGTCCGTAAAATGGAATATGACGAGGAACGCAGTACCAACACCTGATCACCACGGGCGACCTCTGCAAACACGACGCCAAGCGAGGGAAGCCAGGCCCAGAAGAACACAGAGGGCCTGGTGCCACCGCCCCTGTGCCTTGGGCAGGGCAGGCAGTGCAATCCTTACAGATTTGAGAGTGGACCAGTGGCCTCCGGGGCGGGGGCGGTGGCGGGGCCAGGGGTGGGGGTGGGGCCGATGACTACTCGGAATGGATTTTCTTTGCGAGGTGCTGAAAATGTTACAAATGAACACAGTGGCGCCTGCCTGCGCGACGCTGGGGGAGCACCAAGAGCCGGCTGAATTGTGCACTTTAGATAGACGCATTGTGTGGGGTGTGGATTTTAGCTCCAGAAAGCTGCTGAGAGGGAGGGTGTGTGTTGTGGCTACAGTGGAGGGATGGGGAGGAGGTGTGGGCTGCGGTGAGGCAGCGAGATCAGCGCAGGCAGGCGAGGAAAGGCCTCCTCCACCGCCGGCACCGGCGGGGCAGAGCTGGAGCGTCAGGAAAGGGATTCAGGGCTGGGAGGGCCGAGGTGGGTGCAGACCGGCCCAGGTGGGTGGGGGTAGGCCCAGCCGCAGTGGGCCTTCTGGAGAGTGCTCCTGGGATGGGCCTGGGAAGATTTTTCTGCAGAGGAAGCAAAGGGAAATGGAAACCCGACCCTCCCCTCTTGCCCCTCTGCCTCAGCCAGCTCACCAGCTACCCTGCTGGGCTTCTCCCATCTCTTCCTTGTGCAGATTCCCACTGGGGTGTTGGGGGAGGGCTCCCTAACCGCACCTCCGAGTGCTGAAATCCCAGGGCCCTGAGCCCTGAATTCACCAAGATTCAGCAGAAAACCCAGACTCACGTTCCCATTGAGCACGCCAGCCACGCCTGTTTTGTACCTTGCAAGGAGAAAGATCCAAGAAAAAAGAACCCTAAAATCCCTGGCAGTCCCCTGCTGCAGAGCGAACAGCGCCCGTGCTCCGCGCCTCCCCCTTCCGGTTGGTCTTCTGCGCAAAGCCCAGAGCCCTGCGTGCAGTTTGGAATTCTCTCTGCTGTGCACTTAACGCTCTGTGGAGAGCATTTTCCTCCGCGGCGGGAATCCTGTGGAAACTCCAGGAGATGACGCGGTTGCATCATTTCTTTGTCCTTCTCCTGTTGTATCCTTGGAAAGATCCTCATTTTAAAATTATAAACGATTGTATGGACACGCCTCACCAAAATCAAATCGACAACACTGGGCGAAGCTCCTTACCCACATGTCTGATGATCTCCTAGGACAGGTTCCCTGAAAGGGCGATACCACGTCAAAGGTCAGGAGCCTCCCGCACACTAGCTGCCTCCTCATGCAGATGCTCTCCCTAGAGGCCCAGGGGTGCACTCTAGAGTCACAGGGTGGTTGGTGCGTGATAAGCTCCTTGGGCAGATGTCACAGGGGCCCTTCCCGTCCCTTCACAGGAAGGTCTGGGCTCAGGAAGGGATAGCCCATGGCCTGGTTGGTGGTCGCTCAGAAATGGTCAGGGGCATCAGCTGGGGCGTTGGCTCCTTTATCTGGGGGAAGAGAGGGAGTTCAAGATGAGGGTGCAAAGCTGAGTGGTCCCCCAGGGGATGGACAGATGGGGACCTGACTCTCTTCTCCCTGCCCCGCACCCTAACCAGCCTCCGTGGACCGGGAGCTCCGGAGAGCAGGGCCAAGGCCTCTTCCTCTTTGTGTGGAGCTGCTCTCAGCTTGGAAGAGGGCGCAGCCACTGGAATTGAAAGGAGCTCTGACCTCGGCACTTGGCTGCACAGAGCACGGCCAGAAGGCTTGTCGCATCATCTCCTTGAACCCTTCCTGCGGCTTCTCCTCTCCTACTGGTTCAGACCTACATGGGCCAGCCAGCCGGGTAGTGTGGGATGGGTCCAGTCCTGGGAGGGGCAGGGACAGGGCGCCCTGGCACCCTCTGTGGTCTGGGAAGCGCAGAGTGGGGTGGGCTTTAGCTTGAGCTCCTGCACGTGGTGGCAGACAGGTGTGGGGCGGGGCCACTGAGGCTGTGCAGACACCTTGTCTTCCTGTGCCCTCGGCTTCTCCCCTGAGTGGCTTGTGCCTGACGCTGGTTAGAGCTCCCCCACCCTCTGGCACAGCGGCCCCGAGCAGAGGGATGCTTACGTGAGGGCCCTGGGCTGCAGCGTGGGGTCCCTGCAGAGGAGTGGCGGCCGTGGTCTTCCACCGCCCACCTGTCAGAAGCCTGGCCGGTGGAAGGGGAAGGGACATAGGCCTCGTTTCTCAATGGCAGCCGAGTCTGCTCGTAACCCCACTGTGGCGAGACACTGTGGCCATGGCCGGTGATCCCCAGAGTGACCTGCACAGCCCAGGTGTGACCCCCCTGCAATGGCTCTTCTGTGTGTGTGGGGGGGGTGCCCTGAAGTGGGTGTTGTGCACCATGCCTGTCGCCACTCCTCAGCCCTGGGAGGTGGCCATCGCTCACCTCCATAGGGTCCAAGGTCTCAGAACCCACAGAGCAGAGTCTGGATGAGAACCTGGGTCCCTCTGACCCCAAGTCTGGCCATACTTGGCCCTGGTGAGTCCCTCCAGCAGAGGGGTCCAGGTAGGTGGGGACAGAGCCCTGATGAATGCATGCATGCCTGTAGCTCGTGCTGGGCACCATCCTGTTGCCAAAGGGTTAAGTCCTGGTGTCTCTGCAGGCCCAGCCCAGCGGGGAATCTACTGCAGTTGATCCCCAACAGGTGGAGGGCAGCCGGGCCTCTGCGGGCACAAGGACTCCCTGCCGGAAGCTGGGATGCCACGCAGGATAAAGAAGAGCTGCAGCCCTTCCCCCAGACCCACTAACCCAGACGGCCATCTGTCCCCGCTTCATAGTTGCTGCTCAGGTTGAGACCTGCTGGCTCCGTGGGGGGAGGGGTATTGCCTGTGAAGAGTTCATGGTTAGACCCGGCTCAGTTTGGAGGGGCTGGGGTGGCACCACACCTGCATCTTAGGGATCCCCAGGAAGTGCCAGGGCGTGGGTTTTTCCTGTTCTCATTCCTTGCTTCTGGGTCTCCTCACCACCGACATCACAAGCATCCTAACTGAGTGACATGCACGCCCTTTGCTGTGTAGGTGTCGGGATTCAGAGGGGGCTGGAGCTGAGAGAGCTGGCGTGGCGGATGGTCTAAGTGCACAATGGCAGTGATGCAATGAGTGTGCCCTCGAGTTCCGCACACAACACCCTCCTGCCCGTGCACACGCACTCAGGACACTGGCCAGTGGGTCTCCTCTTGGCTCAGGTCTCAGTAGGTGCAGTGCCTGCTCCTGGGCAGCTCCTCTGGGCACCCGGGCCCAGAGCTGGACCCTGGAGAGCACAGCTGAGTGAGCAAGCCGCAGCGTGGCCTCATTATGTCACTCCCCTCAGCAGCCCGAGAGGGCGGACTCATCAATTCCATCATCTTGACAGCCCCCCCAGGGTTCTGGCCCCGAGCTCTTAATTTGCCTGTGTGCCAGGACTCGTGGTTCATGACCTTTAGACTCCAGCTGTGCTCCAACATTTCAATCGAGCCCTCGGCACTGGGGCCCCTGCTGGGCCAGCTGCTGCTGTCCCTGTGGGAGGCAGTGCACTGTGTGGCCACCTGCTTTCCCTCCACCCAGCCTGCCGGGAGCAGTGGCCCCTGTTGCGGCCCTTTTGCGGATGCGGCACTCAGGTCGATGCTACCTTCATGGAGCAACATCAGCCCCAGGGGTTCCGCACTGGGTGTCGAGTCAAGACCTGTGAGGCTCTGACCACCCCTGCCCCAGGGGTTCTGGGTGGACCCAGAGAGACCTGCCGCCTGGCTGTGGAGACTGTCACTGTAGGGCACTGTGCTGGTGTTTTCCATAGGATAGGTCAGTCTTCTTTGTAACAGCCCCATGGGGTTGGCACTCTTGTCATTTCCCCTCCCCCTGACCCCCTTACAGAGAGGTGACCGAGGGCCTGGGCTTACACACCTGAAGAGTGGGGTGAGGGGTTGAACTCAGGAGTCCGAGGGCAGAGCTCCCGGTGCAGGTGCACAGGTCAGACACAGGTGCGGTCCTGCCTGGAGGTTGGGGGGGTCCCCAGTGCCTGCAGGGGGCGAGGCACCTCAGGCATAGGCACCATGTGGGGAGGGCTGGGGCTGTGCTGGGAGGCGCGGGCCCAGGGGACAGGAGCCGTGTGAGCTTATCCGGAGTGACCGTGACAGCGTCTCCGGTTACTGCTGAGCCCCCACTCCGTGGTGGACAGAGACCTCAAATGCACCACCCGCTACCTTTGCAGTGGCCCCACGGGGCTGTTCTGTCACCCACCCCCCAGGACAGGGCCCAGGGTGTCCTCGAGGCTCACACCCTGTGAGTTCAGGGTGCAAGTAGACGCTGGCTGCTGTGGGGGTGGGTGCGCAGTCAGGGGTCTGGATAAGGCTGGTGGGCACCACGTGGCGGATACCTCTCAGATGGGGTGCCGTAAAGCCCCCAGATGGTGTTGGCAGGCCCGCCTTTTTTTGAGTCGAGGCTGCTTTCCTGGTGAGTCAGAGCCTGCTCTGCAGCCTCTTTCCTGCATGTGAGTTCCTCTCCGGGCTCTGCCCGCTGGAGCCTCAGGCCAGGCTCTGCCTCTGTGTGACTCAGTTTCCCCATCTGTAGAATGGACATGATTGCAGTGCTTTCTTCCATCAGAGGGTGGTTGTGAGGATCAGAGACTGAAGTGAGAGACACTGTGCTGTGTTCCTCTCAGGCCATGGTTTCCTCACCTGTGAGACACGGTGGCTGGACCTCAGGGGCAGGGTGGGAGGGAGTGGGAGCCTGCCTGCTGTGGGCCGCGGGTTCTGGGGCGGGCTGGGGCGCCTTGGCCCTGGGCCGGGGAAGGGAGTGCTAGCCACCCTCTGCTCCCCAGGCCCCCTTTCCCCAGGAGCTGGGGGGAACCGAGTGAGGACTTGGAGTTCCGGCAGGGAAGGGGACCCGGGATCCGGGCTGTCCCTGCAGCGGCGGCTTCGTCCATCGCCCTCACGGTGTGGATCCCTCCGCGAGATCGACCTGATTTCAAGCTGCCCAGGGCCGTGGGTGACAGCACTGGCCTGGCTGGTGCAGGGCCACTGCCCACCCTCCCCTGCCTAGCCAGTGCCTTGTGCTGAGTCCCCGAGAAGCTGATGGTGTTGCCAGTGTAAGCAATCTGTTTTTAGGGACCAAGCAGGTCTTTGAGTTACACCCAGCATGGTTGGGGAGTGCTGGCTGGAGGACTTCTAGGAGTCCTCTTGCCTGGTGGCCCTGCACAGCGGCCTGTCCACGGTGTCCCAGGCAGCTGTGTGGCAGCGCACCCACAGGGCCTTTGGGGCTTGGAGGAGACCCTGCCCCACTCTCCAGCGTCGGCCTGTGTCACACATGCCGGCCTCGGCCTGGCCAGGCTGTCCTGGCACCTGGGCCTCTGTTAGCTGCATCCTGGCCAGAGGGGAGACCCTGGCCAGCCCATGTCCTCTTGGCCGGCCTCTTCTTTCCATGCGTCTCTTCAGTGACCCTCAGAGCAGAGCTCTGGGGCAGGGATGCACTTTGCAGAATGAGCTTCGAGGCTCGGAGAGTGTGGGCCCTTGTCTGAGGTCGCCCACAGGGCCCGTGGGCCCTTCCGGGGGCCTGTGCCTTGGCTCCGGGCCACCCGCAGGAGCGTCTCTGGTGTGAATAGAGGGTAGGTAGGTGGGAAGGCCTCACTGGGACCCTTAGAGGGGAGTGTTTGCGTAACCAGTCAGTCCCCTTGGGAGACAGCGCCTGGGGAGGAGGGTGGTGGTGAGTGCCCAGGTGAGCCCTCAGGGTCACTGGGGTCCAGTCTGGCTGCTGTGTGGCTGTGGAGAGGCCAGGCCCTGGCGGGGCAAGGGACAGGCTGTGCTCCTTGGGGCCGGTCAGGGCCACACTGACGAGCACTCGGTGGGCAGAGCCATCAGGGGCGCAGGCAGAGTTCTCTGCAAAGGCGAGACCTCCCCCTGCCCACTTCTGGATTCCACAGGTGGCTCTAGTGCTGGGTGAGCCCCGTGCGGTCGTGTGGCCAGAGCCAGAATTTGACCACAGCCAGGCAGGAGTACCTCGGAGCCTTGGCTGCAGGTGTGGTGGGGCCCTGAGTCTTCTCTGCGTTCCTGCTGTGTGCAGGTGCTGTCCTTGGGCAGGACACCGGCGACCTGAACCCCTCCTCTGTGGCCTCCCGTGGGAGGGGGCGTGCTGTGAGCCCACAGGGGAGCAAGCACGCACCTGCCACACATGCACACGTGCACACGCACACCCATCCACCTGCTGGTGTGCAGCGGACGAAACAGAACAGAGAGAGAGGAGTAAGGAATGATGGGAAATGAGGGGGCTGACATTTTTGGTTTGGCGGCTGGAAGAGTGCTCGCTCTCAGGGTGACTTGGAGAAATTCTGTGAGGACGGTGATGGGATTCGTCATGGGCCGGGGGAGGGCTGGGGGCGGCAAGTGCAAAGGCCCCAAGACAGTTTAACAGGGGCTTTAGCGTGAACGTGGTCTCCCAGCCCCTGGAAGTGAGAAGCAGTGTGATTTTCTAGATGAGACAGCCCTACTGGGGTCGGTGGGGGCCTGGGGGACGGTTTGGCTGCCCTGACGAAGCTGGCCTTGGCGGCCACCTAGGTCGAGGGTGGCTATTTTAGCCACCAGGGGAAGAAATAGAGATGGGAGATTCCCAACAGGCAGTGGATGCCTCGCACCTCCATCTTGGTCGTTGGTGAACCCAACCTGAACCAAATTGGCTGCAATAAAAAGAGACAACCTCTGCCCAAAGCCCAGGGAAGGCTCCCAGTCTGCGGGGCCCCTGCTGCACACGGTGTATCTCGTGATTAGAAGAAGGTCCCCTTCTGCTGGCCCTTCCCTGTCATGGCCGCAGAGCCCCTCTCAAGCCGAGACCCCAGTGGCCCTGAGAAGACCCGCCCACGTCTGTGTTGGTGGAGCTGCCCCGGGGAGCAGCTGGAGCCCAGGAGCCCTGGAGCCCTGGGACGGGGTCTGACTCCGGCATTCAGCGCTCCCTGTTTTCGCGTCTTTCTTCCACCCGGCAGCTTCGTTGAGTCGCTGCTCTGAACCAGGCACTGCACTCGGGGGCCTCGGTGCTGTTGTGATTCCACATCCCGGAGCGTCCAGCCCTGGGTCTCGGCCTCTTCGAGCCTCTGCTGTCCCTCTGCAAAGGGACAACTCCCAGCTCTGGGGACTTGCAGGAGTTTGTGTCGAATTGAGTGAAAGGAGGCTCGTAGGAAGCGGGGGAATGCTTGGGGGGAGGAGGCGGGGCTTGTGCTCTGTCTCCTTACCCACAGCAGCGTGGACATGGTGTGTGGGGCAGGATTTCTCCAGGAACCGCACCAGGATCACCTGAAATGCTGTTGTTGGGGGTCTCTGCTTCTAAATTAGAGAAGCAACCAGTAAGAGAACGTGAGATGGAATGATAGGGGTTTCAAAAGCGCGAATGGGAGATGGTAGGGGGGCTCGGTGAATGCCCGCCCTCTGAGAAGTGAGATGCATCCTCTCAGGAACTGGTGTCCCTCCTGACCCCCTGGAAACAGAGACAAGTTTCTGTTGAATTGTGGCTGGGATGCGGGGTGTCACATCCGCGGAGGCAGAGCGGAGTTATGTAACCTGCCTGCTCAGTGACCCAGACGCTGCACTCAGAAGGATGAATAACGATTGCATTAACTCGGATGCTTGCGCCCAGGGGGGCGAAACAGACTTGCCTGGAAGAGGCAGTGGCGGAGGGGGCGGGAGGGGGGAGTCTTTGTGAAGGAGCCACAGAGGCTTTAGGTGTTGCTGGCGGCATTCTTTGCTGCAGATGAGATGGGTCCAGGCAGAGCCGGCCCTCTTTGAACAGCTATAGGAAGTGCCTGGGCCACCCTCCTTCGGGTGGCGGCCCGGCCCGGGTCCCAGGGAGGCGTTGCTTCCCACCGGTTTCCTGTCGGCCACTGGCTGGTGCTGTCAGCCCACAGCGGCTTGGTTGCTGTGTGGAGTGAGGGGGACTGTGTGTGTGTGCATGAGTGTGTGTGCACAGAAGGTGGGGTGAGGGTGGCAGCTGGGGCTGGCAGTCTTGGCAGGAGCACTGTCTTCACCTGGGTGAAGGCATGGTGTGATCAGCACAGTGCCCTCTGCTGTCCAGGTGGGGTGGGTGCAGTTGAATCCAGCTCCCGAGCTTCCTTGCACCCTCCTCTCCCCCAACCCCAGAGTTGGCCTCACAGGGCCTCCCCCTGTTGCAGCTGAGGAGGCTGAGGAGGCTGGGCCCTCTGGGTCCTTCCTGGCCCAGTTCCCTGTTTCTTCTCCACCTCCGCCCACTGCCCTGCGCTATTGTGGCCTCCTCATCCTGCGTCTCCTCATGGTGCGGTCACCAGCCCTCACTGCCAGGAGCCTTGTGCACCGCCAGGCCTGGTGTCAGTGAGATGGCGGGGCCAGGGTTGCGGTCTTCTGGAAGGAAAGATTCACTCCATAGACCAGCCATGTGCTGCAAAGCCAGCAGGACTTCACTGGCTGCAGCTGAGCCCAGTCCGGGCCGGGAAGTGAGGGAGGGCTCATTGGAGAATAGGCAACAGGAGGATGCAGGCGGGGCTGCCTGAGCTCACTGGGAAGTCAGAGAGAGGGGACCATGGGGACAGATCCAGGGGCTGAGCCCCGCCTGGACGAGCTGCCACTGCCCACCGCTCCCCTGGTTGTGGTCTCATGGGGACCCTTAGAGTTTAGGAGATGCAGGCCTGGGGGGAAGAGGAAGGAGTAGCAGAGGGGGAGGGTGGGATGTGCTTCCCGAGGGCAGTGCTGCTGGCCCTTTGTCTTGAGGACCTTATCTCTCTCTTGCAGATGGGCACCTCAGGGCTGGTTTCAGCAGAAAAGTCTCGGGCTGTCCAGGTGTGTCCTTTCTGGGTCCTGGTCTCCTGGGATTGGTTGGCCCCAGGGCAGGGGATTATTAGTTCATGCAGCTGGTCCTGAGGCAGCCATGGTGTCACTGTCTGGTTTTGCTGCTTTTCTGGGCCTGGAGCGGAAACACAGCTGAGGCCTAGATGTTGTCTCCAAGGAGCAAAGGTCAGGGGTCCAAACTGGAAAGGTCACCCTGGGGGTGAAATCCTTGTTGTCCTAGTTTTGCAAGCTGCTCCGTCCCGGGGCTGGAAAGGACCTTGGTGACCTTCTGCCGCTGGCTCGTGGTCCTCGCCCTGCCCACACCAGGCCCTTGTGGGATTCTGCAGGGATCTGGGACGCGCCTCCCCACTGCTCCTTGGCAGCGTCCTTCTTGTCATCTCTCCAGTCTGTGGCCCTTTCCCTGCTTTCAAGACACTTTCTTGACATTGTGTCCCCCTTTCTTCTCTGCTGGTCCTGCGTCCCTCCGCTCTGGGCCTGGCCTGCTGCAGCCAGTTTCAGGGAGCACTCCCAGCCCCACTTGTGGGGCCTGAGGGCACCCACTGGCAGCTTCTGGGCTTCCGCAGAGGGGATGGAGGCCAGCGACAAGAGCCAGGGACAAGAGTCTTCAGCAGGGCCGGGGCCAAGGTGCCCAGACCTTCCTTGCTGAGGGTTGCCCTTCCCCCCAAAAAGCTGCCCCCCTGACAGGCAGGCCTAACTGGAACCTGCGGGGCCTGGAATGAGCTGCTGCTCACACACACACCCGCCGCCCCTGCCCCCCACCCGGCAGCTGCTTTTCCTCGGTCTCTCCTGATTGATTTCCTGGAAGGCTTCTTGGATCTTCCTGACCCCTGTGGCCTCCCCCAGGTGTACATTGGCCCCAGGTTGCTGTCCTTCTGCAGGCTGTCCTCAGTGACTTTGCTGGTCACAGCTGCTGACAGTGAAGGGACTCAAAGGGGGCGCATTGGGCGGTAGGAGGGGCCTTCCCAGAGTGGGCCATGCCTGCCTGGTCTCCAGGGTTTCTGCCCTGGGAGGCAGAGAGCAGGGCTCTGGGTGCGAAGTCCCAAGACCGCGCTGCCCTCCCGCTTGCTAGTCAGCAAGGTGATGACAGAGGACAGAAGCAGCTCTTTGATTTCTGTGTCTTTGCAGCTTGAGGCCTATGTAGCCCTCACTGTCTTGTCGAACTGTTTTGGGAGGAGGGACACTGTTCCTCCAACTGTGGGACCCAAATTCCCCATGTCACTTCCCGCGCCTGTGGTTGGGACGGGCCTCCACGGGGTCCCAGACAGACACCTGGTCCCCACGTGCTGGATGTGGGTGCTGATTAGAGTTCCAGCCACTGTCCTCCCGACCCCCATGCGTGGGGCCTGGACAAGGGGCCCGGCTTCTCCAAGTCCCCCGCCCTGGGTTGCCGTGGCTCCGCAGGGACTGGCTCTGGGAGCTGCATGTTAGACCCGTCCTGGTTGGGGTGGGGAACACCAGAGGGCTTCCCTCTCTTCAGGTTCTCCTGCAAAGAAAGTTTTACCAGCAAATTACCACAAGGATCCCTTCCCGGGGACCCGTGATTTGTGTGCTGTGCCACGAGACACCGTCCTGGTTGCCTGTGGTAATGAAGGGTGGACTCTAATTTGCCGGGGGCATGCAGGTGGGAGCGGTGCTGATTAGACGTGATTATCTGCCCTTCATTCTGCCCCATCACTTCCCCCTTCTGGGCTCTCGGGTCGGGACAGGCAGAGGCCGGAGGCTCGGGGCCCTGCTCCGAGCTCAGCTGCCTACCTGCTGTGCCCTGTTTGGTCCCAACCCGGGTCATGCCGGGCCACTAAAACATGGTCTCCTTTAGTGGCCTCACCTTCTCAGCCTGGACCCTGCTGGGATCCTGCAGCTGTGAGTGGTGATGGGGCGACCACACAGCGACCAGGAAGAGCCCAGAGACGGAGGCTGGGGCAGGAAGTGGGGTTTCAGACGCGGCTGGATAAAATCCAGGATATTCAGTTATGTTTCAATTTCAAATAAGCAACGGTAATTTTTTTTTTTTTTTTTTTTTTTTTTGTATAAGGATGTTCTGTGTGATATTTGGGATGTACTTACATTAAAAACATTACTTGTTGTGTGTTTGAACTTCAAGCCCAAGTGCTGCATGGGGTGCACTCGCCCTGGGAGCCCAGCCATCTGCTGTCTGTCTGGAGTCCAGCTGTGGCTGTGGGTTGAATGTTTGGGTTTGCTCAGTCTGCAACCTGCCCTCTGCAGCCCTGGCTGGGCGCCTTGCAGAACCGCCCTGTGCCCCTGCCTCGGGGGCGCTGGTTCCTTCTGGCTGTGCTCACTCTGCTGGGTGGCGGGGTGAGGGGGGCAGTGTGACTCACAGGCATCCTAAAGCCCCCTTCACCCTGCCCTTCACAAGCCCATTATTTCCTTAGAACTTGAGCCAGCACTTGGCTGGCCTCGTCCCAGCCTCAGCCCTGAATGTGTCTATGTGCCCCTGGCCTTGCCGCCCCCACATCACTTAACCACGGCTCAGCGCCCAGAAAACGCTGGCTGACCGGGTGCTCCCAGGGAGCCTGGTGGCAGGCTGGCTGCGCCACAGCACATGCCGGGGGTTCTGGAGGTGCTGGGCCCTGGTCCTCTGAGGGCCTGGTCAGCTGGGGTCTGCGGGTGGGCTCGAGTCCACCCCCCAGGGACTTCGTCTCACAGCGCGAGGCCTGTGTCCAGCCTGCCGGCACCCCTACGTGTCTGGGGACCGCTTTCTCAATCGCTGGTCACTGCAGTCAGTGTTCTGGTCTCTCCACCCTGGGGCTGCTCTCTCAGCGACAGAATCGGCAGGGGCTGGGGTTTGGATGTAGGTCTTGGATTTGGGCAAAGTTGGGGCCTGGGGTGGGGAGACCATATTCATTCCACCTCCTTCACCAGGCCTAGCAGGAGGCCTGAGGCTCAGAGGAAAGGGTCTCCGAGACCAGCCCCAGCTTTGGTGACTCACTGTACACTCAGGGGTGGGCCTGCAGTCCCACCCACAGCAGGACTTGTCCAGGCAAAGGATCCAGGGCACCTGGAGCAGGTGACCGGGTGAAGTCCCCAGCTGCAGGGTCCCGAGGGCCCCTGTCCCTGGAGTCACACAGGTCCCGCACTGAAGGCCACAGAGTCCACCAGGGCTGGCCACACGGGTGCCCTCTGCCTGGCACTTTCCAAAACTTACCCCCACCCCCGCCAGCAGGCTGTGCCACCCCCACAGTGGCAGAGCCAGACCCCCCACCCCTTCCAGCTTCAGATGCAGCCCTTCCCTGGCACGGAGGCCGGCCGCCTGCCTGATGGGGTTCTGGTAGAGCAGGGTGTGGATGGGGGGCCTGGAGGCCCAGGACCAGAAAGAAAAATACTGTGTTTGTGCTGACTCATCACCTCCCTGTCGGCTGAGTCCCCCTGTCCTCCGTGTGTTGCCCCTGCCATTCCTGCATGGCAGGGGAGGAGGTTCCTATCCTGGAAGCACCTGGGGAGGGGGGGGGCTGTGCCAGGGAAGGGCGCGTTGCCCTCCAGCACCTGGCCTCTGCCTGCCCCACCAAGCTTCCGTACTGGGGCCTAGGAGGCCCGGCTCGGCTGCGGCCCCAGCAGAGCGGCAGAGACGCCTCTGCTTGGAACATGTCTGGGGGGAGAGGGCACGTCGGGCTGGGCTCGGACCCACGTGGTGATTTATCTCCAGATCCCTCCAGAGACTGAGCAGGAAGACTTCCCGCCGCCCGAGGCTGTGACGAGACGTTCCTCCTGGAGCTGAGATAGTCCATCGCCGGCCCCTTGGGTGGCCTGCCTCCGCATGTTGAGTGCAGGGTGCGGGCCGGCCCCCAGTGCGCTTTTCAGGGCCCTGTGCCCTCAGTGCCCATGAGAGCCCCCTCCTTGGCCAACCGGTTTTTGTTTTTCGTTTTTTTTTTTTTTTCCTTAAGGAAGAAAAACTTTAATAGCACGCTCGTGACCAAGAACAGGTTACTGATCATGACTGTTGGGGTCCACACTCACGTCTAACTTCTCAGTGGGTGTGTGCAGGGCAGGGTGGCCTGTGCCACAGAGGCCCCCAGGGGCAGAGGGTCCAGCGGGAACATGAGCCGTAGGAACAACAGGAAGAACAGGAAAGTGGCTTCTAGGCCCCCTGCCCCTTGGTGGGAAGGGGGAGGTGGGGAGGCAGCTGTGGGAGCCCCAGTTAGCCGCCTGCTTGGCCTGACCTCAGGATCCTGTGGGTGTGGGCAGGGACGGTGGCCCTGTGCCCTGGGGAAGCCGAGGGCGTGTGGACGGTGGGGTCGGGGGAGGTGGCCATGCTGCTTCTCCCCAATCTCCTCTGGAGTTCTGCAGGAGCCGGGAAGCGAGCCTCTCTGGTCCCAGGTGTCACCCTCCCTGGCCTGTACAATGGGGTCCCTAGACTAGAGAATGGGTGGGGCCTCCCCCCGGGGTGGTTGGGAAGGGCCTAGTTCTTCTGACCCCTGTGGTGGTGGCAGTGGTGGTGTTGGGCCTGGGGTGGGGTTTCGAGGGTAGAGCAGGTCGGTTCGTTCTGCCTCATTTTGCTTCCCTGGGAAAGAACTCAGGCCGGAGACTCAGTGAGACCTGGATTCAACTCCGGCTGCCCCCACCCCACATGGCCCCGAGCCTCAGTCTGTTCATCTCTGAACTGCGACCACGTTAGCACCTCTGCTGCGCAGGCTCGGTGCAGGGAGCCCCACATGCCCTGTGGCCTCTTTTCCTCACCAGAACCTGCATTCCTGAGTCTGACCTGTGGGTTCCAGGGTTCCAAAGTGAAAGGTCAGGTGGTGCCGCTCTGCCTGCTGGCTCTTTTCTGCTCTTCTTTGGAGTCTGACCGCATACCTCTGGGCCCCTCCAGGGTGTTGTCAGGAAACAGACCTCCAGGCCCTTCTGTGGCTCCAAGCCACAGTGCTGGTGCCAGGGGACAGCTGTGCAGGTGGTGAGCAGTGACAGTGGGCACTCAGGCAGCAACGGGCCAGGGCTGGCCAGGGGTGGATGGGAGTCTGAGGCTGCTATTCTGAGGCCCCGGGAGTACCCTTCCTGCTGAGACGCTGCATGTGGTGCCACCGTGCCCCTCCTGCGTGGGCCCATGGAGCTGCACAATGACCACCCATGTGGGCGTGACGATGATGTACAGTACTCCTTCCCACCAGCTGTCCACCTGCACCCACTGCCTCCACAGGCAGGACCCTCCCACCCTTCCAGGCTTTGCTCATGGCTTCCTCCTCCAGGGAGCCTGCTCTGATCTCCCTTCTCTGGGCATCTCCACAGGACACCCAACGTGTGCCTGGGAAGGGCGCGCCACACAGGCAGCAGTGGGCACTGTGCTCTGGGAACCTCAAGTGTCTGGGGAGGGGAATGGCGTGCCCTCAGGGCCGGTCCCTAATTTGCGTGTTTCCAGCTGGCGTCTGGGCACACGGGGTCCCTAGAGGTGGCCCAGGGCCAGCAGGACTGAGTCGGGGTGCACCATTTGGCCGGGGTTCTCAGAGGAAGTCACTCAGGGTGACTGAGAACTGCACACTGTGTGAGGACCCCTGGCCTGTTCTGTTTTGCACGTAGTGGAAGCTTTAATGTTTCTGGGTAGTGAAATCCATTATCTTTCCAGTGGAAAACTTAGAAAAGAAAATTATTGGAATGAATAAACAATGCAATATTTGTACCCAAACATTCCTTTAAAATATAATGAAAAACATTTATTCAGCCCTTACAGCGTTTCGGTTGTTTGGCCAACCCTGAACGGCGTCATAAAACAAACCGGAGAAGCAAATTTGTTAGTGTTCGTGGGGATGTTTCCTACATGTTTTCTCTGGAGGATCGGCGGGATAAACACGGGGGGGTATTTCAAGGGCCAGAGGGGGCCGGCAGCCCTCTCCGCTCACAGATGGAAAGGCTAAGGTCCCAGTGCCGGGGCTGAGGGTGCTTTGAGGAGCCTGGGGCGCCCAGGGCCGTCTCCTGTGGGGGTCTGGCCATGCTGCCTATGGCCAACAGGTGGTGGCTAAGTGCCCGCCTTCGCTGGCCTCAGTCTCCTCACCTTACAACCGGAGATGACAGTGCTGTTGACTGGGATCCCCCGGAGGACGGTTATGGGGTCACAGAGGTGGATGGGTGAGTGCCTCGTAAGCCCTTCCATCAGCTTATTCTCGTTGGAATCCGGCCCCAGGACAGTGCTATCTCGACCCCAAAGGCTCTGTCCTTACCATCACCTAAAAAGCCCAACCCCCGGGAAGGGGTATCTGGAGACCTGAGGCAGAGAGGCCTGGCTGGGAGGCCTGAGCTCCAACTCCAGCCCAGCTGCTGTCTCTGTGGGGCCAGCTCCCGGGACGGGGTGCCCGCCTGCCCTCCCTCCCCCCCCATGAACCAGGGCAGCCCCTTGACCATGAGGCTGGCCAGGAAGAGGCTGAGCAGAGGAGAGGTGGGGTGCGGGGGGGCTTGCATGCTGGAGAGCGCTTGGCATGTCTGGCAGTGTGAGGGGCGCTGCACCCGGCAGCGTGGGGGCACTGGGGGCACTCCGACTTCGATACTGCAACACCGGGGGTTCGGGCTGCCTGTGCGACTTTGGGCAGGCACCTTGCCCTCTCTGGGCCTTCAACTTCTCCCCTGTGAAACAGAGGATGGTGATTCCCAAGGGGAGTATGGCTTGCACCAGGCAGTGCTTGGCACGGGGCCGCCCACCTCACAGATGAGGAGGGGAAGTGCAGAGGGGAAGGAGCCCACTTGAGGCCTCACAGGCAGGATGTGGGGGAGCCGGATTTGAACCCAGGTCTCCCTCCCTGCTGCAGGACTGGTGTGCGTGAGCAAATCAGGAAAGCTCCAGGCCCTGCAGGCCCGGGGTTCACCCCCTGAGGCGTACCTGCAGGCCCCTGCACAGATTTCCGCCCGGGGCCAACCAAGGGCCGTGGCACCACATCGTCCTGGCACTGGGCCTCCCTGACTTTGAAGGGCTCTTTTCTGCAGGCTGCTACACCCGTGGTTTAAAAAACCCCACAGACTATGTCTGACGGGAACCTCGCCGGCGCTCTGGCGTGGTTCAGAGCCAGCGGGTTGCTCCAGAGACGTTTCGCTGTGAGCACTAATAAAAACAGCATGGGTTGTGTGTGTTTCCATAGAGACGCCCGAGAATTTATGTCCCCGAGACATATCTTTGGATCCCGCGGAAGAATTATCTTCCAAACCTCCCCGACAGTCTGCGGCCTCCCCGGCCGAGAGGCGGACATCCAGGGCTTTGGTATGAAGCACGCTGGTGGTGTGGCGGCCCCAGGCCTTTCATGTCCTCAAGGAGCGAGGGAGCGGGGCCGAGGGACAGCTGAGTGCGCTGGGCTGTCACCTCTGCCGTTGGGGGAATTCACCCGACGTCCGCCTGCTCCCAGCAGGCTCCCTCTGGCTTTGCAGCCTGGTCAGCGGCTCCTGGGCTGTCTCTGACAGTGGGTGAAAACGCTGGGCCTTCCATCGCAGGCGCAGTGCCTGAACTGCCAGGGCCCTGGGGCAGGAGCAGGGACGGTGGGGCCAGCAGCCAGGGCCCGGCTGCATGGAGCACTGGTAGGGACATGGACCAAGAGTTGCAGCAGCCTTGGCCCTACTCTGCCACTGAAAGGCCTCAGGCCTCGGGGTAGGAGAGCACTTTGGAGCTTCACTTCTTCTTCTGTAAAATGGGTACATTTGGGTCATATTCTTTCATTTGCAGATGACAGAGCACAGGTCAAACTAGAATCTAAAAAGAGAGAGAGGGATATATGACTTTGCTTAATGCAAAATTCCAGGGGTAGAACCCTGCCTCAGGTATGGCATGATCCAGGTTCTCCAACAGCATCTGCTGAGTGCTGCCCTCTTCTCTTGCTGTGTATCTGGGCTCTATGAAGTGAAGGAATTTGTTCTGTGAGGAGTCGTTATCAAATGTTATTAGAGAATCGAACAATTTGTTTTTGTTTTTAAAGAGAAATACATCCATCAGTGTTAACCACATGGAGGGTCGTTTGCCTGGCCAAGTACTACTTTTGCCATGGCCAGTTGTAGGGCATGTGAAGCTGGGGGGGAGGGGCTTGTTAGAATGCTGGTTCCAGTGCAGCATCACCAAGGGGTCCCCAGTGCTGTGGGTCTGCAGAGCAGCTGGGGTCACCATGCTTAGAGCTGGTGGGAGGATGTCTGCCTGGCCCTTGGTGGGTGAGTGTGAGCCTGAGTGTGCGTGTGAGTGCTCCCAGGGCAGGTCACCTGTGCCTTCCGTGAGGGTCAGAGCACATGGTGAGAATCTTGGAGCCTGTCCGTTGGGGTGGCCTGCAGAGGAGAGGCCAGAGCCTCGCTCTTGCTGGAGCGAGAGGAGGTGGTGACAACCCAACAGACGCCCCGGGCCGGCCGCCTGGCCCTCCCTGCTGCTGGCCCCGACCCTAGGAGCTCAGGCTCGCTCTCTGCAGGGCCTCCTCGGCCTCCGTCCCCGTGACTGCCCAGACACGAGCCTTTGGGGCAACTAGTCTGAGGTTCACATTACGTTCACCAGCTGGGGTCTGCAACTGTAAGGCTCAGAAGGAACAGTTTTGGTTCTCAATAATTCCAAGGCCAAGGATGGCTGCAGCCAAACACTTTCATTAGAAAAATTCAGGATATGGTCCAGCCCACTGGTGAAAAATAGGATTTAAAAGACAATTAACCAAACTAGAATTTAACATCCACAACTGGGCGTTATGGTTTCTAGTGAAACAATTTCTCTCCCTAAAATCGCCCTCAAAGTGTATCAGATAGCCCAGTTAAGACTAATTTATTGTATAAATCCACTTTCAATAAATTTGACCTGGTATTTGCATTCAATATACAGCAAGAATAGTAATGGGTTATGTGGGCTCTTGTTGCATCTGCTGTACTGGAATCGCGTAAGGCATCTCCACACTGAGCGTCAGCCACTTGCGGCTGTGTGGCCGCGCCTTGGCGCTGCCGTCTGCATTCGCCGGCAGCCCCTGAGGGTTTGGTGGGTTCCTCAGGTTCAGGGTCCCCACAATGTCTTCAGGGTCTTCCTTTGCCATCTCCCAGGAAAGCAGCCCTCGTCCCTGACCCGGAAAGGCCACCGTGAGTGAACCTTGTAGGTCAGGTCTCAGGCTTCCAAAGTCAACCTTACCTCTTTAGTTTTCCGATAGCATCCGAGACTATGCCTGTCTCTCTTAAACATGACATCCTGGTCAAAGTTTCAGTGAGAAACCAATTTCCAATAGTGTCCTGTTACAAAAAGAACAGACTGTTATTGAATTTATGCAAACAAACATATTGCCATGAAAATAAGAAGACTCACTCCTTGAGAATTTCCAAACTTCTAGAGGAACGAGGTAGAGAGGAAAATATGAGTGTTTCAGTATTCCCTACAAAGGCGTAATTTGTCGAATTGCTGTAAGTCCTATGTAGTTTAAGAAAAAACAAGCGTCCTTATACCTGGAAAACAAAGAGATTAAAAAATGAGCAGCAACTCCAACAAAAGGTTGTGAAAATTATAATCATCCTCAGGGCATTCAGTCCCGTATAGTGAATTCTTGTCTGTCTCGATTCTTTGCCAACAGCTTGCGAGTCCGGTTAGTCCCCCGAGCTTTGTAAATCTCCATCTGGTTTACAGGCGTGACCCCGAAGTTCCTTCCCAGAAAACTCTGTTTCACAGTAAGTCGGAGCCCTTCCCATGGGTCTTTCTGCGGAGGGGCGCACCGGCAAAGGCATCGGAGTGGACGCTGGCTGCACCTCGCAGCAGGGCTCAGGGCGACCTGGGTACAGACCTGGTCGCAACTGACAGAGAACACTACTTTTGTGTGACAAACTATTTTAAGATAAGAATTGCCCATGAATATTGTATCAGAGATACTCCTGGAGATTTCGCCCAATCACGGATACATAATGTCCATTTAATAACAAAAAGTATACATACAAACACAACATGGCTGGTTCCTTTGTTGACAGAGCTTTCCCTGCAATTCAAACAAGCAGGTACGATTAGCTTGAGACCTGCCCCTTGCAGAG
Source organism: Anoura caudifer (assembly GCA_004027475.1). NCBI lineage: Eukaryota > Metazoa > Chordata > Mammalia > Chiroptera > Phyllostomidae > Anoura > Anoura caudifer. The sequence goes on along the minus strand of PVKU01000135.1, from coordinate 665,376 downwards.
GGGTTCCAGGGGCCGTCCGAACAACCCAAAGCTGTTTCTAGTCTGAGGGAAAGGTCTTCTGTTAGAATTTGAACCTGAGAAGTTTGTCAAACATGCTTGACCAAAAAGATCATATACCACTATGAAACAATATTAAATTATTAGTTTATCTAAAGTGACAATAAAAAGGTATCTAATATAAATGCAGGTTAGCAAAACTTTAGTTTTTAGGATTCAGAAAATTGTTTTCTGTCCGTTTCAGAAATTTGTTTTCTGAGTAATCAAGGACCTAATCAAGATAGTAGAAAACTGTTTTAATAAAGCATTGCATCTTTGCTTTCTGGGTAGGAAACTTTCTATAACATCTTCTCTGGGGTAGAATATATTTTTTTAAAAAGTCTTTTTTTTTTCCTTTTTAATAGATCGAAAAGAACCAAACTCTTGTTCTGTATCACCTTACCTTTGATATTTAAGCTCATTTACTACTTAATTGAACTTCAGTCTTACTCAGTGTAACCTTATATGCAATTTCCACAAACCTTCTACGGCTTTCTTGTTCCCGCCTAGTTTGCCTCTTCTCACTCGCTCAGAAAGAGCCAGCGTTCTTTTAGGACAAACTTTGTTCTCCTAATTCCTTCAAAATATGCATTTTCATACTTTACACCTTCTATTACTAAAAAGATACAATTTCCTTCCATCTGAATTAGCTATCTTAACTCTTATGAACCTCAATTTTTAGTGACAATTAAAAAGTAAGCAATTATCAATTTGTCCAAATTTCTTTAGATTGATACATTTATGAGCACATTCAATAATTTCTAAAGATGCATTTCCCCATTACACAATATTTTCATGTGGCATAAGGTGTGTTTACCGTCGACCCAAATATCTCTAGTTTCTCTGTAATGAGCAGACAGTGGACAAACGCATGTTCAGTAAGTGTTTTATTATTTTACTTTCTTTAGAAATGGTCTAGACATTTAATGGATATACATCATTTAATTTAGCTAGCAAAAACTTTGAAGTTTCAAGTTACCAGAGCAATTTATAAAATGATTTAAGTATAACGTAATTATTGCTAAACGGTCAACCGAAAAGAAACTTTTAATCCCGTTCCCATTGATTAATTGCTCCTAACCATTAAGTTTAGATTACGCATGAAAATTTTATCAGACCAAGTTATTTTTCTTGCTGACAATTTGCAACAGCGATAACATGAACGTATTTAACTAATAAACCCAGGACGAATAAAAGTGTTGTTTAATGCTGATGACCTTAAAGATACGCATGTCTGACCAAACCGAGCTCAAGCCAGCCAGCTTCAATATCAAACATTTTCCAGATCATGTGACTGAAAAGCGTTTGGGTTCGTTTCTGTTTCTGTCGTATTTTTGAGGAATCTCCCAGAAGTGCGGTTGGTTTAAGCCAGTGAAGTAGAACTCCTCTTATTTTTTTTTGAACCCACCACATCCCTCCGGAGGTGGAAAATACCACCTCACACGGGACCGCAAGGCAGATCCACGTGGAGCGCGGCAGGCACCCTTAAGCAAGATTCCCCAGTTTAGAAAAGAACAGTTGGAGTCAGTTAAATTGATCTGTTCAGATGGTGAAGGTTTTTCTTTTCTCCTTTTAATATCTGTGGAGAAAGCACTTAAGATCTGTGCGTGCCCTTGGTGAGGGGGCCTCGCAGCCGTAGAGGCAGCTGGTGCTTTCCGAAACACCCGGGCTCCCATTTTCCTTCAGTCTTAGGAACGGTGGGGTGGGGGGAGCAGTAAAGCTAGGTGGGCTTGCGTTTCTGGTTTCACAAAGATGTGTGAGGTGTGGGCTGGCAGGTCTGGGGTTGGAGCCTAGGTGACATCACAGGCTGGCCTACCTGTCCAGCTGCATGGTCTCTGAGTTCCTCCTCTCCCTCTGGGCACGTAGAGGCTTATTTTAGCTTAGGGCAGGTGCTCAAAATAAAACACTCCTCTCAGGCTCTGACATCAGTTTTCAGTTTGTCTGAGTTTCCTGTCAGAAAGTTATGAAAAGTCTTTCACATGTCGAGTCCCATGTCAGCTGTGAGGAACAATAACTGTTCCAGGAGTTACCCAAAAATTCGGCAGACCCGATGGCACAAAGGTCTTCCCGCGCCCTTCCCCTCGAGCCCAGAGGAAGCTGGGGAGACCCGAGGTCTGTCCCCACAGCAGGATCAGGTGAAAGGGTTGCGGTCCAGCGGGGCCCACACACCCAACGCCTGGTTAAACACCCAGCTCTCCTAATCGCTCCACCCCCCGGGTTCCACCCCTTGTATCTGCCTGGGCCGGCGCGTTACTGGTGCCGCAGTTTGGGAATTCCCGTCTCAGGGGGCCCCGGGCATTTCTCTTGGCCCCACTTTTGAATAAAAGGGTTTTGGGTCCCCTCTGGGAGGTCAACCCACGGCCCCGGCCCTCGCCTCAACCCTGACTTGATTTCCCTGGCTTGACTGACGTCCCCGGCGACTGCTGGCCGGTTTCTCCTCGAGACCTCTGCCTCCCTGCCCCAGGGTAAGCGGAGCAGCCTGGGGTGGGGCCCTTTCATCCCAGGGGTCAGTCTGGCCCCTGCAGCTTTTGGTGGTGCTGAACTCTGTTAACGTCTGTCCCCTGTAGCGCAGTTTTCTTCTTCCTTCGTAGGCTCATAGGGAAATGTCCTCCCATTCAGTAACTCAGGGTCAGAGGGCCACCCTGGGGACAGAGGGGGAATTACCCATGTGACCAAGGGCTTCACCGATCAAAGTGGTTACTTAACTCCCAGCTCAGGTGATCTTAAGTAAGTCCTAGGATTGGACGGCTTACACCGAAGGGCAAACAGGGACAAGCGGTGACAGGATCTGGCAGCTCAGCAACCCAATGTCCTTCTGCAGTTTGGCCGGCAGCAAGTCAGCCACAGCGAATGGAACAGCAGGATGGGCGGGTGGCGCTGACTTCTTGCCACTTGGGACCCTGGGCTTCATCCCTGAGCAGTGCGGCTTCCTCCTGCAGGTCCCCTGGGCTGTGGAGGTCTGGTGCCCCGTGGCTTGACCCATCCCGGTCTGCAGTGACTCTGGTCATTGGTTTGGGCACTGTGGGCTGATGCCAGTAGGCTTGTCATCCTGAGAGACCCAACTTAAAACCCCCAGGCAGCTGGCCCCCACGGAGGGGAGCTGGCCCCTCTCCTCGGGTGCGCGCTGTGCTCAGGGACGTCCTCCCTGAGGGGGCGGTGTGGGAGGGTGAAGAGAGAAGCCGAACAGTGGGGAACCCCGGCCACCATGGCCATCTCGGGCAGGGGACGCAGGTCTGTCTCTGGTGGACGGGTCATGTGACAGCATCTGCCCTGACCTGCTGGGGCGAGAAGGTTCCTTTCTGTGGTCTGCCTCCCAAGCACCATGACCGACTGCAGTCTAGCCATGAGCCAAACATCACACAAACGAACCCCACTTGAGGGACCTTTAACAGGACACCTCCCAGGGCTGCCCATGTCTACTAAGGTCAGGGGAAGTCTGGGGCACAGTCCGGCCCAGAGGCCTGAGGAGGTGTGATAGCTGAGTGTAGTGGGGCCCCGGGTGGGATCCTGGGACCGGAAGAGGCGTTAGTGAAGAGCACAGGGATCTGACCCAGGCGCAGGCCTCAGCTCCTCAGTCTGTGTTAGTCTTGCTTCACTCGTCATGATGGCGCAGCACAGGGTGCCTGCTGTCCACGGGGACACCAGGCGCTGGACATGCAGGGGGTCTCTGCTGCAGTAGCCACTTCCTGTGCATCTGAAAGTATTCCGATGTAAACCAAACCAAACCAGACCGAATCAAACCAAATCAAACATGCGGATCAGTCCCTTTCCATGCCCTGTCCAAGGCAAGCCCCACACCCCCGCCGTGGAACCAGGCCTGGATGGTGTGGCTTCTGGAATGTGAACGTGGCCCCCAGAGGATGTTCTCCTCCCAGCCTCCCCCAGAGAGTCTCTCCTCCATCTGGATTGGGGGGGTGGCTCATTGGAGGGCAGTTTTTCCTTGCCGCCCTTGGTGGGGGAGCTTCTGGCATTGGGTGGGCAGAGGCCAGGGCTGCCACTCTATACCCACCACGTTTCGGACGGCCCCTCCATGGAGAGCGGTCAGGGTGTCAGGGGTGCTGCCCTAGAGGAGTCCTGTTCCAGAAGGGTGCCCAGTGGGCCAGCACTGGCCTGGGTGGAGAGAGCCTGCCTGGGGCTGCCATTCCATGCGTGGCCTCATGGGGCTCGGGCTTGCCCCCGCACCTCTCCCAGGGCAGACCCAGTGATTGCTGAGCACCTCCTACAGATAGGAAAACCTGGGCGCAGAGAGGTTAAGTCACTTGCTCAGTTCACACAGCTTTGAACCCAGGCTGCTGAGTGCTGGAGGCGGAGGTTGTGCCGGTGGGCCTTTCCTGCAGGGACCAGAGGTGAGACAGCAGGCGCAGTCATCCAGCACCGGTGCTGCCATTAATTTGTGCCTCCAGGGCATTTGCTGGTGATTGGAGAAGCTCAGAGGCAACTTCTCTGTCCTCTGGAATGGGGCCGGTTTTGACATTTTGACATCTGAGGACCTTTGCTGGGAGGGGTGGGCAGGAGAGGCAGCAGGGTATCATTAGAATGTGCAAATCCTTGGCCACTGTTTTCCTGGCCTGGGGCCCAGCGGCTGGCCTGAGGGCAGAAGGGATGTTTTCGCAGAAGGATCTCCCTGTTTCTTCACACCAGGCTGTAACCTGTAACCTCACGGGCGGGACCGCCTAGGGAGGCCTGGGCCTCCGCTTGCTCACCTGGGCCTTGGCCGCTGGGAGGCTTGGAGGAGGGTGCGGTCCCTGGGCTCCAGCTTCCGGCTGCCCTGTGGCTGGCCTGGGTGCTGCCCAGCCCTCTGTGGGTCCTCCTGGCCTTGCATCCTCTCCTGTTAGCCCTTAGACGGGGCCTGTGGTGTCTTGCACAGAGTGGCTGATACGGACATGTCACCTGATTCCGCCGCTTGACCTCTTTTCCCAGTGCCAAAGCGCCCTTAGCATCTGACTTTATAGAAGTGGGCAGTGAGGTCCGGGAGTTAGTTACTCGCCTGGGAGGTTTGAACTGAGACTGCCCCTGTGGGGGTGCCCTCAGGCCACATTCACACCTGTGGGTGGAGCCATGGGGCCCCAGTGGGGCTGCCTGCAAGGCTTGTGGCTTGGGAGGTGCTCAGGAGGTGGACGCTGTGGTTTTGGCTGATCCTGTGAGAGTGGCGGCCTGCTCAGAGACCGGTGTCCTCCCTGTGCTCAGCGGCGGTGGCCCTGTGTCCTTGCTTCTTGTGACCTGCCTGGCCTGTCTGTTCTTGGAGGCAGAGGCCTGGCCTGTGATCTCCAGGGTCTGGAGCCCTGAGGCGGTGACTGGGGTTCCTGGTCCTCTCCTGGTCACCTGCATCCTTCATACCCCACTGGGGCTTGCAGCGTCTTCTCCCTGTGCAGGCGAGAACCTGGGGCTTGAGAACCCCCAGCTCCCTGCTTTGCTGGGGGGCGAGCAGAGATGTGCCCCTGGATGGGGCTGGCTCTAAAGCCTGTATGTTCCCTGTTGGGCGACCCTGCCCTTGGGTGGAACAAGGGTTTCCCTGGTGGCCAGGCTGGTGCTGTACTTGGGGGAAAGGCAAAGGCCCCACATCTGTGTTCGCTGCCTCCCCCACCCGCAGTCCCGTGGGCTCAGGTGGGCAGGGTGGGTGGAGCCTTCTGCCCTTTCCCTTTCTCTCCAGGACTCAGCTTGAAGCGAGCCCAGAGTTGGGAGCTTACCTTTGCTCGTGAGGTGGCGGGGAGGGGGCTGCCCCTCTGGGTGCCTGAGGACCTCCAGCTGACTGTCCCAGGGGAGGCTGGCTTTGTCCCCCATGTGGCTGCTCTAAGGGGGTCTGTCACATAGGCCCCCAGGGGCTGCTCTGTCTGCCCGGCCCCCCTCCAATGCCTCTGAGGCTGCAGGTCCAGCCCCCAGACTCTAACAATTGCCTTGGTTGATCCATCAATGGACTGATTGATGGGCTGGTCGAGCAGTCACTCGACAAACATCCCATTCACTTTGCTGAGTCCTGGGTCAGCACTCCGACTCCCACCTCTCGGCACCTCCATGCCCCCCCTTCTGTGGGAGGCATCACGGAGCCTGTGCACACGTCTGGGAGGACAGGAGGAGCAGTGTGAGCAAAGCGTGTTACATGGTACCTGGCTGGCTTTGCTGGCAGGGCCTGGCACCGGCAGGTTTTCAGCAGGCGTGTGGAGTGAGTGGATGAACGGGTGGATGGTGAGCTGTGATGCTGTTCTGGAGGTGATGCACCAATGCTGTACCCCTCAACTGGGCAGAAAAACACTCTGCCCCCCAGGAGAGGCGGGGGGCGGGGAGAGAGAGAGAGAGAGAGAGAGAGAGAGAGGAAGAGGAGGGTTTAGGGGAAGAGGAGGTCAGAGTGAGGGGACAGGGTAGTGAGGATGGAACTAGGAAGCCTTCCTGGAAGAGGTGGCATTTCAGCAGGGTCTTTAAGGCTCAAGATACAGGGAATTGTGTTTCCTCCTGAAGCAACAGCCAAAGCAAGTGTGGGGAGTGACAGGCAGTTTGGTTTGGTTGGGGCGTGTGCAGGGGTGCGGTATGAGGGGACAGTGGGAACTGGGACTGGACCAGGGTTGGAGCACAGTGGGAAGCAGCCACGTGGGGTGTGTGAGCCAGTGCCTGGCCTGGGCTCCCCTTGAAGCAAGGATCTGGCTCCCGAGGCAGCTTGGCCAGGCTCTGGGAGGGCCCCAAAGGCACCGCCTCCAGCTTGTTGGCCCAGGCAGGCCCTGCAGCCTTGTCAGGGAGTGCACTGCTGGTCTGCCAGGGCCTGCAAGGCCAGGCCAGGAGACGATGTTTGTCAAATGCAAACCACACCATGAGAATTTATTTCCCTGGTTTGCTGTTATTCCCTCCTTCCCCTCCATCCCAGGTTTCTGAAACACACGGACCTTCTCTTTAAACAATCCCTCAAAAGCTCTGACTTGCAAATTAGTCCCTCGAATGATCAGCTGTACATATTCTGCATTAAATAAATTCAGTTATTAAGGAAGCGGCAATTGATTATTCAATTACAGCGGGTCGGGAATCAGGCTCTTCAGCACACTGCCTGAGCCTGCGGGCTAAGAAATAAGAAAAGGAAGGAGCTGAGCATTGGACTGGCCTCCACAGCAGCGTTCCCTGACGGTGACAGAGGGGCAGAGGCTGCCGCGGGGCCAGGATCCCCAGAGCGTGGCCCCCCGCCCCCCACCCCGTCCTGACCCTATGGACTGGGCACCGATAGTCCTTTCCCTGTGACTTGTGTGGATCGGAGAACTCGTATGATGTGCGAAATGCAAATTGCATATCATTCCAGGAGAAAAAAGCAATAGTGATAGATATATTTTATGTGCATGCAAAATAGATTTGAGGAAGACCTAGGGCCCGTAGGGCCCCGGGAGTGAGCGTCTGTGGGGAAGGAGCATCGGACGATGTGAATGCTGTGGGGAGGCGATGCCAAAATGCAGCGGAAATGCAGGATCAGACGCTTCTCCCTCTTTCCACCTAGCCAGTCTGCTCAGTGCTCAGCATTCGGGGGCTGTCACAAAGGCCACCTCTTCCAAGAAGCTCTCCTGATTTCCCTCTCTTCCTTTTGAAACTAGACAGCACTTCATTGTTCTCCCTTGCAAAGAGTGGCAGGATATGCTGCTGCCTTTCTCCCTCCCTTCTCTTCACTCATTTACTTCCTGCCCACCCCGCCAGGTGCACCCAGGGCCTGCAACTTGCCTGGGGCCCTGCCTGCGCACTGGGGTGGAGGAGAGACAGACAATCTCAGGCCCCTGCCCTCTCTCCAGCCTTTCGCTAGGATTCCCATGTAGCTGCTGCTGGGATGGGTTTACTAAGGAAGTAAGTCACGGTGGCAGGCTGGCGTGACTGCCACACTTGCGTGAGGTGGCCAAGGGGGGTCTCCGAGGAGGAGGCTGGGTGTGGGGCCATCCATCTGAGGGCTCCCGTGGGGACCACTGGGCATAGGTGACAGGCACCTCCGGGATGCCCCTTGGTAGCTGTGGCCACTGGAGCTACTGGCTCCGGCTGCTCCTGTCCCTTTGATGAGTGGGCTGGCCAGGTGCGTGTCAGCCAGGTGAATCTAAAGGCCACCCACTTGTACTCTCCCTCGTCTGTGTCCAGCCTGAGGTTGTTCTTTTCTCAAATGCATAACACAGCACCACAAATCGAAGGGGAGATTTCCACTGTCCCAGCAACGGGGCCTGGTGTCTGACCTCAGGTTGTCAGCAGGGCCCCTCCACCCGCAGGCGCCGGGGGAGGGTCCTTCTGGCCTCTCCCAGCTCCTGGTGGCCCAGCGTTCCTGGGCTTGTGGCCGCAGCAACCCCAACCACCCCTCCCCCCGCCCCCGCCACCGCCCCGCCACTGGTCTCTGCCTCGGCCTTTCCTCTGTTTTCTCTTTAGTCTCTTACAGGACACTGGTCCCTGGGTTTAGGGTCCACCCAGGTATCCAGGATGATCTCATCTTGAGAGTCTCTGCTTAATCACATCTGAGGAGACTCTTTTCCAAATAAGGCCACACCCTGTGGGTCAGTCAGTCTGGTGCGGACACAAGTTGTGGGAGCTGCCACTCGCTCCCCCGCAGGTGGGGGCTGGCTGGGCCCTCTCTTTGCTCTGCTCAAGTTCAGCCCAGGGCCCAGGCTGCAGCTGTTTATGGAAAACAGTCAGTCCCTTTTCTCCCCTTTCCCCCTCCCTGGCCCCCAGCAGGGCTGTGGTCTCTCCCCTCTTCCGGAGCCCCTTGCTCACTCAGGGTCCTGATGCTGCAGAGCTGGTCGGGGGGTAGGGGCTTTCTTCCACCCAGGAGCTGGGTCTTGGCTCCTCCAAAGCCCGAGCCCCCTGAGCTCCCCACCCGGAGGAGTGTGTGGCCTGGCCTGGGTGGGGTGGCTCAGGCTCCTCTGAGGAAGTATCTGAGGGTCTTCCTGCCTGGGACATGGGAGTGTGGCTGGTCAGCCTAGAATGCCAGAGCCAGCCAGCCCCAGCCCCGCCACTGTGGCCTCAGCGCCCTCCCACGGATTCCCCCTCCCTGTGTGGTTTGTTGGGCGTGCTGCAGATTTGAGGACAGGAGACATGGCAGGCTCGCCGCCTCAGGAGAGGTGGTGAGTGAGGCCCCCAGGTAGCACTTCACACCTTCTCAGTAAAGTGATTGTGAGTTGGCACCACCCTCCCAATTCAGCTGGGGAAACGAGTCCCACAAGGACAGGGTGCTTGTGAGGGACGGGGAGGCGCTTCCCGCTCCCCTGAGCCTTGTAAACGTTGTTGTTCTCGTACTATTCCCAACTCTTTTCCCCTTTTTCCCTAAGAGCAGTGGATTCAGTTCGTGGATTTGATGTTCAGTTTTGCACAGAACACCTGCTTCATCAGGGGCAGGCCAGGGCTCTTTGGGGAAGCCCCCAGTGGGGGCGGAGCTAAGGACGGTCCAGCTCTGAGGGTCCAGTTTGAGGAGAGGTCCTTCCCTGCCCTGCCTGGGGCCGCCGGGGAGATGCTCCGATGGGGAGGCTTGGCCCAGCGGCCCCCTGGGTGCAGCCGGGGGCTGGCACATGCTGACAGAAGGAGGAAAGGTGGACCGGACAAGGGACCCTTAGTGTTGGGAGACTTGGCAACCACGTGCTCCGGGAGCTGGAGCCTGCTGGTGGTGCTGGGTGGGGCGCCCTGGGTGTCTGCCCAGCCTGAGACCTGAGCTGAGTCACAGCCAGCCTTGTCCGCAGGTCTTGTCCTGCTGGGGTGGCCTGTGGCCTTGGAGGACACTCGATGGGGCTGAATGGGACACACCTGTGGAGAGAGCGCGGCATGGGCGTAAGCTTGGCACCTGAGCAGGCATCCCGGCTGACCCTGCCCTTCTTCTCTTCCTTTCCCGTAGCTTCTCCCTCAGTGGGGAGGCCTGGGGAGCTGGCAACAGTTTCTCTGGAAGGAGATGATAATTTGTTCGAATAGTGCCCCGTTGTTGTCAGTCACCACCCCCGCCCCAGCTTCTCGCCCATCCCAGTGGGAGGCAGTGGTACCCAAGGCAGAAAGGGGCACGAATCATCATTGGAAGTAACAACAGTGACTCGCCAAGAGCCCGTGCCAGGCATGTCCTTGCTGCTTGTCACTGTGGCTGGGCAGCTGCTGGGGCCCAGTGCTGTCCTCAGGGCTCCCCAGTGGGTGAGTGGGGACTGGCTATGAGTGAAGGAAGCTGAGGATGTGGAGGGAGCACAAAGGAAGTGCCAATGCAGCCCAGGGGCAGAGAAGGATCAGGGAAGGCTTCCAGCAGGAGGTGACGCCAGGAATATGTCTTCAAGCATGAGCAGAGCAGGGCTTTTTAGCTTGAGGCATGTCAGCATGAGGAAGGGCCTGCAGGAGGCCCAGCCTGGGGCATGGGATGCAATTGCTGAGTTAAAGGCCAAAGGGCAGAGGGGCCTTTTGGGTTAGGGTGGTGAGGCAGAGGGAAGGAGAGAGGGGGCGGGGCAGAGGCTGGGACCCTGGGCCTGGCAGGGAGCCAGGCTCCCATCATCCGGGTGACCTCGGCCGGGACTCCTCAGCTTGCTCACCTCTGTAAAGACCCTATTTGGATCACAGGGGCCGGAACCGAGCAGTTGACCCGGCACCAACAACGTTAGGGCTCACCACTGCTGCCTGGCCTGTGCCAGGCCTGCCAGGGTCCCCAGGGCTGCCGGCCTGGTGGGGCGGACACCCAGGTACTAGGGCCAGGCCTTGGTGACACCAGGGCGCTGGCGGTGTTCCAGGAGGACAGCAGCGTCGTGCTCTGAAACAGCAAAGATCCTGAGTAGGCAAGACAGGCGGATAGCCAGTGGCCCAGGGAGATTCAGGGGCCTGGACTCGGCAGGGTTGGGGGAGGAGTAGCTGCAGAGTGCTGAGGGGACCCACGGTGGCACCGTGCATGGCCTGCTGGCCGGATGGCAGCTGTCGTGGGCTGAGTGGTGTCCCCCAAAGAGATGTTCCTGCCCTCACCCTGGGGCCTGCGAGTTGATTTGGAAATAGTGTCTTTGCAGAGGTGAGCAAGCTGAGGAGCCCTGGCCGAGGTCACCTGGATGATGGGAGCCGGCCTAAAGCCAAGCACTGGTGTCTTAGGGGGTCGGGAGGGCGGTCTGGGATGCAGGGACGCAGAGTGGCAGGCCATGTAGAGATGGGGGGTGCCGCTTCAACCCCAGAGATGGCTGGGGAGCACGGGGCAGGAGGAGAGGCCTGGTGCACTCCCCTCCGGGCTCTGGGAGGGGCCAGCCTGCCCCCACCCAGCTGCAGCCCAGGGACACGGCTCTCAGACTTCTGGCCTCCAGAACTGGGGAAAATAAGTTTTTGTTGTCCTAAGCCACCCACATCGTGGCAGTGTGTGTGGCAGCCCTAGGAAACTGATATAATGGGATCTCCAGTCTCTTCGTCTCGCCCAGAGACACCCGTGCTGCGCGGGGACTCCCTCTGCCCGTGGCAGCCACAGAGCAGCCTGTGTGGAGTCCCTGCGTGCTCACGGGGGTGGCCGCACTGTGCCAGCTCTCGGTGCCGGAAACCATGGCACTGCCCTCTGGGTGCGTTCACCTCCCGGGGCTGACCGACCGGGTTTGGTCCACACTCAGGCAGGCGCTGCAAGCCCCCTGGGCCAGCCCCTCTGTCGGCACCACACAATGCCATGCGGCTCAGTGCGGCCTGGCCTCCTCCATCCCCTCCAGCGCGGGGATCCCCTCCCTCCGACCTGCAGCTCAGGGTCCCTGCCCACCCACTCGCAGGCTGTGCCCCCACATCCCCTGCGAGCTGGGCGTCTGTTACGTCACCTCGGGACTAATTGTTGCTAAGACAGTGGTTGCTTAGAACACTTAACCTAAAATTAAAACGTGCCTTTGCACTAAAAAAAGATCCTTCCCGGAGCCAGCCATTCTCTTTAAAGCCACTGTCAAGGGGGTGAGGACCAGAATAGAGGTTTAGCCTTCTTTTTGTGAAGTCCTTTTGCCAAACGTAAAATAAGTAGAAAGAAATTTCAGGACTGGAAAGAGGTTGGGGGAAAAAAGACTTTATTTTCTGAGTCAGAGACAGGCACTCCCGCTGGAGAGAGAGGTTCATGTTAGAAGCCAGCCCCTCTGCACAGGCCTTGGCCCCAGAGCTGGAGGATTCCAGGGCCATGTCCGGTGATGGTGTCCTGTCCAGTGATGGTGTCCTGTCCAGCACCCATTCCCTCCCGCGTCAGGGTGTTCACACTGGGCCTGACGCCGGTGTGGGACTGGGCAGACACAGGGGGGTGAGGTGCAGCCCTTGCTAAGGGAAGAGGGCATTTCCACGGTGACAGCAGGCTGAAGCCCCCAGGGCTGTTGGAAGCACCGTCATGGAGGCGGGCATTGCTTTGACATCCTGCTTGCTGTCTGGCCTCGCTCAACGCTCCTGCCCTGGCCCCTCTGGTCTGCACTGCGAGCAGCAACTAAAGGGGTCCTGTGACAATATTATCCTCTGCCTTGAGGATGTCACTTCTGCCCTCTGAGCCCTGTTTGGCTCTAGGTCTCTTAGAGAAAGAGCCACATGCTCCTAGTGGACCACAAGATCCTACAGGGTCCAGTCTCCATTTTCCTTTGATCTCATCTCCTGGCTTTCTCCCTCCCAACCACACTGGCCTCCTTGCTGCTCCTCAAACCTGCCAGCACAGTCTGGCCTCAGGCCTCTGCACTTGCTGTTTTCCTACCTCAGCTCTGTACCCCAGTGTCACCTTCACAGAAAGGTCTCCCCAGCCACACTACCTGAAATGCCAACACCCAACCCCTTCTCAGGCTTCTTCCCGGTGGTTTCACTCCAGAGCCCCGGTGGTTTGTATCTGAGACACGATTTCCTGAGAGGTCCTGGGCACTGTGTGGCGGCCCCTGTAGCAGGCCAGCTGCACCAGGCAGGACTCCTTGCCTGCGTGTTGCTGGGCCTCCCTCCATGCCTGGGACAGGGCTTGGGCTCAGCAGGTGCTGAATAGCTGATGGTTGCAAGATGGGGAGCCCTTGGAGCCCTTGGTCTGGAGGGTGAATACGAGCTCCCAGCCGGAGAAGAGCTGGGAGAACAGCCTGTGCAGAGGGGCCGAGGCAGGAATGAGTGTCCAGGGCACAGGCAGCTGCGGACCCTGTGGGCCCTGCTGGGGGACTGAGGATGCAGAGGCAGGTCAAGGAGGCTGGTGGCTGCTGGGTGTTTGCTCAGGAGGCTTGGCCTTTCCCAGGCGCAACAGGAAGGTCCCTGGGGTATTGAACATGCAGGCAGTGAGATCAACACACTCCCTGTGCGCCTGTGCGAGTGTGTGTGTGTGTGTGTGTGTGTGTGTGTGTGTGTGTGTGTGTGAGAGAGAGAATGTGGAGTGTGGGTAGGGTGCAGGGTGCCGGGATTCACCAGCATCATCTGTGCTGTCTTTTATTAACCATAAGTGCCATTCCTCATCTCCAGTGCAAGTCCATTTTATTTTATTTATTTTTTATCCCCACTTGAGGACATACTGATTTCAGAGAGAGGGAAAGGGAGGGAGAAAGAGAGGGAGAGAAACTTTGATCAGTTGCCTCTTGCAGGCCCCTCCACTGGGGACCAAACCATGCAACGCAGGCACATGCAATGCAGGCATGTGCCCTGGCTGGGAATTGAACCCATGACCTTCTGGTTTACAGGACAATGTTCTAACCCTGAGCCACACCACCCAGGGCCAGTGCAAGTCCATTTTTAAAAGACTCATTCTCATTGCCACATGCAGACCAGCAGAGGCGGCATGTCAGTCGGCATGACGAGAGCCACCACCTCCGCCTGGCTGAGGTTCTGCATTTCAGATGTTGTACTTTGCTCAGTCTGAAACCTCTCTGAGAGGTGCACTCTGAGTCGCACCATTATTTCACTTGCCACTAAGGGGACCATCACTGATGATGAGCCCCATGCCGGTTCTGAAGCTGTTAAACTGTGAGAACAGTAACCTCAAGTCTTAGAACCAGGGAAATACAGCAATCGTGGGTACACAATAACTTACAGATACACGGCAGAGCCTACCGGTTTCTCTCTGTCACTGCACCCAGGCAGACTTTTGTTCTGGAGAACCGAAGGAAACAAGCCAGGACTAGCCATAAGTCCCTCCTCTGCTTGTGTGCCAGTGGGGCCTCCCCCCCCCCCCCCCGCAGTGAAAGCTGCTGGTGCATTCCAGGAGGTGGGGTGCCCTACCAGTGCAAAATGGGGCTAGGGATCTCCAGGGGGTGGGCCGGTGGAGGAGGGGCACCTCCTGAAGCAGGGGAACCTGTGGGGGGGAGGGGGGAGCAAGCAATTGGACTTTTCGGGTGTGGGCTGAGCTGCAAGGGGCGGGAGGAACACTTGACCCCAAGGAGGCCTGCAAAAATTTCCTGAGGGTTTCTACTCACCCCCTAGGCTGGTATTTCCCATGCGAGAACCCTGGACCAACGTGGCAGGGGGCAGGGGTGGAGGCTGCCGCGTGGAGCAGAGCCACAGAGGGGGGCCCGGGGCTCCACCCAGGCACATGGGACTAGCTGTGTTCTCAGGTCATTGTGAATGGCTTTCAGGACCTGAGTGTTCTGAGTGGAGAGGAGGCTGTTTAAAATGGCGTCTGGGAGGTCAAGTCCCAACACCCTTAGGGATACATAGGAGGACACCAAACAGATGCAAATGCTGGACAGCAATGATGAGACACACCCACAGCGTCACCCAGACCAGGGAGACGTGAGCTCACAGTGAGAGGCAGGCAGGTGGACGGAGCAGAGGGACATGAGTGCTTAGCGTGTGGCCTGCTGGGCCCAGCAGGAAGCCTGGGTGCAGTCCTGCCTCTCTTCCCTTGGTGGTTCGGTCCCTGAGAGGCAGACCCCGGGGTGGGAGCGGGGAACCAGCAGGGGCCGTGCGGGCACTGAGCACTGACAGGCTGGCCCCGCTGTGGGCACCTGGGGCTCTGCTCCTCTGGGAACTCCAGGAGACAGCGTGGAGCACGTGCTGGGGTTGTGTGCACAGTTGAGGGGCAAAGCGAGGGGCCCTCAGAGAACCTCAGAAGCCACCAAATGAGGTACGGGGTGAGGTGGGGGTGGCAAAGTTCTGCCGCTAGCTTGTGCCCTCCGGCATCTGCTTGAGAGTCAGGCTGTCCTTGGGTCGCACAGGATTCATTACGCAGGCCCGAAGGAGCCGGGGCAGCTTGTTAAAGGGTTAAGAATGCAGTTCTGGGACTGGACATCCAGGGTGATATCTGGCTGTCATTTGAAGCTGCGTGATGTGGGGCACGGTCCCAGCTTCTCTCACCCTCAGGGTCCCGTCTGCCAATGCCCAGGCGGTGTGCCTCCTTCCCGGCTGCTTGGGAAGACCGGATGCGTCCAGTGCCCTTGGTGCTTGGTTGCCATGAACTTGGTGCCTGGGGGTGGGGTGGGGACCCAGGGACCAGAGGGAGTACCAGGTCTGCAGGTTCCCAGGCCTGGCCCGGGCAGACCCTGCTGGGTTTTGAGGTGCTGCATTCCGAGTTCCCACACAGCCAGCTTGCTGTCAGCTCAACAGTCTCCCCTCCCGTGACCTTTCTCCGCTCCCTCCCCTCTTCCTGGCGTCCAGTCACTGCCCAGTCAGCCCGAAAACAGCTTCATTTCTCGGTGCTGTTCCCCAGACGCAGTGGCTGTGAAAGACTGAACTGCAGAAGCACGGTTCTGGGCTGTTGGGTTATGGTTCCCCTTCACTCTTCGGGGGAGGCTTGCCCGTCTGTTTGTTCATTCATTCCTTCATTCACTTGTTCATCTGTTGGTTCATTCATTCATTCATTCATTTGTTCATTCATTCATTCATTCATTTGTTTATCCCTTGGTTCATTTGTCCATTTTTATCTGTTGGTTCATTCATTCCTGTGCTGACTCATTGTAAGCTTGGTGGGCGGAGTCTGCTCCAAGGGCTCTGGAGAGGCCCAAGTCCAAGCTCTGTGCAGGCAGAGGGCCTGGCTGCCTGGCAGGAGATGCTTGTCCTGCACTCATCGTGGGTCCATGTCCCCGCTGCCCTTTCAGCACCTGCTCCCCGCCTGTCCAGCAGTGGCTCCCTCCTCTGAAGCACGCGTACTGACCTGCATTTCTGGGGGTGCTGGGGTGTTGAGATGGGATGGCAGATGCAGACTTGCCTGGCACAGGGGGTGCTCAGGGACCAGCAGCCACCTAAGGGCGATCCCTCCAGGGCCCCCACTTCTTCTTTCCTTCTAGTGATTGTTGAGAGAACCCCTCTCAAGCACCTTGAATCATTTTCACTGGCTGCTGAGCGTACCTGGTTACTGCACCTTGTTGGGTCTTGGAGTCACATCTGTAATGTGGGGAGGGTCTCCAGTGTGCAGCCTGTGGTGGGTGCCTGTGGCAGTGTAGCCTGCAGCCCAGCAGGTGCAGGGAACACATCGCTGGGGGGATGACTCCTGTGTTTCTCTGTTGCTCAGGGTCAAGAGCACCAGGACCTGGTGGTCAGGAGGAGGGCTCCGCGGGCGGTCCGGTCACAGGCACTTTCCGATCAAGTCTCTCAAAGTCCAGCAGAACCTCAGATTCCCCAGCAGTCCTTTATGGAACAGCCACGGTGTGTCCAGCACAGTGCCAGTCTCTGCTCTGTGCCACGTCCGTGTGGCTGCTGGCAGCGAGGGCCCTTTGAGGTCCAGAAACCCAGTTTGCCTGCCTGAGTAGCATTTGAAGCAAACTCAGGACGGACAGGCTGTGAGGGAGGAACCGAGGCAGTGGTCCTGGGTGGAGGGTGCATAAGCCTTTTTGTGGGATGCTGTGCCCAGGACGTCACCTCTCCCTGTGGTCCGCTCATCCACATGTTCTCTCGCCTGTCAGCCCTGCATTGAGCCCCAAAACAGGGAGGCAAGACCAGGTGCCTCTGAACCCAAGCCCACACCTGCAGCATAGGGGGCATGAGGCCCCGGCTGGGAACCGACAGTCACAGAGGCTCACCCTGCACCACGCAGGGTGTCCCCACCCGGACGGGAAGTTAAGGTGGTCTCTCCATAACCCTGCTCCAAGTTCCCCTCTAGCTGCCACCATCCTTCCTTTCTGTTGCTCCCCGGAGGCAAGTCCCCCCTTTGTCAGCCAGCCATGTGGAGAATTTTCTGCAGTGCACTCCTGCCCCAGGGCCCGCCCCCACCTGCAGGCCCCGGAGCCGCACCTGGGACTTGGTGGGCCGGTTCCTCACCCTTGGAACTTGCTCTGCAGCTGGGGAGCTTCTGAAACCACCACCCTGCTTGGGGCCATCTGCCCCCGACTTCCAGATGACGTCCAGGCTCCCCAGCATGGCCGGGGCCGAGTGCTGGAGCCAATGTCGTCTCAGCCTGCCCGCTCCCCTCTGGGCCTTTCTCCCAGCCGCACCCTGCAGACAAGAGCCTCCATTCACCCCGTTTGCCCTGTGCCAGGCACGGTTCTCAGTGCTGACTTGGAGGCACTCTGTCCTCATCACATCCTCTGGGACGCCGAGGCACAGAGAGGCGCGGTCACCCACCGAGGGCGCCCAGCCTGTATGGGGTATGGTTGGGGTTCGAAGTGAGGCCTCGCAGCTCTGACCCCATGGCCCCAGGGTGGCACTGTCCACACGGGACGACCGTGGGCCTGGTCCTTGCTCTGGGACTGGAAACCCCCTGCCTGTGTTAACAGCACCCTCCCGGGGCCCAGCTCAGCTGACAACTCCTCCAGGAAGCCCTCTCTGTCCCTCAAGCCTGGTGAGGGGTTCCCTCAGCTGGGTGCAGGGTGGGTGAGGGTCCTGGGAGCGGGGATAGTGGTTGGTATGAGACCTTACTTTTTGCTTGCAAACGCTCAGCTTAAACATGGCTGCTGTGAGAAAGGAGAGGGATGGAGGCAGAGAGGAAAGGAGGGCCGTGTTGTCTTCCATACAGAGGCTGTGCTGAGGGGGGCAAGCCTTCCAGTGGGGGTTGCTGCGTGCCCCCTGCCGTGGAGTGGAGTGGGCCACCCCACCTCCTCCCCTTGGCAGGTGGGTGGGTGGGCAGGAGGCAGAGACGCATGTGGGTGCAGCCCTGTCCCCTGAATACAGGTTTTACATGAAGAAACAGCTTGGGCAGGTGAGCAGGCGTCCCAGGAGAGCACAGGGCTTCCATCATCTGAAATGCCCCTCAGGCTTTGGGATTCCTGAGCAGGCCGGGGCCTCATTATCCGCCTCTGGAAACTGTGATTTGCTTGAAGGTCAGAGGGAGAGATCGTTAGATTAAATTAGAGGAACGAATCTCTGCCTGTGGCAGATACTCTCAGGGCTGAGCATGGAGAAGCAAAGAAGTCCTGGTGCCCCCATCCCCTGGGTTGCCCCCTGGGGAGCCTCCACCGCCCACTGGGCAGAGGGAGCGGAAGCCCAGGGTGCCCGCAGCGGGCTGTCCGGGCTTCGCCCTGCGTCAGCCTGGGTCTCCGGGCCCCTGCAGCGGTTCTCCTGCTGGCAGCGCCTCTCAGCCTCTCTGGCACCAGGAGGCGAATCTGTCCTGGAGGGGTGGATGAGGAAGCCGAGGCCCCAGGAACGTGAACTCACTTTGCCCAAGGTCACCAGGAAGTAAATGCTAAGAATGGGATGGGACCACAGGCAGCCCAATCCCAGGGTGCCCGACTGCTGCTCTCGAAACCTCCCTGAAGTGTGGAGCACTTTCTGTGCCGACCCTCAGGTCCTCGGTCACATCCATTCTCACTGCGGCCTGGGGTGGCCCCCCAGCCCCATTTCCTAGGTGAGGAGACTGAGGCTTGCTAAGCGGTGTTGAGGGCACCAGCCTCTGTGTTCTCACCTTCTTTCGCCGAGGACCGCCCTGGCAGAAGTGCTGACTGTAGCTCCGAATCCATCACCTGCCCTGGGGTGACTCTAGTCAGCATCTGGGTCGGGATTGGCTGCCCTGGCCCTGGGAAGGGGCAGGGGTGTCATCCTCTGGGCCAACGTTGCACCCTGCTGGCCCCTCGGGGGGAGCAGGGTGCTGTGGTTGCTCCTGGCCCTGGTTGCCATGGGGGACAGGGTGCTTCCTAGTGTAGGTCGGGTTTGCTCATTGAATTCGAACCGTTGGGCAGTGGGGCTGTCCTTGTGCCCGTGTGACGGATGGGGACCCGAGGCTCAGTGAAGTTCAGCAAGTCACCGCAGGTCGTGCAGCAGTGGCAGGGCGCCGCCCCAGCTCCCCTGGGTGCCCGCGTCCTTCACTGCAGCCCTCCCTCCCCTGAGCGCCCTGGACCCCAAACGCTTGGTCAGTGCTGGTGTTTGTCTGCGTAGGAATTAACACCCTGAGCCAGATGGGGTCCTCCCAATCACACACCGTCACGTGGCTCTGCCCTTATTGCTAGAAAGTGTGGGAGAGGCCAGGGCTCTCTGGGTCCCAAGTGCGCTGCTCACAAGGCTGGCGGTTTCCCAGTGGGGCCAGCCACCCAGGGTCCCCGCAGCCCCCCTTCCCACAGGTCTGGTCTGCCTGCTGGATAACACTTAGGTGCGGCAAGGCCACATGGGTGCTGGCTTCACGAAGTTTGGGGTTCCAGCTACATGAGCTCTGGACACCCAGGGACATCCTTCCCCCCGCTTCCCTGCCGTGGGGCCAGCGTTCACGGGGACCAGGGATGGACGCACTGGGAACACGGGTAGCACCTGGTCCTATGCGCCATCTTACTGCCACCAACGCTTCCTCCTTTCCTTTAAATAAAAATTTTAAAGTGTTTTGCATTATCGTTGGCAGACGCTATCTGGTTAGTTTCAGGGGTACAGCACAGTGGTTGGACGTGTGTCTACCTTACGATGCTCAGTGCCGGTTGTCACTGGGTGCAGTTACTGTGACATCGTCGCCTGTGTTCCCTGTAACTGCATGCCACAGCCCCGGGACCACCGCGGACTGGGGAGGTTGCACTTCCCAACCCCTTCTCCTGACCTGCCCTCCCCCCAACGCCCACCCCTTAGCAACTGTCAGTCTGTTCTCAGCCTCTGTGAGTTTCTCTCTATTTTGTCTGTTTGCTTGTTTTGTTTTTTAGATTCCACAGATGAGTAAAAGCATACACTGTTGGCCTTTCTCTGTCTGATTTATTTCAATTAGCACAAGGGTTTCAGGTTCATCGATGCTGTCACGATGGCAAGATTTCATTCTTTTTCACAGCCGAGTAATATTCCGTCAGATACGCACACCTCTTCTCTATCCAGTCATTGAGAGACAGACTCCTAGGTTGTATCCAGGTCTTGGCTGTTGTGAATAACGCTGAGGCAAGCACAGGGGTGCCTGTATCTTTATGATTTAGTGGTTTTGTTTCCTTAAGATAAATACCCAGAAGTAGAATTGCTGGATCATACGGTGGTTCTATTTTTAATTTTTTGAGGAAATTCCGTACTGCTTTCCACAGTGGCTGCACCAGTCTGCATTCCCACCAACAGCGCATGAGGGTTCCCCTTTCTCCACATCCTCGCCAGCACTTGTTTTCTGTTGTTTTAGTCATAAGAAGCTCCCTCTTTTCAAAGTGGATCAGTCAGGAAGCACCTGCAGAGAAAGGAGACCCACGTAGCTGGCTTTTGTGGGAGGGGCTCTAACACAGGGATTACCTGCTCTCAAAATCCTTGGAATGCCTTGAGGAGCAAGCCAAAGATTTCCAAGATCAAGTGTATAGAAAACCCTGCAGAACTGGCTGCGAGGAGGCCAGCAGCTGGCGAGTTCCTGTCTGTAGGGCCTCCTGAGCTGGCTGCCTCACACGCCGCCTCTCCACCTGCCCCAACTCAGTTCCTCAACTAAGTTTTGCTCAGAGAGCTGACATCACTGCTGAACCCGAGCTGCAAGGGAGTCCTGGCAATGTATGTGAGTTGTTTTTGTTTACCCCTGCACCCTCTCCTTGGTTTTTGGCTTTACAAAGATATAAAAGCAGCATAAAAATAAAATAAGCAAGAAAATAACAGGGGAAATAAGATGGAGGTACCGCCAGGCTCCACACGTTTAATGCTCAAGTTAGGCCTCGGATTTGGCTCTGGGCTTCCTAGCGGCTGGAGAATGAGAGGTGAACTGATGCTAGGAAACAGGTTGCTCAGGAGAGCTTCCCTAGGCGGAGCGGGGACACCTGCAGCTGCTGGGGCGACCCTGTATCCTTGTGGGAAACGCGGTGGTCAGTCTCATCCGGCCGTCACCTGGAATGGCTCCAAGTGCACTTTGGGGACTTAGTCCCTGAGTCACTGGGCGGCTCTGTCAGAGACAAGACAGCCAGCCTGAGGGTCCTGCTCTCTGCCGGTGTTCTGAGGGCAGGAGCCAGGTCCAGCCCAACCTAGTCAACTTCCTTACCCTCCCTGTGCCTCAGTTTCCCCTTTTGTTCGACGCAGACCACACATCACCGCAGTGAGGAAGGAACAATTTTACCTGAGTGCAGTGCTCCGCCCAGCGTCTGGTGCCCCGGAAGGGCTCAGGGAGTGTCATCAGCAACAGGCACCTGAAGAGAGCCCCATAAATTAATTGCAGCTAAGTCCGAGAGGCCCTCCCTCCTGTCTGCCAAAGAGCCTGGAGGAGGAAGGACTTGGTCGGATCAGTGAAAACCAGGCCTGCCCCGTGCGCCCCCAATGTGAGTCACCCAGCCCAGGGTGCCCTGGCCAGCGTGTCTCCAAAGTTCGGGAACATGGCACTGTGAAAGGAGCCCTGGGAGGAAAACCAGCAGGGACATGGAGGCCTGCAGCGGTCTGCACCCGGCGTGCAACTGTCCTTACCTGTCAGCCTCCCAGATGGAGGCGCAGCGCAGGCTCACCCTGGGACAGCCTGCACCCTTGTCTCAAGATGCGACTGCTGTTTTGGTGAGAAATACTTCTCTCTCAGGAGGACCATCCTCCGCCTGTCGCTGCTGGTCAGTGGGGTGGGCTGACAGGTCTGCAGACCTCTCTCATATCCGTGTGGCTCCTTGTCGGGGTGTCAGCATCATCTAACTCACGAAGGTCCAATTCGGCAGTGCCCTCCGAAACCTTGGTCTGTTTTTCCTGTCCCCTCTTCACCTTTCCCCTCTGCCTCCCTGCAGCAAAGGGCTTTCTCTGGAGTGCCTTGGCCTCTGCTGGGCTATAGGTGAGCCACACTGCCCGGTGCTGGGCACCCTCGTGTCAGGCCGCCTCATTCTTGCACACCCGGCGCACTTGTGGGGCCCCTTGAGCCAGTGGTGTGGGCAGTGAGTGGCAGCCCGGCAGTCCCTGGTGAGTTATTCTGTTGGGAACAGTTGTGTCCGTTCGTCCTTGTCCCTTCCCTTCTGGCATGAATCCTTGTGAACTAATCGCGGCAGTGGCCTTGGAGGTTTCGGGGCTTTGCCCTGATCGGGGCTGGCTGGGCGTTTGCTGCCTCATTGCTTTTCCTGCCAGAAGTCGGTCCTGAGGGGCCACATGTGGGAGGACCGCAGACCGGCTGTGACTAGGCCAGAGCGGAGGGCGCCCTCCACTGTGCGGCTCGAGCTCCTGCATGGGGCCAGTCGCTCTGCATCCAGCTGCCCAGTGGCCCGGAGATGGAGGTGTTTGCTGATGGGGAGATATTATCACTGCAGGTTACTGCTGTGCCTGTGTTTCTGGCCTGGAGGACCTTTGTCTACTCTTGCACATTTCAGGGCCAGCATGATGATTCTAGCACTTTCTGGAGGGCTTAGAGCTTCACCAGAACTGTGGACATGTTGAAACTCATCCCCCAACCCTTTAACGAGTAGATTGCACTGTGATATTTGGGGGGAAATACCAGGGTCTGATTACATAAGGTAGCCTGTGTACTACCTGGTTAATTCTGAATGCAAAGAACTTGGGCTCTCAGGGTATAGATTAACCCAGCCCAAGTGATTGGGTTGTTTGGTGCCGTAAGCCATTTTGACTTCACGAGCATGTGGCTGTATGTTGTAGGGATCAGCAAGCAGCCCAATCTAGTCTTAGCTCCTCCAGCAGCCACGTGGTGAGCCTGGGGAACTGGGGTGAAGGCCGGCGGTGCTGTTCTGGGGACAGCACTGGCCACGTCGTAGCCTAGGCCCCCAGGTCGGAGGCCTCCTTGGCCTGTGGCCCCGCCACCCCAGTCTCTGTCTCCATCTTTATGAAGCCTCCGCTTCCTCTGTCGTCTCTGTGTTTCTCTTATGAGTACACTTGTCCTAGGGTTTAGGGCCCTGTGGATAATCCAGGATGGCCTCCCTTCCAGATCCTTCACTAACATCGTAACATCTGCAGAGACTCTTTGTCCAAATAAGGTTGCTTCGCAGGGTCTGGGTACTAGGATGTGGACACACCTTTGCAGGGGGCACTGTTCAGACCCCCACACCTATGTGTCACCCCACACGCCGTGCCAGAGCTCCGCAGAGGGCCTGGCCCGAGCAGTTTGCGTTCCCTGCACAGAGGAGCACAGCTGTTGCAGAGCCCTGCCCTTCTGAAGCTGTCTGTGCGCTTTGCTGCCAGCCCTGCGAGTCCGTGACAGCCGGCTGCATGTGTGTGAGTGGGGATGCACAGTCCCCTGGGGCTTGGGCCTCCCGCCTTACGGGAAGACCAGACTGGCAGCAGAGCCTTCTGGAGCATTCCAACCCCGTCAAATCCCTTTTCCTTTTGGTCTGGCTCAGACTGCAGAGTCCTGAGGGGGCCGGGAGCACGTGGGCCACTGGCTGTCAAAGCAAAACTGAGAGCAAATTAAAGATCCTCCCACTGAGTCACCGAATGCCTCAGAGGTGCGTTCAGCCCGAATGGAGGGGCCTGCGACGTGCAGGCTGCGGGGCTGGTACCAGGACCTGCCCCACCGTCTTGGTCGCCAGGAGCAGGCACCTTGTCTGTGCCCCATGAGAGCCAGCTGCCCCCCCACGCTCCTCCTGGCACCCTTCCTCCACCTGATGAGCTTGTAAACAGTCTCCTGGAATGAGCTGCTGGATGGCCCAGGCCCACGATTATCCTCACTGCCCAGCCCAGACTCCCATGTCCTGTGGGAAGACCCTCCTTGTCCTGAGGGTTATGGGGCTTGTGTGTGCAGAACCAGCCTGTGCCTGGGGACAGGCCAGGCACCCGGCCCCTTGGGCCTGGCCAGGAAGGTGGGCCTCTTGGGGAACTAGAGGAAGGGGGTGCAGGAGAAAGGAGAGGGCCTGGCATTTGAGATGTGCCGTCTGCCCAGGTTGGCTTCCTTTCTTCTCCCCCGGGGCCACGGGCTAGGCAGGACAAAGGGTGGCAGGCTGGCCTGTCCTGGAGCTGGTTCTGGGGCCAGAAGGGACACCACCATCCCTTAGTCCCAGGCCAGCACCCACATGGCACTCCTGGAGGACACAGTGAGACAGGGGCTAGCTCATGGGTGCAAAGATCCCAGACAGAGCTGGGACTCTAACTTGGGGCTCTTGCCATCTGGTCTGGCAAGTGTTCATGGGCCTCAGCTGACCAGGGCGGACTGGGGTAGGATGGATGCTAAGTTAGGCAGTCTGGGGTAGGGGGCCTTGGGTCTCAGGCTGCGAAGACTGGGTGTTGCTTTTCAGGTGTTGGGAGGCTTATGAGAAAAGAGTCTTCCGAACAGGTTTTGGGAAGGCAGATCTGGTGGCTGCAAATGCATGTGATTGGGGTGAGACTGGCCAGTGGAGTGCGGGGTGAGAGGAGTTAGGGGCCTCAACATGCACCTTTCTTGCTTGAGGTGGCTGTGGCCCAGCCTGGGAATTGCCTCCTCCAGGAAGCCTTCCCTGCTCTCCTCTAGGTCTCCTTCCACCTGGCTGTCCTGGGTCCAGCCTTCTAGGGAGTTTCCTTGCAGGGGTGGGGGAGTGTTGCCTGTCTTGCCCAGAGGCAGGTATGTACACTTGTTGTTTCCTTAGTGAATGACCACCTAGAGAAGGACCCTCAGGGAAGAAGAGCAGGTTCTGGGTTTGAGAGGCCGCTGATGAGGGACTGCAGCTCTGGGCAGAGCCATGGGTGCCGAGGCTCCTGGGCAGCTGAGCTGGACCTTCGAAGACCCACTGGGGGAGCTTCTCAGTGGGCTCACAGGCTGGCATCTGTGCCCAGAAAGGAAGCCAGTGACTGGAGGTGGGGGACCAGGGGCACATTGTCCTTGGACGGTGTTGGGGGGGCACATGAGCCTCTTCTCCTTTGGGATTTCCCTGAGTCGCTCCCACTTGCCTTTAGCAGCAGGACATGCGGTTGGGCCGGGCTGAGGCTCCTCTCTGCCAGCCTCTGGAGAGCAGGTCTCATTTACAGGTTTAGAGTTCATCCAATAGGTTATTTATCTTTTTTTTTTTTTTTTTTTTTTTTTTTTTAAGAAAGATACTACAATACTAGTATTGAGTGCTTTTAATGTGACACTTGACTGAGGGGGAAAATAGCTTCTCAGGAATTCAGGAGTACCAACCGGTGGCGGGTGGGGGCTTTCCCACTCAAGGGGATGAGAGATAGTCCAGGGCCTAACTTGAGGGGGTTCTCACATGGAAGGTAAGGCCGCTTCTCACGCTGTTTTTAAAAAACAGTTTCTTGTTTGGAGGAAGGTATTTACACTGGCCGCAGAGAAGCAGGATCGGGTCCCCATGCAGAGCCATCTCTGTGGCTGTGTCTAGCTGCCCGGCTGCGCAGGTGGTGGCAGGGGCTCCCTGATCTGGCTCCCAGCGGCTGGGCCCTTAATGAAAGCCAGTCCGTGCCATTCGGCGCCATGCGATGGTTTCAGATAGTGGTCCCCGGGGTTCTGGTGCAGTGCTTAGAAATTCTGATGTGCAGGATATTAATTAGCAAGTTAATGTGAGGAAAAGCTTGATGAATTAGCCAGAGGAGTTGTCATCCACAGTCTCCAGATGAGCACTGGAAGGAAACGGCCAACTGGGCTGTAAGAGCTTGATCCTCCGCCTTGGGCCCCAGGGGCGCCTCTGCCCCTGTGCGCTGGGGTCTGTGTCAGGGTGCCTGTGGAGGGGGAACTTGGCCACCTCCTCCTGGCTCCGTGCAAGACTCCTGTTGTTTTGGGGGTGGGGTGGGGTGAGGGGGTCTGAGCTCAGACTGCTGTAACTATGTGCTGTGGATGGGGGGCTCTGACAGCAGGCAGGCATTTCCCACAGGTCTGGAGGCTGCAAATCCAAGATCAAGGTGTGGGATGCTTGATGCCGGTGCTGGTGAGGGCTCTCTTCCCAGTTTGCAGATGGCTGCCTGCTCACTGTGCTCTTGCACGGCAGAGAAAGAGCTTCCTCTCTCCCTCTTCTCCTAAGGCCACGGCCCTATTGGTTCAGGACCCCCCTGTGATGACCTCATTTAACCCTAACCCCTTCCTACAATCACAGTGGGGGTCAGGTCTTCAACATTTGAAGTTTGGAGGGGACACAGTTTGTCTATCACATTGTTGGCATGAGTCCTTCCTGCTCAAGCATCTGCCATCCAGTGCAGGTGCCACCACTTGCAGGAAGCCTCCCCTTCTCTCCTCTGGGTTTCCAGGGTGCCCTGTGCTGTCTTGGGCTTTATTGGTCAATTCGCCCTATGCCTTCTGGGCTGGACGCTAAGCTTAGACTTTGGGGGGCTAACAATGAGAAGACACCACCCATCCAGTGCGGGTGACGCACCAACATCTGTGGTCCTGGAAGCTCGGGTGCTGTTGAGGGGCTACTTCTGGAGATTTTTGGCTGCTTTCAGGATCAGCAGTTGAGCTCCCCTAATTCTGTGGTCCTCCATCCTTTCTGGGACTTTGTGTCTCTGCCTGGGATGGCCTCCTTCCCTTCTCTTTGGCCCATCTCTCCTTGGGATTCTGCCTGGTGTTTCCTCCTCCAGGAAGCCTTCCAGAGTGTGTGGTTCAGAGCTCACCGCACTTTTTTCAGTGCCTTGCTGCAAGACCTGGCTGTCATCCCCACATCGTTCAGTGCCCACCACCAAGCTGGTGCTCAGTAAATATTTGTTGACAGAATGAAGCCTCCCCCGCATGCCGGGAACAGTGCCTGACACCTAGTGGGAACTCAATAAATGTTTGATGAATTGAATTCACTGAAGTCGGCACTGCAGATCAGCAGCAACTGCCAGAAAGACAGAGCATAGTTAATAAAGCCCTCCCAGACCCAGGACATTAGTAAAATATCACAATTTATGTAAAGCTTTTCATTGCGACTCTGCAGGGACTCTCCTGTGGCATTAGCATTTTTCAGACTCATTTCCAGGATAAAAGCTGTGGCCAGCAGGGGAGGGTGTGGGAGACAGATGCAGGCTATTTGCACATCTCAAATAGGGACAGGTCTCCCAGATGCTGCCAGCCCTGCTGGGCCACTGAGCTCACACTTGCCTGGGCTCATTCCTTATTGCCATTGTCACCTGGGGCCACCAGATTGCACCAGGGGAGAAGGACAAGTACCCTCTGGTTGCCAGAGGTGGCCCCTGACACTCCTGGGAGCCTGGGGGAGGGTACCCAGGGGAGTGGGGGCCTGCCTCTGCCTCCTCCATGGCTCCAGTGGGGACTGTCCCCGGGCTGGTGGGAAGCTGATGGCTGAGCTGGGTCAACCGCCTATGGCCCACCATTCAGCCCCCGGGTGTCTGGGATTTGATGGGAATTCTCGGGGAGTCTCACAGGCTTTGTCCCCAGCTGTCACTGGGAACCTGGGCACGGGACCAGCAAGACCACGGACCTGCAGCTCAAGGGAACAAGCACAGGGACTTAGTCTGCCCCCTGGACCCCACGAGTGTCTCATGCAGCATCTTCTCTCATCCATGGTTTTGTTTCTCCGGGATTTCAGTTACCTGTGGTCAACTGTGGTCTGTAAATATTGAACGGAAAATTCCAGAAATAAACAATATGTTGTTTTAAATTGTGTACCATTCTGGGTAGCGTCAATAGCTTTCCTGCCATCCCACTCTGTCCTGCTGGGACCGGAGTCACCCCTCAGTGCCCACCCCCTGGTGATGGGTGGGCTCCAAGCACCTGCAGGGGGGCACCCACCTCCCTGCCCTGGGGGCCCTACTTCTGCGCCTTGCATGGACCTCTTAGCATCATTGATGGAAGCTCGCTGCTGCAAGGCCCCTAGGGGTCTCTTGGTCCCACACTCCCACTAGACAGATGGGGAAACGGAGGCCTGGAAAGGAGAAGTACTTTCTGGGAACAACCACTGTGACTCAGCAGGAACACGAAGACCTGAACCCGTGCAGGCTCCCAGACAGTGATTGTCCCACACCGTTGCATGTGCGTGCATGTGCGTGTGCATGCGTGTGTGGGCGGGGCCATTCTCAGAGGAGCTTTACCGAGGGAAGTGGCTGTGCCAGGTGGCTGCTCTTCGTCCCGCTCTCAGTGAGGGGAGCCTGAGGGCCTGCTCCGAGCCCAGTGGCGCCGTGGGGACGATGAGGTGCGGGCAGACGTGGCCCGCGTGGCAGGGAACACGGATGCTGAAGGTCTAATCTCTCGGTCAGTCGTTTGCTCACACCCGGCGTGGGAGCTGCTGGGAGGGGGGTGCAGGTGCGAGGACGGCGTTTCACAGGGGCGGTGGGCGCTCTGCGGAGGTGGCCCGCGGTCTGCTAGGTGAGCAGCTCAGTGAGTGTGGGGCGCGGGGGCTGTTCCGGGCAGAGGGACAGGGCGTGCAGAGGTGCCGAGGTGCGGATGGCATTGGCGTTTGGGCAGAGGTGGATGGAGCGGACTGGGAAGCAGAGTGGGGTGAAGGGTGGCGGGCTGAGAGCGGAAGCCGGAGGAGGTCTACCAGCTGGACCTGGGAGGCCAGGATGGCTTCTCCTGAGATCCCACCTGCTGCAGGGGGCAGACCGGTGACCTGGGACTGGGGCGGGAGCCGGCTGGGTCCAGGCTGGGGGTCCAGGGAAGGGGGCGGAGCAGAGATCCCGCCAGGAGAACCCACGGGGCGGTGATGGGCTGGAGGGTGAGAGCAGGCTTCCAGAAGGATCCCGGGTTTCTGGCTGGATGCCTGCTGGGCAGCTGGCCGCTCAGTCCCTTCCTCTCAGAGAGGAGTTCTGTGGGGTTTGAGGGCCTGGGGATGGGGAAGCGTTTCTTCTGTGGCAGTGGAAATGCTCCGGAGTGTGCCTAAGTGCGTGGTGATCTGCGTCCAGGAAGGAGTCAGGGCTGCGCCAGGCCCGGCACCTTAGTCTCCGGGGTGAGAACAAGGGAGGTGATGGAGATGCCATTGGTCTGGAGTCCCCATCACCGACATATGCCATTGCATGTGACTCTCACCGTTGCAGCATCACATTACTACTTCTGGGGCAAGGGAAGCACAGAGGGAGAGGCCTCGAGTGTTGTCCAAGGTCACGTGACTTGAATAGGACAAGCCACTTGATCTTCCCACCTCCACGCTGGTCTCACGGAGCAGAGGAAAGGGGCAGGAGACAGGGAGGTGGTGGTGATGATGCTCCCCACCCTGTGAGTGGTCTGGGAGGATGCCAAGCCCCTCAGGGCTGGTGCTTTCCTGGGGACAGGACCAACCTTGCATCTGAGGGGGCCTGGGACTCAGCCCTCCCAGTGCCCAGTGTGTACTGGGGCCACCCTGCCCCACAGAGACCAGCAAGCTGAGTCCTCTCCTTGCTGGAAAGGTTCCAAGGCATTTCCTGTCACTTCAGTACCTGCGTGCTGGGAGGTAGGAAAAATCAGTAGAGCCACGGACTTACCTGGGTCGGGGTCTGGGGTCGGGGACCCATGTGCCTTCAGTAGATAAAGGTGTCTGTTCTGGGCTCTCCCTGTGCACTTTCTCTGTCAACATGGGTGCAGCTTGTAGAAGGGAGCAGGGACATGGCCGCTGGGGGGGAGCTGTTGAATCAGGACTGGGGGCCACTGGGGGCCTGCTGGGTGAGCCAAAGTTGGGAGGGGCTGGCAGGCTCCGGGCTACCATCTCCTTCTTCCCAAATTGTCCTGGTGACAAGATGGAAGACGGAGGTGGCATAGAGACCACACTGGCCATGAAATTTGTCAGTGAGCTGAATTACTTTCCCCAGAAGACACTTATGAAATAGAAAGAGACAGAGTGAGCTCGTTGGAAAGTACAGAAAGGCAACCAGAGCAAGGCTGCCACCAGGCCAGCTGCATGCAAGTAGTTCCGCCTGATCATCGGTGGGGAATTTCCTTCTAATCTTTCTTCTTTTGGGGCATCTGCCATTAAAATGGTAGTCTAGGTTTTCCTGAACATGCGCACTGTGTCCTGACTTAATTTGCACCTGGTTTCGTGTCACGCAAGTCCCCACACTCCCCCACAGTCCTGAGCGGCTGGTCCCACATTTGGTCACCTGTCCCCTGGCTGGTGGTTTTCCTGCTTCTTGAGGGCGCAGTTACGGCTGCTTCCCCAGGAGAGGGTCCTATAAGTGGCTTCTGGTTGTCAGAGGGGTGAACCTTTTGGGGGTCTGGGGAAAGCAGCCTCCTGCTTCCTAGAGGGCTGTGGGAAGACCCAGAGCCTCCCCCTGGCTGCTGGCAGTGAACTTGGGGCCCCGGCAGGCAGCCCCACAGCCTCAGCAGACAAGCTGCCTTCCTCTGGAGCAGACACACCTCTGTCAGCTCAGTTCAGATGGGTGTCTCCCCTTGGCACTGGGGGTGCTTGTGGTTTGGTCAGGTTGTCCTCCCTCGGCCGGTCGGACTGGAGCTGGTCAGGCTGCCGGGTCGGCCCTGCTTCCAGGGGAGGCTGTGCATCCGGTTAGTGCTGCCGACTCCCGTTCATTCTGTTGGCATGCTCAGAACTCCATGCCGGAGGCAGCGGTGGGGGACGGTGGGCTGTGCTCAGCATCAAACATGTGTACATGTGAGTGTACACACACATGCACACACACGTCTCTGACATGTAGCAACTGAGACAGAGGTGGTCTTGGAGGCGGGGGACTCCTCTCGTCTCCAAGGGTGGGCAGATACAGGGTGGGGCTTCCATAGAGCAGAGGCCTGCGTGGGAGCTGGGGCTGACCCATGCCAGGGCTGGGTGTCGGGGGTGCTGGGAGCCAGGGAGGGGCTGGCAGGTGGTGGTCCAGGACCAGGCGGCACAGCTGAGTGCCCGGGGCCTCCTGGCTGGCTGGACTCTGGGTGACAGGGAGTTTATTTTGGTTTTTAATCTTTGAGTGTCCTGGCCCATGTTGTCTGCACACAAACCTGTAAGGCCAGAACTGCGTGCCCCCCCGAACTCCCAGAATGGAGACCTGGACGTGCCACCGAGGCCGTCTGGGAGGGGCGGGGGCATGCAGCACCTCAGTGCGGCCTCCAGCACTGTGCAGGGAGCACCCCACCCCACCCTTGGGGGCAGAGGGGCTCAGGGCTCTACAGCTCTGGATGGGAGGGCCTCCTCTGCCCTCAGCCCAGCCAGCACTTCCCAGGGGAAAGCTCTTCCTCCTCCTCCTCCCGCTTCCTTCCAGTCCTCCTCCACCCTCGTCCCTTCCCCTCCCCTCTCTCTCCCCCTCTCCCTCCTCCCTTCCCCACCTCTGACCCCTTTTCCTCCCTCTCCCCTCCCCTCATCCTTCCCTCTCCCCCCTCTTCCCCCTCCCTCCCTGCCCCCCTTCCCCTCCTCTCCTCTCTTCCTCCCCTCTGGAGACACCGCTATGGCCACCCACACAATGAGGCAATTGTGAAGCCAGTCCTGCTACAGCCCAGGAACACGGTTGAGGCCTGACTTCCATGAATAATCAGACTCCCATGCAGGGCCCTGCGGGCGGGCAGCAACCTGAGCTTGGGCAGCCTGCCGGGTGGTTTGCTCTGGGGCTTTGTCTGAGGATGAAGAGCCCCTGGCCAGGCGCCATGTTGCCTCCGTAGTGGGGGTGGGGGGGCAGGGGCAGAGTGGGGCCGTGTGCAGCCAATGCTCGGCCTGGGGGTGGTGAGGACCTGATGGAGCCCTCCTCCAGGACCTGCGGGTGGGGAGTGTGGGGGGCTGGGCTGCACACCCTCGTGTGGGCAGGATGGTTCTGTCCTCATTTAGGATGATGGCGGTGGGGTTGGGGGGACATGCCCAGTGTTGGATGTAGCATACCTACCATTCAAGGGAACACTTTCTGAGGCTGAGCCTCAGCTTCCCCACCTGTCAGCTGGGGGTCCTCACACCTCCCCACGGGGTGGTGTGGGGCTGCTGGGACGGTGGGTGCCTGGTGTCCAGCACAGGGCAGGTGCCCAGTGCAGGTGCTTCAGGGTGGGATGAGAAGCCTCCATGGCCAGTGCAGCTACCAGCTTGCAGACAGAGAGGCCTGGCATGGCCTGGCCTTCCACGAGGCCAGCATATCCAGGCCTGTGGGGACCATCCTTTGGCCTCCGCAGAGGGAAACTGGAACCCAATGCCTAGCCCTGCAGCGATGCCTGCTGACTGGCCCCAGACTGACCGTGTTCTCTGGGCTTCTGAGCAGGGTGCTCCCTCCTGGTACCCTGCCTTCCCAACTACCCAGGAAACCCCCGCTGGACCCTGGCTCTTGCCATCTGGGAGCTGGAGTCTCTTGTTCTCCCAGGAGGACACTGTCCTTTCTCCGATAGAGCAGGCCTGGGCAGGGCGAGCACACCGGTGCTGTTGGTGGGCTCAGGCTTGCTGGGGGCCTGTGGGGCAGGGCTGTCAGGGCCCTGGGGTTCAGAGTGGGCCCTGGGATACCCAGTGGCCCCTCTCTTTTGCCCTTGACTCTCTGCACTGATGGAGTGCAGGCCCTGGGCAGGTTACTGAATCTCTCTGGGCCTCTGTTTTCCCATCTTTCAAATGGGAATGAATGGTCAGGGCCATTGTTCTGGGCCGTGGGGAGGGATGGATGAGCTAACAGTTGCTAGACCACTCCTGCAGGTCAGTAGCAGAAAACAGCAGACTGTCTAGAAAAGAAGACTGCCTGTTCTGTATGCTCTCCGTGGCCTTTCTGCTGGGGACAGGTGGGACACGGTGCCTCCCACCTCGGCCCTCACTCGGTAAAGTCCATGTCTGGGCTGGTGTCCAAGGTGCCTCTGGATTCGCATGAGCTGATAACCATTGGGGCCCCCCTGCCCACTACCTTCCATCAGGCCACCTCTCTCCTCATCTGGGTTCTTCAGGGCATCCCCACCTTCCAGGATGTCAGGGGCTCCCCCTGGGCCTCTGTGCTGCTCAATGGAGAGGGCTGGGATTTTTCACGTGTGCTCCTTTCCCTTCTTGGAGGGGGAGGCCCTGTCCAAGTCACCCTGGTCCCCTAACACCTGTTCCGGGGTTCCACATGGTGCCCAGTGGTTGTGGGAGGGAAGACCCGAGTCTGGCTGGAAGGGGAAGCCAGGATGCCCTTGCCTCTGTCCCACCATGCGCAGCAGCCCTGTCCCTGCGTGAATGCCACCTTTGTGTTTGTCCTGCTGGCCCTGCCCCTGCTGCCCCCTGCTGCCGCCTCCCTCCCTCTCCCTCCCTGGGGACACTGCTGGGCAGACATTGAGCCTGGGTTTGGGAGTAGGACACCTGCCTTTGCTCTCCCTGCCCTTGACAGTAGCCTGGGGCCCTGGGCCAGCGCTGTGCCTGCTGAGTGGGGGGTGGGAGGTGGTGTCAAGTGACTTAAGGACTTTCTGGCCCAGTCCCCAGGGCCATGAGTGTCTGAGGCTGAGGGAGGACCAGAGTCCATCCATGGTACAAAGGTAGAGACACAGGAGCCGCCAGGAGGGGGTCGGACGTGCCCTCTGAGACCCCAAGAGCAAGGCTGGCTCCAACTCAGGCACTGGCTGTGAGGTGCCTCGGGACTCAGAATGCTGCCTGGGGGCCCTGCCCTGGCCCCCCATTTCAGAGGGCCCAGCTCTGCCTTTCCTCAGGCTGTGACCCGCTCTGAGACCCAGAGTCTGTTTGGCCAAGAGAACAAGCCCCTGGAGCAGGGGACTGCTTCCGGGCCACACCCAGCTATACAGGGCCCTGCAATTCTGGGCCCAGGAGGTCTGCACTTGCTTCCAGGGCCCGAGAAGCCGCCTGCCTGGGTCTCTCCTCCCAGAATGGGCGTGTGCCCGGGGACACCCTGAAGCCTGAGGGCTGGCCTGGGGCAGAAGGGGTAGGTGCAGAGGGATCAGAATGTAGGTGTGCACATGGGTGTCCATGGGTGTGTGTGCAAGGCGCAGGGCCAGGCTGTGGCGGTGCACTCAATGCCCGGGTTCTGCCGGGTTTGGGGGAGGCTGGAGCCCCAGCTGGGAGGAACGATGAGGGCCGTGATATTGGACAGGATGGCCTAGGAGGTGGGAGGGTCAGGCTGGTCTCTCTTGGGGTCTTAGTCTGGTTTGCATGAGTTCTAAAGCCAGGATGCTTCCACCAAAATTGTGGGCCATGGCGGGACTTTTCTTGGGAGGGTAGGCAGAGCCTTATCTAGCTTCCCAACAGATCAGAGACCTAGACGAAGAGACAGAGGTCAGCACGACGGGCCAGGATGTCCTGTCTGTCTGGGCGCTGGGTTCCTGGTAGACAGCAAGTTTCTCAGAGCTGTTGGCAGTCCCAAAAGTCACAGGTTGCTGTCACTCCTGTAGTGGAGAGGCTGGCCGGTCCGATTCCAGCTTCAACGTCCCCCATATACTGTGGGCATCGTGGGGAAGGAGGAGGGGGTGTCAGGGAACGGGGCCCGAGGCTTCATTCAACAAAGGCTGAACTGGGGCCATAAGCAAACGCCTGTGAGCTGGAGGGCCCTGGGCTCCGGCTTTGTCCCCGCTGCATTCAGCATCTGCCACACAGGCACCGAGAACTGCGATCTCTGACGTGGCTTCTGAAGGCTGCCCCCCTCACACGAGTGTTTGTCCTCCTTTGGGATGGGCCCGCAGGATGGTCATTAAAGTGACCCGGCACTGCGGGATGTGCAACTGCAGGAGGCCTTGCAGAGGGCCCCGTGGCTTCTGCTCCCCCCGCCCCCCCTCCCCTGGCCCCAGCCCCCCTGCTCAGCACATAAAAGCCTAGAATGGTGGTGAATGGTGGAGAGAGAAGGCGACGGAATTAGCAGAGCTGTGGGGACTCACTCCCCACTGGCATGCAGGGATGAACAGGGATGCTTTGCAGGGAGAGAGGGCAGCCTGGCTGGGGGCGGTGGCTGCCCTGGCAGCTGGAGGCTGGGCAGGGTGGGGGCCGGCTGTGTGTCTGGGTGGATGGCAGGCTGTGCCCTAACGAGAAATCAGAGTTGCCAATTAGACATGGCCCAGCAAGGGCAGCCCCGGGCTCGGATCCCGACCAGCTCGCTGCTGCTTCAGAAACGTCCCTGCAGATGGCTGTCCCTCTGAGCTGTGCTCGGTTCCTTTCAGTGTGGGTTGCATGGCTCCAAACTGTGCTTGTCTGCTGCGGCCATCTGGCCTGGAACATCAAAGAACAGCTGGCCATAACTTGGCCCCCTTCCTTTTAAATCACGGCTAAAGCACCCGCACGTCTGTGTGAAGTTCGAGCACGTTAGATCCTGGGGAATTTTCTGCTCGGTTGATCTGTGCTGTTCTTTCCTCTTATGGGCATTCGGGAAAGGCGCAGGGGTCTCAGCTCTGAAAGGCGATGCTCACCCTGGTTGCCTCATTCTCTGAAAACAGGGACATCTGGGCCCCGGCCTGCCTGCCCCCAGACAGCCTGCATTGTGGGTGGGGGGCTGCCCTTGGTGCGTGCCCAGTGGGCGCTGAGCGCCTAAGGAGGCAGGGCAGCTGATGGACCTGCGTGAGTGGTTTCTGGAAGCTGTTCTTTGCGCACCGGAGCGCTGGGTCAGGGGCTCAGGGCCAGGCTGACACTGGAGCTGTGGTCCCTGGCTGTGTCAGTGATAATGCCAATTTGGGGAGCACGGTGGATAGAGCACATGGCCCCTCTGCCCCGTGGGGCCAAGCCCTGGCCCTTGCTGCCCCACCGAGACCCAGGGCAGCCAGAGTCCCCCCACCTGCCTCTGCCGTGGCCTGACTGTTGTGAATCCTCGGGGCCCCCGAGGAGAGTGCATTTCTGGAAACCACCGAAATGAGGTGAAATGAGCTGTTTCCGTTCTTTTCCCATTAGCTGCACTGACCTCCCTAACGGGTTCACTCCACATGTGTTTCTGGATTTCGTTCTCACTGCCTGGAAGGATGTGGCTAACACCTGAATGCTTTTCCTGCCGGGTTGTTCTTGCACAAATGCAGGCTCCTTGGTGGGGACTGTGGTCCCTGTCCTCCTTCCGCCTTCCACTGCTGGCCACTCGCGTACTGCCGTGGCCTCTGGGGCCCACCTGGGACCCACAGGCAGCACAGGAAGTGGGTGGGCGGGCGGACCACCCATCAGACACATAGCCCCTACTCTCAGGGCAGTGGCTTCCATCCCTCTCAGAAAAGCCCAGCTGGTCACAGCCAGAGAGCTGCCCTGCCCCTTGACCTGCTCCAGCTGCCCGTGCAGCTTGCTCCAGCACACCACCTCCTCGGCCAGCACACTCCTGCCTCAGGGCCCTTGCACCTGCCACCTGTCCACCAAACACCCTGGCTGCTGCCGAACATCTGCCTGGCTCTCTGCCTCCCTCCCGCAGGCACCCCACCAGTGTCCCTTCTCTTCGAGGCCTGCCTGACTGCCCTGCGTGCCCTGCCCCCCACTTAGTGCTGTTTTCCTCCACGGTGCTCACCGCAGTCGGACATGGTGTGTGTTTGCCGTCTGTCTCCCTGGCCAGCGTCAGCTCATTTTCTGTTCTGTTCACCAATGTATCCCCAGCCTCCAGAGCGGTGCTTGGCAGGTAGGTGGTGGGCAGTCAGTCAATACGAGTGTGTGCATGCATGCCTGTGTCCCTTTCTAAACCATGCTAATGGGACTGGGTAGCGTTTTATGGTGCCAGCAAACATAAAACTGTCTTCCGATCAGCACTTCCGAGGGTCCGCAGTCATGCATTCGTGGTTTAGGTTTGTGTGCCCGTGGTTGCATGGGGGCCCAGCCACGCCCATGTCTCCTTCAGCCCCCACAGTCAGAGAGCCTGGGGTGTGGTGTCCGTGCGCGGTGTTCGTGGTGGACCGTGAATGCGGCCGCCACTCCGGGTCATCTCTCCGTGTGTGCAGAGCGGAGCTCAGACAGGCTAATAAAAAGCAAATCTAATTTGGTTTTCCCAAATTAGTGCCCCCCGGGGACCTTTCCAAACGGGGCAGGCGTGGGGTCATGGGGACGTGCGTCCCGGAGGGACAGGCCCAACCCAAATCAGTGAGGCATGGCCAACCCCATTAAGGTCCAGGCGGCAACTGTTAATGGAGTCGGGAACTCGGGCTCCAAGGAGACAGACATTCGTGGTTTTCCTTTTCGGTGGGCACGTCTCTCATGCTGCTGCTTTTCTGCTTCCTCCGGTTCCTCGCCTCCTGAAAAGAAAGCAGTGCCTTCGCATTCTTGGCTTCCTCTGGGCAGGCAGCAGGTGGGCATCGGCGCCACCCCAGTTTAAGGCTGGGGGATCCACAGCCGCTCGCTGCCAGGTTCAGGGAGACTTTTAAACGTTGCGTTAATGTTTTATTTACTCTTAATTAGGTTTTCTTGGTTACAGTTGGCATTCGATATGGGATTAGTTTCAGGTGTACAGCGTGGTTGCTGGGCACTCAGGAATCTTACAGTAAGTCTCGGCCTACCTGGCACTGTGCGCAGTTGCCACGACTTGACCCAGTCTGTCCCCTGCTCCGTGTGTTGCGTCCCCCGATGGTTACGTAACTGCCGGTCTGCGCTTCTCAGTCCCGTCACCTCCCTCGCCCAGTCCCCCACCCCCTGCCCACCCGGCAGCCATTGGTCTGTTCTCTCTATGAGTCTGTTTCTATTTTGTTTATTTTGCTCTTTAGATTCCACAGACAAGCGAAGCCATATGGTATTTGTCTTTCTCTGCCAGACTTACTTCACTCAGCGTAATACCATCTAGGTTTGCCCTTGTTGTCACAAACGACAAGGCTTCTTTCCTTGTTGTGGCTGAGTAGCGTTCCATGGCCTGTCGGCACCACCCTTCTCTATCCGACGAACGAGACTTTCTGAAGGAAGAGTTCATTTTGCGTGGAGGGTGGCCTCAGCACCCCCCCAGCTCTGTGGGCATCTGAGGTTTTATGGTCCTGAAGTCTGAGCATCTCTTCAGTCATCACCCAGTTGCCCACAAGCCTGTGCCCCGTTTTCGGACTTCAGATGGGGCCAGCACCCAGTAGGTGCTCATGGGTCATTTGCCGAAGGGTGGGTGAAGGAACTCATTGTCTGGGACCAGCCAGGCTGCTTCTGCTCACCCTGCACCCCAGACCCCTCCCTAACCTGAATTTTTGAGTCAGGATGGCAAAGGACTGGGGGCCCTGGGCCCATGGGGATTTCGACTGCAAGACCACGGCAGGAGGGCGGGCAGGCTCTGTGAGCTGTGAGGGGCAGAGTTGTCTCTCCAAATTCCTGTGTCCGAGTGCCCGGTCCCCAGCACCTCAGAATGTGACTGTACTTGGAGATGGGGCCTCTAAAGAAGGGGCTGAGGTGAGACGCGGGCACTCCGGTGGCCTGATCTAGTCGGATTGGCGTCCTTGTGAGAGGAGACCAGAGCACAGACACACACAGAGGGATGGCCGCACAAGGGCACGGGAGACGACGCACAGGGGACGACGCACAGGGAGGGCACAGGTCTACAGCCAGGGACAGAGGCCCCTGGATGAACCCGCCCTGCTCACACCTTGACCTTGGACTTCCAATCTCCAAGGGGTTTAAGCTGCACAGTCTGTGGTGCCCCGTCATGGCCACCCCAGCAGACGGGGCCGGGCTGGAGTCCGCTGCCACAGGCCCCATCTTCAGGCTGGGACGGCAGGAGGCCTGGAACACGCTTCCCCAGGATGTGCCTATAATCATGTCTGCCCTACGGGAGGGCCCTGGGCAGTGGCAAGGATCGCAGATTCTTCAGTTTGCTGGACACGTACTTGTGGGCTACAAAGACGGGGGAGGCTGGAGGCTGTTGGGTGATGAGTGTGAAGAGGGGTCCCCATCACCCTGCGTGCCCTGCTTGTCCTGTGTTGCAGGATGGTAGACAGGCTGGTGCAGGCCCCCCACAGCCAGTTCAGTCTCCCCCTGGTGTGGTCACTCCCCACTGAGTTTGCCTTGACATGAGAAGAGGCTGGCACCCGGGACGCTGGCACCGTGCTCCAGCCTGTCACTGTCAGCCCTCCCTGACCAGGCACAGCCATCACATCAACCAGCCAGCTGACTGCGGGCAGGCAGGGAGCAGGTGCCATGGGCAGGACCAGGGACTTGGGGGCATCGGTGCTCCGGGGGCTGGGCCGGGGCTGTGGGCGCTGTGGCTGGAGGAAGATGGGGCGGCTATCTGTGGGTGGAGGGAGACCGAGGCCTCTCACACAAGGCTGCAGCTCTGGCCCCAGGCCCTGTGCCAAGGCCGGCTTCCAGGGAGAGTGTGCCAGGAGCAGGGGGAAGGGGGAGGGCTAGGGGCTCCGTCCTGCCCAGTGCAGGGAGCAGGGAGGGAGGGGATGCTGCCTCTGTTCTAAGGGTGACGAGGTTGGGGCAGAGTGGGTTCTGTGCGGGGGCTGCATT
Source organism: Anoura caudifer (assembly GCA_004027475.1). NCBI lineage: Eukaryota > Metazoa > Chordata > Mammalia > Chiroptera > Phyllostomidae > Anoura > Anoura caudifer. The sequence goes on along the minus strand of PVKU01000135.1, from coordinate 626,209 downwards.
GGGGCCCATGGGAACGCTCCGGGGGCTGGGGCGCACAAGGGGGTTTATCCTGGGAAGGGGCTCAGGAGTGTTCTCTGCGGGGCCCAGGCCTGTTTGGGGCCGTCCCTGCCAAGCTGCTCTGGGGCGGGGTGGCCTCATCTCTGGAGGGGTACGGGCACAGCAGCCAGCACAGGTGACTGCAGGCAGGAGAGTGTGGAGGGACCCCTGGGAGGGGGTGGGGGCTGGGCTGGAGACCTTCCCCAAGCCCAGCACCCACAGTTAGTTCCTTGACAAAGGAGGGGTCTGACCAAGCTGCCCTCCAGGGGTCCCCACCCGTCTTGCCTGCTTTGCTGCCCAGGATAGTCTGAAGGCTGCTCTGTCCAGTTCCTGGGTTCCCTGAGTCCTGTTCTTGGGGGACCTGTTGTTTTTGGGGAGACTGAGCAAACATCCCCCAGGAAGGGGCAGAGGAGGAGGTGGACTGAGCCTGAGGCCCTGTCAGCCAGGCAGCCCTTTGTGCCCACGCCTCCCCCACCACCCTCGGAGCCAGACAAAGACAGCGCTGTGCCTGGGAAGGACGCTCAAAGGCCCCGGGGTGGGATTCCGGAAGATTCCATACATGACTGTCCTCCCTTCACTTCCAAGCAGCCTGGAAGTTTTTCCATAACTAATTCATCCAGAAGAGAAGAAAAACAGCCCTTCGGATGTGCACAGCTTCCTGTGCCCTCTCCGATGACTCCCACAGTGCCCCGGGGTGGGGCGGCGGGGGGAGTGTGCCTGCCTGGCCACCCCGCTCCAGGGCTGGTCCCGGCTCTGCCTGGCTCTGCCCGACTCTGCCTGACTCCCTCCCTCGGCCAAGCAGGTCCGCGTTCTCCAGGCAGGGAAGCAGCTGCAGGCCGTTCTGTAAACACGGGGAGGGGAACACAGTTTCCCTGGCAGGGTGTGGGTGTGCACACACACATGTAGGTGTGTGCACATGTGTGTTCAGGCTTGTGCGTGTGTGCGTGTATGCGTGTATGCTGTGGGGTTGGGCCTCTGCCTTGTCTTTCCCACAAGCCCTTTTGTCTCTCTTCCCGTCCTTCTGTTCATGCAGCCGGTGCAGTTAGGACTTGGGGACCCTCCCCCGGTTAGGCTGTGGGGGGGTCACCCTTCTGGCCCCTCTCACCCACCCCTCCACTTGGAGCACCTACTCACCCTGGCCCAGCCAACTTCCCTGCTTAAAGTCCCTCACTGGGCTCCCAGCTCGAATCCGGGAGAGGGGGGCGCCTGGTTGGCCTTGGGATGGTGGGACCGTGCTCCCTCGCCCCTCCCCTCCGGGTCCCTCCTTCGCACCAGCCTCTCCTGGTGCCCTGGTTCTTCTGACCCCGCCTGAGTTCTGCATTTGGGGTGGGCACCAGGTCAGCCCGCCCCGTCTTGTGTTTCCAGGGTGATGCAGGGCTGGCCGGGCACTCTGAGCGTTGGCTCGCTGGTGGTGGCCGCCTGAGGAGGTGATGCGGGCGGGGGTTTCATTGCAGGTGCGCCGGCAGCCTCCAGGGCTGGAGGCGGCTCTGTTCCCAAGGCCCCACTACGGGAGCCCCCGGCTCCTCACCTACTCCCAGCACGTCTCTTCCTAGCCCCCCACAGGCCCCAGGCCCCTCCTCTCTCTGCTCCTCTGTCTTCCGTTCCAGGCCCAAGCAGAAGAGCCCTGTCCTCACACACCCATGGCATCACACCGTCAATGCCATGGCCTCCGACCCCCTAGACGCCTCCTGAATTTGGGCCCCACTGTTCCCGTGGCAGCCATTTCACCTCCTCCACACACAGAGCCGCCTGGGGGCCTCCCGAATTACGGAGCTTTTGTGGAGCCTGGGCGGTTCCTCCCTCCCTCTGACAAGGGTTTGGTGGCAGGTACCCAGGTCGAGTGCCCCGCCAGCCTGGGAGACCTGGACAGCTTGGATCAAGGCCTGCATTTAGCATGTGCGAGTTTCAGTGTGGGCTGAGGCCTCCCTCGGCCTGTGGGGCCTCCTCCTTCCTTTCCTGAGTGTGACTGTGGACACAGCCCCAGAGAGGCCAGGTGACTCGCCCCGGGTGGCCCAGCCAAGCGGGTGATGGTGCCTAGGGCTCTGACTTCTGGGCTTGTTTCCTAGCAACAGGGGACTTGGATTGAGAGCACTCTATCTGCACCCGAGAGCTCTGTGGGGGTTTCAGCCCCAGCGGCTGGCCTGCCAAAGGCCAGGCTGCCTCCTCCTGCAGTGCTGTGGTCAGGAGGCGGCCTGGGCTTCACCCTGGCACCCGAGGGCAGAGACTCGGGGCTCTTTTCCTGACGCACTTGAAATGGGGCCTGAACGGAGCCTTCCATGCAGGTGCACAGCTGGGCCTTGCTGCTTCGAAGGCGTTTTGCTCTTTTTTGCTTCCCGTGACGTGGAGCCACAAAGCAGTGGGCAGTGCATTCCGTTCAGTCAGCAGTTACAATGCGTCTTGTCTGCTCTCTGCTCTGAGCTGGGTGTTGGGGCAGGCAGAGAACCAGCCAGGCCCTTGTGTGACTCAATCCGGGGGACAGGGGCTGCGCCATTGGCTGGGACAGCAGCTCATCCTGTGAGCACTGTTGGCTCCCGTGGCTCCGAGGGTGGTGGGCGGGCAGGTTCCCCGTGCTGGCTTGTTCTCTCTCGGCAGCAGCTCTGCAAGCCAGGGATGTTACCCTGATGGGCAGAGGCAGGAACGAGCTTCAGGGAGGTGGCCGAATTGCCCAACACCATGGCGTGAAGAAGTGCTGGGGTTTGAGTCCCAGACAAACGGAGTTTTTACTCTGAAGCAGGGAAGCCTTGTTAGAGAGCGGTTACGGAATGGTGGACCTGGGGAGCTGCCATCAGGGAGAGAGGTGGGGGAGGGACAAGGGCAGGAGGAGGGAGGACCGGAGGGGTCTTAGCAGGAAGCACTAACAGTTACCCAGCCACACCTGGCTGGGCCCGCACCTGTAGTATTGCATTTCACCGCCCCGACACTTCATGCAGGTAGGTACTGACGTCATCCCATAGCAGAGATGAGGAGACTGTGTCACAGAGAGTTGAGTCGGATGTTTGAGGTCACATAGCTGCTACGTGGTGGACTGAGATTGGGACCCACTGTTGGGACAGGCCGCAGCTGGTTGGTGCATTTGCCTGCCAACAGACGTTGGGTTTGTTTCTCTCCTTTGGCTCCTAGAGGTCTAGGTGCTGTGCATGCTGCCCGGTAGGTCTCTGTGGGGCATGCGCCTCCGCTGCTCCTGGGCAGCGGCCTGTGCGTGGAACGGCCTAGTCACGTTTAACTTCTGAGGGAGCCGCCAGTGGAGAAAGCGGACCAGAGCTGCCCCTGCTCCGCGCCGTCCGTCTCGCTGGCACCAGCCATCCCTGTGAGGGCGCAGTGGGCTCACTGGGTTCGGTTTTCATTTCTCGATGCCCACAACGTCCACGCCTCTTTTCCTGCTGCTCTGTCATTGTTGCACCTCTTTTCTTTGGTGACATGTCTCCTAGAACCTTGGTCCATTTTTAAGCGGCTGCCTCTGTTGTTTTTGTGTTTTGAGGGTTCTTTACATACATGCAGGTTGTGGTCCTTCATCACGCGTGATTGTGAATGTTTTCTCCCAGTCTGTGGCTGGTCTTTTTTATTCTCTGCAGTGTCTTTGAAGAGCAGGTGCGTTTACTTGCAAGGAGGTGCAGTCGGTCAGCTTTCTCTTGTGTGCGTCCTGCCTTTGCTGACGTGGCTGAGCAGCCTTGCCCTCGGGCTCGGGCTCTGCCCAGCTCTCAGCCAGAAGCCTGAGAAATCCCCCCTCTGGCCTGTTGGCTTGGTTGACCCTGGAATTTCCTGGGGGGTGGGGGAGGATGACCCCTCAGAGCTCTCCACCCCTCTTTCTCTCGGTCCCTCTGTTCTTTTTCTGGTCCTGTCCCCTGCCCCGCCCTGTCTGTGCTGCAAGTGTCTCTGGTCTGTACCTGCCTCAGGTGTAGGCAAGATCTAGGCTTTCTTTGGGTCTCTCCATCCCCATCATGGGCCACCGTCCCCGGAGCTTGTCCTCCTGGCTGTGCATGAGGTGAGGTGGAGCCAAGTTGTGGAGAGAGGGTCCCCATCTGTCACCTCAGGGGGCCCCTTGGGGCCCCTGCCGCAGACGTGGCCTTCCCATTAGCACTCAGTGTCGGCCTTCGGTCCTTCGCAGGAAGGACTCCATGGAGCTGTGCCCTGTGTGCACGGCTCCCTACTCTTCCCCTTCCCCAGCCCCGTGAAGCCCTGGGCCCGCTTGGGAGACTCCAGAACCTTCCTGTCTACGGGGGCTGCAAAATGTTGGCCAGGGGCCACACTTAGGTCCCACACGCTTTGCGGAGCTGTCGATTGGCTGTGAGGTGCGGCTCCCCCATTGGCGGCCACGGATGTGTGAGTGGCTTCCTCCTCCACCAGGGGCCTCCCCTCCAGGTGTTCTGGAAAGTTCCACATGTGCAGGGATCCCAGTGGGCATGGCTGCCACTCTACACGTGAGTTCGTGGAGCTCCAGGAAGGGGGCCTCCAGAGCCCTGAGCTCAGTAGGGGATGGGTGGGAAGCCTGTGTGGGGAGGCTGTCAGCATGAGGGGAGTGAGCTCACCAGCTATCCGGTCACCTCTCTTTTCCCTGCGAGCAGTCAAGGTGGCCTAGGATGGCGCCTGCAGGCCCGTGCACAGCAGGATGGCAGCGTCTGCCCAGGGGGGCCCTGTGTATGGAGGAAGCGCCATGGGGTTCGGATTTGTCCTGGTATGGGGCAAACAGGGTCCCCCAAACTCGTGTCCTATGGAACCTGTGAATGTGACCTTATGTAGAAAGAGGCCTTTTCAGGTGTACTTGGTGAAGCTGGGTCAGAGTGGAGCAGAGCTGGCCCAGGCGATGGCTGCTGTCCTTTCAGAAAGAGGGAGCTTTGACACAGACACAGGGAGCGAGCAGTCACATGATGATGGGCACAGAGAGTTCAGGGACGTGGCCACCAGGCCAGGGCTGCCTGTGGCCACCAGGAGCTGGAAATGGCAGGAAGGACCCTTCCTGGAGCCTCCAGAGAGAGTATGGCCCTACCAGCACCTCGCCTTTGGACTCTGGCCCGCACACCTGTGGGAATACATTGTGGTTGTGTGCAGTCGCCTGGTTTGTGGGGGAACAGCCCCGGGAGACCAAGGCAGCGCCTACAACCAGGCTGGGAGCAGCTGCTTCTTGGCTGTGCCCCTGGGCAGGTGCCTTTTTGTTTGTGAGCCTCAGTTTTCTAAAACTGGGGTTGGGAGTGCCACTCCGTGCAGGAGTTGTAAGAACCCAGTGAATAAACACAGAAAAATCTCGTGGTTTGTGTACAACAGCTCTGAGGGCCTCCCCTTGGACCTTCCTGAGTCTGTCAGGGCAAGGACTGCGTGACGGAAAAGATGCCCGTGGGCTGGCATCCTCCAGTGCACCAGGCGCTCTGCCGGCCACCGGGGGCACGCTGGGGCCAAGTGGAAGCCCCCCATCTGGCTTGGCCGCAGGCCGGCTGCTCTGCCAGTCAGGCCTTTTCGTGCAGCGTGAGGTGTGTCCTGCATATCTGGGCATGGTCCGGGGCCTGTGAGGGTCCCTGCGGATCTGCAGGCCTCCAGACTGAGCCTGAGGCAGCTGAGCAGCGGACCTTGGGCACAGCGGGACCCGGGTGCCAGCACTCCACCGGCCGTGTGAATGGACATCGGCTGGGCAGCAGCCTCTTAGGCTGTGGCGGTCCGTCCCCGCTGTGCACAGGGTCTGGACAGTGGGAGGGAGGGTGGGCAGGACGGTCCATTTCATTTCAGCCCAGGCGCCACCTTGGTGATGGGCTCCATTTCTGAGGCACTGAGCGTGCACTAGTGTGCAGGAGATGGGGGGGGGGGGGCAAGGTGGCGGGCTCAGACCAGCATGCCCTGCGCCACCATCCGGTGGGATGCTCACACTGCACTCACAAGGTCGCTGGGAAACCGTGTGTGCCTGCTGTGCGCTGGGCCCCAGGGCTGTACCAGCATGAAGATGCAGCTGCTCTGTCCTGCTCCTTCTTGGCAGGGCAAGGGGGCCCGGAAGGGGCAGTACACATGCCAGGCTGCCAGCTTTCTGCGCACAGGACAAGCACAGGGATGAGGCGATGGGAGAGCAGAGGTCCTGGGGCCCACCTGGGTGGGGATTGGGGGGAAGGCGTCCCCGGCAGGGGCCACAGCTGGGTGAAGACAGAGAGGAAGGAGAAGGGGGCTGAGCCTTTATGACAGACCCACAGGCCATGACCCTGTGGCCCTGGCCAGGATCATGGAAGGTCAGCAGAGAGCACTGGCCTGCACTTGGCCCCCTTCCGGAACCTCGTGTGGTCTTCACTGTCACCGCCTCTGGTCTCTCTCGATGGTCACTGTCCTGGGAAGGGGGGTCTCTCCAGACGGGGTCCAACAAAGTCGCTCCTTTGTTCCAGAGCCTTCAGTGGCTCCCTGCTGCTGTGGGGCTAAGTCCAAGCCCCGTTCTGGTTTCCAGGCATCTCCCCATTAGCCCCTCCAGGGCGCCAGGGCCCCCGGCTGTCCCCATGCACCTGCCTCGACACACCACTCCTTTCACCTGGTAGGCCCTTCTTGTCCTCCTCAGTCCAGTGCACACCACAGGACTTCCCAACCCGGCTCTGGTGTCGCTGCCTCTGGGGGACTTCTGGGTGCTTCAGCACAGCTGGTTGGCATTTCTACTCCCTGGGTCCCCAGTGAAGAGCCCGCACACCTCCGCACACACCCATTTCCCGAGCTGGCTCTGACTTCTCACCTGCCCCACCGACCTGGACCTCTGCAGTGTCCCTCCAAATTCATGTTGACAGAGGTGGTGAATGCTGCCCCAGCCCCCAGGGTGATGGCGTTAGGAAGCGTGGCCCGAGTGCACCTCTCCCATGAGCTTCTTTTCTCCAACGGGAAGGGCTGTCTCTCACCTGAAGGCCATTGCCAGCCCCCTGGCCCCACCCCCAGCTCCTCAGCTGCTTGTCCTCGGTGCCGGTTGTTCCCGTCCACAGCTTCTCTCCCAGCAACTTGCTGCAGGCTTTGTGTCTCCATGTCACTGTGTCCCCGGCTGTGGGCAGGGGACTAGACCAGGAATCCATCCACCTGTCCATCCATCCATCCACCCAGCCATCCATCGATACGTTCATCATCTATCAGTCCTTCCTTCCATCCGTCCATCCACTGATCCACTCATCATCTGTCTGTCCTTCCATCCATCCATCCCTCATTTATTTTTTTCTATCCTTCCATCCAACCATCTATCCATCAATCCTCCATCTGTCCTTTTATTCTTGCACCTTTCCCCCTTCCTCTTTTTCTCCTTCTTCTTTTCTGTCATTCCTCCACTCACCCAAACAACAGACATTTACTGAGCATCCCCAGTGCTAAGTGACTGGGATGCAGGAAGAGATACGGAGAGGGCCACTCAGTAAGCTTTTGTCGAACACCTCCTGTCTGCCAGTGTAGCCCAGCCCCGAGCACAGAGTGCCCGGGACAGACATGTGGCTGTGAACTAGAGGCCTAGGACAGCACCTCGTAATTGCTCTTGAGGAACTGGCCTCATTAGTACTTGAAATGTGGTTCTGGACAAGTTATTTGACCTTCCTGAGAACTTTACATGGATTAAATGAGATCATGGATATGAAGTGCTTAGCTTAGAAAATGTTAACTCTTACTATGAGCTATTAAGGATGACAGGGTGAATTATGGGAAAGCACTGAAAGATTCTGTTCACTCAAGAAGTTAAATGGGGCAGACGGCGCGGTACTGCATACGGAGCCCGAAAGGTTCTGCCGAAAAGCTGCTGGGCTGAGACATCACTTCGGTGAGGGAGCAGCCTACAGAACAAATACCCAGAAACCAGTTGCACTTTCATATACCAATAATGAACTATTGGAAAGGGAAACAAAGAAAACAATCCTAATAAAAGAATTTTAAAAACCCCGAAAAAGCAATTCCATTTACAAATGCATTAAAAAGAAACAATAACCCAGGAATACATTTAACTAAAGGTGTTAAAGACCAGTACTCAGAAAATTATAAGATACTGAAGAAAGGAATTAAGACGATACAAATAAGGGGGACTACCTTGAACTAAAAAGTTTTTGCACAGCAAAGGAGACCATAGACAAAATAAAAGTCAACCCACTGAAGGGGAGAACATATTTGCCAGTGATGCATCTGATTAAGGGTTAGTGTCTTAACCTTTATAAAACTTACAAAGCACCTATAAAACTCAACACCTCCAAACTGAGCTCTGAAGGATGGGTGCAGGGGAGCTGGAGCTGGCAGGGGTGGGTGGAGTGGGGGAGGGCTCCTGTGGTGGTGGGGGTGGTGGGCAGCAGCTGGCGGGCATCCTGGTGTCTGCGCGGCCCCAGTACACAGGCCCAGGCATCGTCCAGCACTTCCCCCTGGGCCCGGTTGCTGGCTTCGCAGCCCTGTGATCGTGGGGTGCCTCTTGAGGCCCGTCTCCCCAACTCACTGTAGGGGCAGCAACTTCACACCTCTGTTTTCTGGGGCGGAGGTTAGGACCTGGGGAGCCAGAGTCTCTGCTCTGTTCTAAGCCAGCTGGGAGGCAGTGGGATGTGGCTGTCCCCCATGTCCCTTCCGGGTGTCTGGGGTCACCATCTGGAGGTGAACAGGGGCTCTCATGGCCGTGGGTCAGTCCACCGGCCCTTCCTGCTCCATGGTTCAGCTGTGGAACGAGAGACCTGAGAGCCAGTGGGGGCCCCAGGACCAGGGTGAAACGCTGAGCAGCGCCTAGGTGTGTGAAGGGAACGAGGGAGAGAGAAGGGCCTTGACGCCGGTTTCGAGCTTGGATGCTGCCTGTGGCTGCTCTGTGAAGCTGCCTCCAGCCTTTATGACAGTGCTTCTGGTCACCTGCAGGTGACACAGGTGAAGCTCGTACATACCTGACTCACGGCTGGTTTGGGACACGCTGGGCGGAGGGGGAGGCCCTGGTGCCTGGTGGAGAAGGGGCTCTCTGGTGCACCCTGGGTGTGTGCCACCCCGTCCGCTGGCCCTGGACAAGCTGACTGGTGGCTGGCAGCAGCCTGGCGGGAGCCTCGGCCCTCCAGGCCTGGGGGTCGTTATTTCCGAGCTTGCAGACACGCTCAGCTGCACACAGCTCGCCCATCTGGGCTAATTAGTGCTGGAGGTGCTGTGCTCGGGATGAAAGGTCATGGCCATCTAGCGTGACTGGTGCTGTCCCTCCGCTTCTCTCCTGCTTCAGCCCTCACCGGAAATTAACCCTCTGTCCCTGCTCAAGCCTGAGATGTTTAGGGCCTTGGGCTTCAGTTATTTGGAATTTTTGCATCTGTATGAAGCGCAGAAGCCCAGTTTGGCACAAATACACAAGAGTCCAGAGTTGGGAGACTGCCGTTCGTTCAGCAAGACGGACGGAGCACCCACTCCGGGCCAGAAGCTGTGGGGCTCTGGGCGCGGCAGTGAACTGACCAGAAACCATTGCCCTTGGGGCCAGGGCACTGTGGGGTGGGGAGGCCAGGGGCCACCCGATAAGCATGACAAGTGTATACAGTTGTTTGTTGCTTAACAATGGGGATGTGTTCCGAGAGGGGCGTCCTCAGGCGTCCGCATCACTGTGTGCACGTCATGGAGTGACTCACGCAACCCTGGGTGGTACAGCCCTCTGCTCCTGGGCCACCAGCCTGCACATCGTGGGCCTGTGCTGAGCGCTGTGGGCTGCTGCAACACAGCAGCGCATGGGAGTGTGTGTGTCTGAGCGTGGAAGACGCACGGCAGTGTGGACAGACTCGGCGCAGTGAGCGCATGGTGCCAGTGCAAGGCCCATTGCGAGAGCGGAGCGGCTCTGGAGGGGCTGGGAGTGAGGGGGAGTGAGGATGCAGGCCAGGACCCCGTGGCACACCGCTGTGGGCTCTGTAAGCCCTTCCCCACCACCTACCCTGCCTCCTTCCAATAGGGTCAGGCACGGAAGGCGGAAGCTGCCCGTGCTGCTCTGTGAACGGGGGTGCAGGCTGGAGTGATTGGAAACATGAAGGAGAAATGGGCTGGGTGAGACGTGAATCACCACAACAGGGGCTGTCCGTGGGGAGCAAGGGGCCCGAGGGTCAGGAGGAGTCGGAAATCAGGATGGAGAGATGATGAAGGGACATGGGTTGCCATGGCAGCGTGGATTTGGCTACCGCATGTGGGAGTGGTGTCAGAGGAAGAAACACCGCGGTGGGCATTAAGAAGAGGGCTGTTAACATGGAGAGGGCGCAGAGCTGAGGACTCGAGGTTTCGACTTCAGGGACTTGGTTTCGGTCTGGCTGACTCTGCTGGGCACAGAAGGCTCTCTCTGGCACTTAATGGGTGGAAGAGGTCGAACTCAGCTGTGCCCTCCGCTGTCACAGCCTGGAACTGGTTTTAAGTCAGGGGGCAGGCTGGCTCTGCGCTCGCACAGGAAGCTGTCACCGATGCTGCAGTGGCCTCAGCGGCTGTGAAGGAGGCCCCTGTGGACCTGGATCCTGGCCCAGGGCCGCGGGTCCCCAACCAGGAATGCACAGCACTGTGCTCCGAGGGCCAGGAGCTGGGTCAGGTCGGGCTGCGGCACCCTCTGTGTGGGCAGCGCTGGGGGACGCTCCTTGGTGCTGAGCCAGGCCAGGGGCTGACGGACCAGGATGTCACCTGTGCCCTCAGAATCGAGGTGCCATGAGCTAGAGGGAACCCATGGCCAATCCCTGCAGATACTGCTCCTGTCAGAGAAAAAAAATTCCTCCTGAATCACAGATCCTTCCATTTCTCGTAGGACATTCAGCTTCCTCACAATCTTTGGGACGACCACCGTGTATGCGGCCACCGACCAAACTGTCGTGCGGCGGCGTGTGGCCGTAGTTCATTACGTGACAAGTACCTTGTCCTTGCTCAGTGGGTGCTGTTATGAGGCTCGTGCCCACAGAGCCCTCCCGCCCTGTGGCCTGACCACTCGGCCCCCCTCCAGGTTCGTCCAGGTGGAATTTGTCCCCTGTACAGCATGCCCTTTCGGGTGGCCCCCAGTTCCCTTGGCTGTCACTTCTCTTCACTCCACCCCTGTCGACGCCTGACTGGGTGTGTCCCCAGAGTTCTGCCTTGCCCGGGACGCCGCAGCAGCGGTGGCCTGTGTGATTGCGGTGCATGTGTAGCCCGTGGGGTCTGGCTGCGCCCCCCACCCGCATGTGAGGTGAGACTCACCCTTGTGGTGGACTCTGGCTGCTTGTCCGTTTTCTCACTGGGCTGCCTTCCGTTGTGTGGACAGACCAGCGTTTGCACTTTCCCGCTTGCCACTCAGGTTGTCTGTAGTTTTTTCAAACGTGTCTTATAATTTTTGGTTGATTGTGAGATGTTGTGTGCAGGGGGAAGGAACATGACCCCTGGACACCTGCCCGCACTCTCTTTTCACAGCTGCTAGCGGAGGGCCCCATCCTCCTCATTGCCAGCAAGCGGGCTCTGGGTTTTCTTGCTTAAATCAGACCCTCAGACTTGTCACACCCGCCTTGTCTGGTCTGGCTGGCATGCATGTTCCATCATCTAAAAAGCATGACATTTAATAGAAAAATCTGCCATTCAGGCTTCTCTTGAAACATGAGTTTCGGTAACGCTGGTCCCCGCATGTCAGCGTCAGCTGGTGCAGGGTCCTGCTGGGCCCACCTCGGGCCAGGCCTGTGCTCTGGGCTCTGCTGTGGGCCCCTCCCCCACCCCTGCGTGCCACCGCCCTGCTGCCCCCGTCCTCTTGCCGGCTCTCATGAATACCGGAGTTTGTGGTGTCAGATGGTGAATGACACTCGGGGTGCTCCTCTGACAAAGGCGGGAGACGTGCCCATCACTGAGGACTAGATGCCCACCCCAGTGGTTGGAAGTCAAGCAACAGTCAAAGAGTTTTATGCTGGAGGATTTTAGAACACCCCACCCCGGGGAGCCCACCTGTCCACACTGGCCCTCCCTCGGTTCCCTCCCTCTGGGCTGGCTCAGTGTGTCACACAGGTGGCTCTGCAGCCCCAGGGTTTAGGGGAGGACACTGAACCCCAGACAAGAGAGGCCTTCTGATGGATGTCTGGGAATAATGGACTCGGAGCAGGCTGGGTATGTTTGCCTGCGCCCGAGGTGCACCATCACCTGCTGGGAAGGGTCACGTTTGACAGCATCTTCAGAAGACACAGCTTTCCGAGTCAGCCGCCAGACGGCTGGAGCAACAGTGGACGCTGGCCAGACGGCTCCTCACAGGAGATTTAGAAGCATGGGCACGTCCACATATTCAAAGGGGCCACTGTCCCTGGGCACAGGGGACGTCGGCTGTGTTGCCATGGTGACAGGGCCTGTGCCGCTGTTGCTCGCCTGTGGCAATCTGGGAAGGGTCAGGGTGGATGGGACGGGGTGATGTGCGCACCAGGTGCTTGTCTGCCACTCGCATGGCCCGGCCCACGCATGCCCCTGAAGGAAGTGCTGGCACTTGTGTCCTCGCCTTACAGTGAACGGGACAGCCCTGCCTTGTGGGCTGAATTCCGGCAGGGGAAGCAGACGGCACGGGAGTGGGGAAGTCAGTCAGCAAGGTCACTTCGGAGGGATGCGAGTGCCCTAGGGACCGTGGGCCAGAGTGACTGCTGGCTGCGGAAGGCGAGGGCCACGCGATGCCAGCATGTGGTCAGACGGGATGGTGGGGGCGGAGGGGAGGAGCTGCTGGCAGAGGTATGGGGCGCCTGCCCTGAGTGGGGTTATGTGCCGGGAGAAGAGGGGGTGGGCAGGAGTGTGAGGAGGGCCACTTTCTGCTGGTGGGGGCACTCGGTTCCAGTCCCAGTGCAGGGGGGGCCGTGGGGAGCTGTGTGACTTGGTGCACATCTCACATGGGCAGCTCTCTGGGGCTCCGTTTGTCCTCTGGTGAAGACAGGAAAGTTGCCGGGCCGCTTGGCTCGCTCCTGGTGAGACCCCACTGAGAAACAGCCTTTCCTCCCTGGCTGGGAGGCCCGTGCGGCCCTGGCCATCCGACAGGCCAGGCTCCGTGCGCGTTGTCCCATGGCGCTGGTCAGGTTGGAGGCTGCTTGACCACAGGTGGGGAGATCTGATGGCTGCAGGGTGCTCCCTGCAGCCCTGACACTTGTCCTCAGGGTGAGGGATGGACAGGTGTGCGGGCAGCACAGCGGGGTCTTGGGAGCACAGCAGTGGGGCCCCGAGAGGTCAGCCCAGCAGGCCGTGTCTGTTTGTAGTGGGACACAGCTGGGAGGGACCCTGACAGTGTCACCTGTGTGCCTGAAGCATGGCTCTCTGTGATTCCAGAGTAATGCTCCCTCTCCCTGCTGCCTTGTCCCTGGGCCCCATCCCTTGCCCCTCTGTCCTCAGTCCTACAAGTGCCTTTCCCTGTGGATACGAGTTCCCTCCCCCTGGCTGCGCCGGTGTCATGCCCCGCCCCGCCGTCCTTAGTCCCCCAGCCTCCGAGTCTGTGCAGCACCTGGCTCCCCTCTGAGCCTCAGGCTTCTCCAGGAGGCTGGTCCCCAGCTTGTCCCAGCTCTGCCAGGATCCCAGGCCTCGTGCCTCATGGGCTCGCTCATGGATGCTGTGAATGACCGCCAGGAAGGAAGCAGGGAATGCAGGGAGAGGGTGCCCTGGTGAGGCGGTGGCAGCCCACACCAGCTCGTGCACAGCCTCTGAAGTGGCAGCCCCTTGCTCATCTCCCCAGGCGGCGCTCCCCCATCAGAGGACAAGCTTGGCAAAGAGGCTGTTTTCTGGGAAGAACTTGCACTTTGGGCTCAGGTGGTGGAGGTCTGACTTTCAAGTGAGGTGCTGAGAGGAGGGGCTGGGGTTCCAGAACCTTCGCAGGGAGGCCAAGGGCTCCAGCTGCTGCCCAGTGGTCCCATCAGCCCCACCCGCCTGGGCCTGCCTCGAACCCCGCTCCACACTAGAGGCCAGGGGCTCTGTTGCTCTTGAAACCTGCCATGTGGAGCCCTCTGCCTTTTTACAATATTGTAGCGGTTCTACTTTCCAGAACTGTGCATTTGCTATGCGTTGTAACACGTAGGAGAAGTCTTTAGAACTTTTGCCTTATTGCATGATTATCACTTAGCAGTGACATTGCGTGTTGTTCATGTATTTCTAACCGCCTAGTTCCACAAATGGCTTTGGGTGGCTTCCTTAAAATATGTATTTGTTTATACTTGAGTACAATAACAAGTAGTTGAGGGAATTAGTGTAAAGGGTACATCGTGGTAGGAAATGAGCAAAACCAAATGTAAGATGAACATCCTAGCAGCCAAAGCAAAAAGAGAAACTGGGCTGGTCGCAACAGTCCTGGTGCCCACGGGTAAAGCAATTTGGCTGTCCAGGAGAATCACAGCTTGGTTTTGGATACTGGGGTTGTGTGAATTGTAGCTTGTGGGCCTCCCGAAGGAGCCTTGGTGTACAACCACTCAGAAAGTGCTGCTGGCTGGAGGGATTGAGAGGCAGCCCTTGACTTCGAGGGACTGGTTCAGACTGTTTACCTGAAGGCAGGTGAGGAAGGCAGAGGACCAGGGTGGCTGGGAGGATCTGGGGAGGTTCCTGTGAGGTCATCAGCCACTCAGTCTCCTTAGCCACGGAAGGCCCAGTGCCGGTGGCCAGGGGGGTGCCCCCGTCCCTCCTGGTGTCTGGCCCTGGTCTGCTACTTCCAGGTTCTTTCTCCGAGTCCCCCCACCTTCTACCAGGATGGCCAGCAGGACCATGTGGGGCCATGTTATTGAAGCTTGAGAAGCCCAGAGAGTGTCCTTCAGCTTAAGCTGTTGTTTGAGGACTGTACCACATGTCCTGCAGGAGGGGACAGGGACTGACACTGGCCAAGGACCCTCACCGTCCTCATGGGGTCTCCTGTTTTCTGGATGGGTGCACCCAGCTGGGGGGCGGGCACCCAGCAGGCAGCAGGGCTGGGAGCCAACCCAGACAGTCTGGCTCTAAGGCCTGTTCCCTTCCCACTGAGCCGGACTGCCTTGGCCAAGTCCCCGGTGAGATGGCAGGACGTTACTGTGCTTCCTCTCCCACCCGGCTGTCACTGTGGTGACAGCCTGTCACATGCTGGGATGAGGCTGGGCTGCTGGGCTGCTGGGATGAGGCAGAGCCCCAGGCAGGCAAGCAGCACCCAGAAACACTCCCCCAGCGGGTGCCCCGCAGCCCGGACAGGGTGGGAGGGAGGGAGGGGGCTGTCCCCCAGCGTCAATGCCCCACCCACCTGGCTGTCACAAGGCGGGGTCAGACGGAGCTGCAGGGCCAGCCCTTGGTGCGCAGGGTCTTGACTTCCCCCTCCTCTGGCCTGCCCCCCCACCTCCCTGGTTACTCAGCGAATTGTAATCATTAGGGAAGAAGGACAGGAAGCAAAGAGATCCCTTGGGGCCCCTTGGCCTGGGAGCCCTGCACATCAGGGGGTGACTGGCTGGTTGTCAGGAGCTCCCCGCCCCCCATAAAAACAACTTGTCTTGAATTTCATTGGCTTTTAAAGGACAGCCTCCAAGTGAGGGTTTGGGGTGGGGACATGGGGGGTTAAAAAAGATACACATCTCATCACATGTGCATGGCAGGGGCAAGAGATGCAAGAGATGCCGTTTTTCCTCTGAGACACAAGATAGTTTGTCACACCCCTGGGTGTAGCCGTGTCCCCATTTGGTGGCAGTGCGGTGTGCTGGCTGAGCCTCTGGGCTGGTGTCCTGCTCTCGGCTTTGGATCAGGCTCTGCTGAGCTGCCTGCCCTGGGAGGGGTCCTTTAATCTCCCTGAAGGTGCAAAGGGGGTAGGGTGGGCTCCTACCCTATCGAGGAGTGGGTGGGCAGGGCTGCAGGTGTGATGCCTGAGGGCCCAGGCCTGTTGGCACTGCCTCTTGGGCCCCAGATGGGGTGGGCATTGGCTCCTCTTACGGAAGAAGAGGCACCTGGAGGCCAGGGTCCAGGTGGAGGGCCCTTCCACCCTGCCCCTGGGTTGAAGGCCGGCAGATGCTCGGAGGACGAAGGGCTCAGATGGCTTGGGGTGAGACGGGAGCAGCTCAGGGGGCTCAGGTGTGCTGCCAGCACCTCAGTGTTTCCACCTGTAAAAGGGGTCTTTGCGGCCGTTATGAGGCTTAAATTTGATGATGCTGGTGAAACACTTTTTATGGCACTTAGTTGCCAGGAAATGAATGAATGAATGAATGAATGAATGAATAGGGAATGAATGAAAGTGGCAGGAAGGAACAGCTGGAGAAAGTAACTGGCTATCTGTATCTAGGAAAGGGGGAGTTCTGGGAATCCTGATGGCTTTCTGCATCTGCGGGGGGCCTCTGCTGGGCACCTCAGGAGCTGGGGAGGGCTGAGGGAGACGGGTCCATGGAACAACGATCTTACAATTTCAGCTGTATGGATATGGACCAGGCTTTCCTGGAGAAGGAGTGAGCTCACCGTCCCCAGGAGCATGCATCCAGCTCTGACAGGCCACTCTGCAGGGCTTTTTCAGGCACATTTCTTCTCAGATGGGGGGGTGGAGTGAGCACCAAGTTTCCTTCTAGCTTCTCAGCTCACCTCCTGCTTCCTGGCTCAGCAGGTACAGATGCAGGTGGTGCTATGCGCTACCCGTGTCATTCTGAGAATGTCTGTTGAGCACCTACTGTGCGCTGGACACTGCCCTCAGGTTCTCTGCTGGGGTGGCAGGTGAGAGTGGGAGGGCATGGGAGTGAGTAGGGAGCGCTTCTCAGGGAGGCATTTTTGATAGCCAAGTGGATTTCATGGGATGGGGATGCAGGGACGGGTGTTTGGGATCAGCACTTGCTGAGGCTCAGAGTAGGTGGTGAGAGGCTGTGTACTGGAGCTTCTGGGCTTGACCAAGTCACAGGGTGAACAGTGGGAGCTGGGGGGTTTCCAGAAGGTCAGGGGCTTCTAGAAGGCCAGGGGCCGTCCCATCCCTGTGCCTGGAAGCATCACTGCTGCCCGAACAGATGGGCAGATCGACCTTTGCACAGGTCTCTTTTCTTAGGCAAGCTTGTCGCTCAAGCTGAAGATCAGGTCGAGCTGCTGTCGATCATTTGAGGAGCAGAGGGACCTGCTGCCCTGAGTGGGGAGCAGACGTGGACCGCCCGGCCCAGCCCCAGCCCTCCCAGCTCTGAGACGCTCTGTGGGTGCATGTGAGCAGTGCATCATGCTGCCTCCAGCGGGGGTGGGGGTCCTGAACCCCCACACAGACCCCACGCCTGGCCCTGGGCTCCTGGAACTGCTTGGCTGATAGCCGGTATCCACAGTCCCCTGTGCCCCACCCCTCTGGTCAGCACTGCTTCCTCCTCAGTGCGTGAGATACAAGGACTTCTGTGTCCTTTGCCGGCCCCCAGGGTTAGCCCCCCGTCGAGTCCACGTGCTCGGAGCGGCAGGGACCCCCGCAGACGAGGGGAAGGGGCCCCTCGTCTGCCGGGACTGCTGCCCACCCCACTGCACCCCTCCCAGCCCGACCTTGGCATCATTCCTCTTCCCCACCAGGCACTTCTAGGTCTCATGTCTAGCAGCTGCATGAGGCCAGGGGCTCATGGTGATGACAGATTGATGTCCTGGTCACTCTCTTGTCACCCTTCCAGACTAGGACAGGAGAGAGGCTGAAGTGCTGTCCTACTTGTCCTGGCCAGAGGCCAGCTGAGCTGCCATGGTCCAGCACTGTGGGCAGGAAGCGCTGGCCTGCGGAGGTGGGAGGTCAGGGCAGCTCTGGGGCAGGGAGGGGCTGGCGGGGGCCCGCACACCCTTATGAAGAGGCCCATTCATGCACGCGGGCTCCCTGGTCTGCCTCCTGCTTCCTGGGACCTGTGACCCAGGAGCCTCTGGCACCCATCCCGCTCACAGCTGCTTGGCTAGTTTTTCCGGGGCCGTGTCACCTTGACATGGAGCCAGCTGCTCCCTCTGCTGCTCTGGCCCAGGTCATAGGAGAGGGGGCGGCCTGCGGAACTGGGTGCTACATGTGCTTTCTGGGGCTGTGGAGCCAAGTGCCCCAACTGGGGGCTTAAGACCTCAGAGCCCGTTCTCTCCCAGTTCTGGAGGCCACAGCTTGAGATCCAGGTGCTGGTAGATACAGGTGTTGCATGGGTAGATGCAGGCGGTGGTAGATGCAGGTGTTGTATGGGTAGATGCAGGCGGTGGTACATCCAGGTGTTGTGTTGGTAAGTCCAGGTGGTAGTGGGTCCAGGTGTTGCGTGGGTAGATACAAGTGGTGGTAGGTCCACTGTAAGCAGCTCGTGTGCTCTTGGAAGCCCAAGGAGAGAAACCCTGGAGGCTCCTTTTTGTCCTCTTGCCCAGCGTCTGTGGCCTTCTTGTCTTGGGCTGCATCACGTCCAGCATAAGGGTGTCCCAATCCCCTCCCATTTCTCTTATGGGACACCAGCCATTGGGCCCAGAGCCCACACCCTGTATGGTAATCCTGTGTGGTCGCACCTTAGCTGAACTGCACCTGTCAGGCCCCTGTTTCCACACAAGGCTGTGTTCCGAGGTCCGGGTAGGTGTGAGTGCGGGGGCAAGGGGACCTCCTTTCAGCCCATCAGCTCCACCGTCATGCAGTGTCCTGGCCCAGGCCCCCGCACTGTTGCACCCCTGCTGCCCCAGAGCTTCCGGCCCACCATCTTCTTCCACCTCCACGCCTTCACCCACACACTCCCCTTGGACAGTGTCTCTCTCTGGTGGGCTGGCGGAACCCTCTGCCCATCAGGGGACCATCTCAAGGCAGCTCCCTCTGCAAAGCTCTTCCTTGCCTGCCTCCCTGATCCGCTCCAGGGTTGCCGCCCAGGCTCTGCCTTGTTGAAGGTGGCCCACCGATTCTCTTGTTCCCTCTGGACCCTGAGGTCAGGGACTCCACCATGACCTCCTCTCTCCCCTGCCCTCACAGTCCTACTTTGCCTCTGAACACCCTCACCCTCATGTCCCAAAGGCCCCTTGGAGGCAGGCGCAGCAGCTTCCCTGCTTCACAGACAGAGGAACTGGAGCTCCGAGAGAGGGAGTTACTTCCTGGGGTGGAGGCTGGCTGGGCTTGAGGCCAGGCTCAGCGTGGAACTCGTGTGACATGGGTCTGTGACATCCTGGGACTTGGCTTGAGAAGGTGCTTTGGGCATCACAGGTGCGGGCTGGGGCCTGGGGCTGGCAGGGAGCTGGGGACTGGGGGCTGGGGGCTGGGGGCTGGGGCCGGCGCCCAGGGGCTGCCTGCTGGTTGGAACCTGCAGCATGGTGGGTGTCTTTGAGAAGCCAGGAGGGACGGGACACACAGATGAGGGAGGTGCAGACCAGGGGCTTTGAAGAGACCCTGTAGCGCTCCTTCAGAGCACAGGTGGGAGGAGAGGGCTTTGGGGCCAGAGTGAGTCGGGGTTGATTTAAAAACCGAGCGAGATGTGGGAGGGAGGGGCCCACACTGTTTGGTCCCCTAAAGCTGTGCTTCTCACACGTTCACTTGCCAACGGTCCCCGGGGGTCTTGTTAAAGTGTGGGTTCTGAGTCAGTGGGTCTGGGTGAAGCCAGCGCTGTGTCTAACAAGCTCCCAGGTGCCTGGCAAAGCTGTGCAAGAGGCAGAGGGTCAAGTGGCTTAAACCCTTTGCTTCCTGTAAACCTGCAGACCCCTGCCAGGTGACCGTCAGCAGCCCATGTGATAGATGTGGACACCGAGGCCCCCAGAGGGGAGGAGAGGGGCTCGAGACCTCGCGGGCAGGGCAGGCCTTCAATGCAGGCCGGTCGCCCATGGTTGCCCTGCACCAGGCTGTCTTGCAGCGGGGGCCTGCCCTGGTCACCCAGCTCTTGTCCATTTGTAACAAGCCCTTGCTGTGTGCCAGGCCCTTCCCGAGTCACCTCGTGTCTGTCTCCTTGTTACGGGGACTGCATCTTTCTCTCAGCCCTCCGGTGCTCAGCACACGGTAGGTGCTCGGGCAAGGTCTGTCACGTGAACTTTGTGCACCCCCTGGCCAGGCTCAGGGTGAGCAGCAGTGCCTGCTGGGTGTGCGGCTGCTCCGGCAGCTGTCCGGACACCCACGCTCCTCCCGGCTCCTCGGAGGCCGTTTGCTCCCTGGGCAGCATGGTGGCACCACTCGGCTGCAGGCGATGTGCCTGTGCTCCAAATGCAGCACTGCCGTCCCCAGCAGAGCAGGCTAGTGGCTCTCACAGGGCACCTGCCTCCACTTGGGCTCAAGGGCAGAGAGGAGGAGCCTCAAGACACCGGCCTCCTGCCCGCCCCTGACCGGGACCGGCGCCCAGAAACACGCACACCCGTGGAGCTGCTGTGGCCGTCCAGGCTCGGCACCCGAGGCGCGCTCAGCTCTGTACGGTGTCTAGAAGACCTGGTGCCAGCCCACTGTGGGGGACGTAGGCCCCACCCCACCCTCCAGCCCAGCTGGACAGAGCAGGCAAGAAGCCCTCCCACGGGTGGGGCTCAAAGTGCTATTGTACCTGCTGTCTACACACAGAATCTCACCACCAAGCCCGCAGCCTCCCAGCCTGCCCGTTAAGTCCTGGCCCCTGCCTGTTGGGGAGCACAGAAGCCACTAGACCTGGGAGGGCTTGGGGAGGCACCGAGCAAAGGGGCTTTGGGTTCTGACACACCAGGTTCAAGTCTCGGCTCTGCCCCTTACTACACGCGGCCCCGAGGGCTGAAGGTGCATGCTCCAGGTGCCTGGTGCATGGTGGGGAGTTCTTACTTGTCCAGTGTGTCATCTCAGCATGGTGGTCGTGGTGCCAGCAGGCAGAGGGTAAGAGAGGGCCGAGCCCTGTGGGCAGGTGGGCTGCCTCTCCCCGTCCCCCACCCAGCCCCTCAACCCTTCCTCCCAGCCCAGGCTCTTGTTTCTAACTTGCTTTGGGTGCAGAAGGAGCTGCTAGGCCAGGACACTCATGCCCATACCTGCCATATCAAGTGGCAGTCCCTCTACCCCGTGGGGGTGTAGCTGATTTAATACCTGACCCCCACAGCTCTCCGCTTGTTCTTTAATCTCACACCAAAGAACCCCGGCTGGCTTGTGGGCTACTCCAGTGACCAGCGTGGTCGCTGAAGGAGTTGAGTTCCCATGTGCGATGCCACCTTTCCTCAGCTGCCAGGGCCTCCAAGACCCCACCGGAGCTCTAGCCCAGGGTGGGCCGTCCTCCTTGGTTCCTCGCTGGGCCCCCCGAGTGTCTGGGTGGGGGCTTCCCCTGGACTGTGCAGGCCTTGGCACATGTGCAGTACCGCCTTGCCTTGGAGGCCTCCCTGTGAAAGATGGGGGGACCTGAGGCCCAGAGCGGGGCCACCAGGTGACTGCGCTGCACATGCCCCAGCCCTGTCCTGGGACTGAGCTGGCACCACGTGCCCCTGTGCCTGCCCTTCCCTGAGAGCAGATCTGGCCTCCACCTCTCAGCCCAGCCAGCCAGGTTTCCCCATCGGGGCTCCAAGGCACTTATTTCAAACCATCTGAAAGTAATAAGGAAGCAGCCTATGGATGAAATACCTTTAACATAAAGTGGTATCTTGCGGTCAGTGTTTCTTTCTGTCAAAACATTTCTCCTTGCTTAGCCGGGCTGGGGGGAGGGGCCCCGGAAACCGCACTTCCCAAGCCTAGGCTCTGCGGGAGGGGCCACTCCTAAAGTGGACAGGGGACAGCAGGACTCGTCCTCTCCACTGCGCTCAGCCGGGCCTGACCTGGCCTGGCCCAGCCCCAGCATCCTTTGTGGCTCCACTGTCTTTGGACTGAGGTTTGTCCCCCCGGCATCCTATTTTAGGCCCCCCAAGCCTGACCAGGGTGAGGCTCCAGGGCACAAAATCTCATGAGGTCCTCACTCAGGTATGGTGCCTGAGAGCCAGGGTATCCTTCTACGCTGTGCCCTCGCTGCCCTGCTTTGTCCTCTCTGTCCCCTGCAGCCACCTGTGTTCCTTTCACGCCCGGCCTCCTTCCCCTGGAACCCCTCCTCCCATGGCCCTTAGCCAGTCACGGCTCCTGCCTGGTTCCCAGATCCACCAGGCTGTCCCCAGAGACCCACCCCAACCTCGTGCCGCCATGCGTCTCGAATTCTTTGTTGAGTGTCAAACTTTGAATTCTTTGTTTAGTGTCCAACTGTGAGCTGTGAGGGTCAGGCCTTGGTGGTGTGTTGACAGCTATGTCCCCAGATCTGGAACGTTTGTTGGATGGCTGGTGGGGTGTGTGGATGGGGGGATGGGTGGGTAGGTGGTGGGTGACAGTCCCATGGGTGAGTGAGAGTACTTTGAAGCCCTTTGCAGATGCACAGGCAGGTCAGCTTTTGCAAGAGGCCGTGTGTCACAGGCCTGTGAACATGAGACTCTCCCAGGGCACTGGGAGCACCGAGCCGAAGTGGACGTACCTGTCCTCTTGGAACTCACCATCCACTGTGAGAGGCAGGGTGGGGCCTGACCACGTGGCCCCCTCTGATGGGGTGGTGGTGGTGGCATGGATGGAGTGCCCTGGGGCACAGAGGTGGAGGGACCCTTTTTCCAGCCACCCTGAGGAAGGCTGCATGGAAGCGGTGACATTCGAGCTGAAGCCCTGGTAGGAGTGGGTGTTGGCTGCTGGGGCTGGTGGGGGTGGGCGTAGCAGGTGTTTTCTGGGAGCCGAGAAGTGCTCTGTGGGTGGAGGTGAGGGGACTGGCACTGGGCAGGGAGGGAGGGAAGGTGGAGGCAGTGAAATGAGATGCATTCTGCCAGCCTGAGGACTTTGAACTTGATCTTGGTGACAATGGGGAGCCATGGAGGGTTTTACGGCTGGAATGTCATAGTGCCAGTTCAGGTGTAAATAGTGCCAAGGTCACAGCCAAGCTCATGCTTGAAGTTCTGAAATTCCTGGAAATTCTTGTCTGGGGTTCGCCCCTGCTGTCTGGTTCCCATCTCTGCTCTCCGAGCTCCAGCCTCCGAATCCCCAGCAGCAGGGCAAGAGATGTCTTGTTCTCAGTGGTCTTTGTGCAGGGCTCTGCCTAGTCTGGGGCATTGAAAACAGAACCGTGTTTTTGCTCTGCGTCCTCCCTTGGTGTGAGAGGGATCTTAAAGCGGGGTGGGGAACCCAAGCATTTTGCAGAGAAACGAAACATGAGAGAGGAATTCCTTCTCTGGGCTCCATCTGACCCGACCTGCTGAGAGCCGCCTCCCCCAGGGCATCGCTCCCTGTGGGGGGCCGAGGGCAGGGTGGGGCGTTCCTCCCTCCTCTTTCTTCCTGCTCTCGCCTCTCTCCAGCTCCCCCCACACACCGGAGGCTAGCTGTTGCAGGTTGGCAGCTGCGTCTGTTTGTCTGTCGGAGGCGGGCCGAGGCGGGATTTCCAGGGCTGTTTTCCAGCAGCCAAGAATCTTCCTTAACACATGCAGGCTGCCCCTCCAGCTGCCTAAGCCCTCCCCGCTTGTGGGCTCAGCGTTAGCCCATTGCACACACAAGGAGGCTGAGGCTCAGAGCGGCTGGAGGACGTGCCCAGGTCCCTGGCTCCGGCCATGAGTAGGGATGCCTGGTGTGGGCGCTGCAGGAGCCTGGGAGGCCAGCCTGGGGCCTTCGTGGGGCTCTCAGAACCTGGGGTTTAGGCTTATGTCTCAACTCTGCCCCCTGCTGGCTGGGGTTGGGGAGCACACCTGGCATGCTCAAGGCACGCCATTCATTTGTCACTCTAGGCGATGGTAACTTTTCCACTGGGCCCTGCACTTTTTCCCTGGGGTATCAGGCAGGTGACAGTTGCCTGGGTTTGTGTCCCAATTTGTGCTGTCATGTGAGGGTGTGGACAGCCGGCCTCTGCAGCAGAAGGTCCTGCTGTTCGGGAGAGGATGGGCTCACCATCACTCCCCCCCCACCCCCGCCCCTGCCGCCCTGGGAAGAAACTGAGGCAGCCCTGCCCACCTTTTTGTGAATTCCCGCTCTGTTGGCTGAAGGCAGGTGACATTGTATGTGACAGGTGGTTTAGTGACAGGGGACGCTGGCCAGCTGAGGCATGGGTCTGCCTCCTCTGAGCAGGGGCAGAGACGCTGAGCTCTCCAGCCCTTTGTCAGCAATGTGTGGGAGGGGCTTGCAGGGCCCCGGCCTGGCCCATCTGGGGGGCATGCTCCCACCTCTGCGCTGGACTTTCTCAAATCTGAGGACTTCTTCCCAGATCTCGGTGAGATTGCCAGGAGAGGTCTGAGCCCGTGGCACCGTGTGCTATTCTGAAACCCAAGGTGGGTGGCAGGTGACAGTTCAGGAGAACTTCATGCTGTGGGCTTGGGGCCAGGCTGGCCAAGCCAGAAATGGCATAGAACGTGGGACAGATGTGGCTTGGGATCCTGGACTTGTTGCCAAGATGCTTCCACTTGAGAAATGAGGGTTGCCACTCTTGCGGGTGTGAGCATTTATTGAGATATGTGTCCAAGGGCTGGGCATGCACTAGGAGTCTAATAAATACCTAGGACCGAGAAGAGACAGGCTGAGGTAGTTTGACGAGATTCATTTCTCAGCCTCAGAGGCCCTGTTGGGCCTCCCCTCACCCCTCTGCCCACACCCCCTGCCCAATGACTGCTCTGAGTGGCAGAGTCAGAGGAGATGGGGCAGGAGGGGCTCGAGAGTCCACGCGTCCATTCACTTACAGGCCCAGCAAACAGCGCCGACGAGGGATGTGTCCCTGCCTGTCTGGGAAGGGTGGTCCAGTGGCAAAGAGAGACCCTGAGCAAATAATTGCACAAGGACTTGGTGACAGTAGTGGGAGGGGACAGTGTGAGGGAGGAGCGGATGGGGAGGAGGGGCCAGGCGGGACAGGGAAGGCTCTCCTGAGAAGGGGGCCTTGAGCAGGAAGCCAGATGGAAGTCCAGGAAGCATCAGGGGTGGGTGTTCTGGCCGCAGGAGGTCAGCAGCTGGCGGGGGTGGGGGCGGTAGGGCCACACGGGCCTTCCAGCTGGGGAAGGGGTTGGGCCTTTGCAGACGGAGAGTATCCCCTGCAGGCCTTGGCACCTGGATCGACCAGGCCAGCTTTGCAGCTGGCCTGCAGTACGTGTTTGCTGGGTCTGAAACCTGATAGAAGAACAGGGGTCACCACGGCCTCAGTGAGAGTGTGGGGCGAAGCCTGCCTTTCTCAGCTGCCGGTGAGCTGGCCCTGCAGCTGTCCCTCCTGTCTTCCCCTCTAGCCACCTCGGCTCCTTCGAGCGTGGGAAGCAAGCATGTGCTCCCCAGTGTCTGCATTTGCCCAGGCTTTCCCTTCCAGAGATACCCTTCCCTCACCTCAGAGCTCTGGTGGCAGCAGGTTTGTGGGTCCCTGTCATTCTGCAGCTGCCTTTGCACCTTCACCCCCTTGTCATTGGGTCCCTGCGGGGTTTTGAGCTCACTGGCTGTAGCAGAGCCTGGCACCAGGCAGGTGCACTGTGTGTGCAGGTTGAGTGAATGAATGACAGTCACGCACATCAGCATGCTGGGTGGCCTAACCCATGCTGAGCCGAACACATGGTCATCTGCTCCAGGTCCCTCTGACTGGTGGGGAAACTAAGGCCCAGAGTCCCCCAGCTGGGCCGAGGTGAGTGAGGCTCTGGGACTCCAGGTCCAACACTCTTTCCATAGCGATTTCCTGCCTCCCGCCCCCGCCCCAGGCCACTGTCCTCATCCCTCAGCGAGCACATAAAATGTTAATGTCCTCATTTATTCTTTAAAAATTAATTTAAAAATATTTTATGTGCTGCCTCAATCACAGTTGGAAACCATTTAATTAATCCCAAGTGGCGGGGCACCAGACAGCTGCCGTAATTGGTTACAATTCCTCCAGCCCACGTGCCTTTCTCGAGGCTGGGGTTTCCTGTGTGGAAGGCCCTGGGTGTGACCAGGTGCTGTGGCTGTGGCACCTGAAAGGTGCGGGGCTGTGTGGGCACAGCTGCTACCCCCCCAGGGGCTGTCAGTCTCCGCGGTGGACATGCTTCCTGCAGGGCAGTCCGACAGCTGCAGCATTGGCAAAGGTGCCTGGGAGGATGCGATTTTAGGTCTGTGGCCAAAGGAATTGCTCCTCGTCCCTCCTGACCGTTGCCTCCTGCACAGTGGAAAGGTACCTTGCCTGCGGCCACAGCCTCATGTAGCACAGGAGGCGTGAGGAGCAAGGGGGAAGTGGTCCTGCCTCTTGGAGAATAAAGCAATGCGCAGCTTGGGAGGATGGTCTTGTCGACTGTTGGGTGGCTGTCCCCAGCTCCTGGGCTGTCACGTGGCCTGTCCACAGTCACTGGGGGCAGCAGGACAGCTCTGGCCGGACACAGCGGTGGCAGTGCCCCCTCCCAGGGTCTGGGCGACGAGGAAGGGAGGACGACTGAGACAGTTGTGGCCCCAGCTCTTGTTACACTGGCAGGGGGCACAGCAGTTGGGTTGCTCCCTGCCACCCAAGGGCCGCTGTGGACAGGTATGGTGAGGGGCAGAACAGGCCTGTGATCCGAGAGGCAGTCCAGATGGGCGGGAGGTAAAGGGGAGACACTGTGCCCCGTTGGGAAGTCACCCTGACCATGCTGAGGCCTCATTTTCAAAGCGGAAGTTTGGAGCTGAGAAGCGTGTTCCAGTAGTGCAGGCTGCTGCTTATTTCTGCTTGGCATCTGTTTTGAAACCTGACACTTTGTGACTTGTGGCCGAGGAGAGAGGAGCCATACTTGTCAGACCAGTGGGCAAGTGGTGTGGATCCCTGGATCAGGTGCAGTTTCAGACACAGGAGGGCTTGCACTTGTCTCTGTGCTCAGAGTCACCGTGCCATTGCTGGAAGGGGCTGCAGGGACTTGGCCGAGAGTCCATCAACCAAGGACAGCCTGAGCGGTGGGCAGTGACTTGGGGGTCTCTTGACTGCCCCTCCAGCGCCCCATCCAGGATGACTTCATGGGAATCGTGGAATGCACACTTCGGCACTTCGGCAATGCCACTGGCTAGCCGCGTGGCCCAAGGCAAGTCCCCAGACCTGTGAGGGCCTCAGTGTCCCATCTGTGAGATGCGATGACCCAAACCCCCCTGACCTTAGTGGCTCTGTTCTGCTGTTGACCTTTGAGTGATGGCTCACTGCTTTTGGGGCGGAGCCCAAGCACTCTGACAAAGCCCCAGGCCCTCAGCAACCCGGACCCTCTTCTGGCAGCAGATGGGTCTGCCCTCCCGCCTCTTTCCCCTCCCCCACTTCCAGGCTTCAGTTTCCATGTCCCCATCCCCTTTCATCTCTGGGGGTTCAATCTGGTTGGTCCCTCTGCTGGGAACACTTTTTTCCTCCTCTGCCATCTTTTCTCCTTTCACTTCCTTCTCTTTTTTCGAGGTCAGTCTAGTTAAAGATTCATCATTTCCCTTGATTTTCTAAAGAAGCAACTTTTGGTTTTATCATTATTTCTCTATTGTTTTTCTGCCATTTAAAAAATATTTCTGCTCTGATCCTTATTTCCTTCCTTAAACTTACTTTGGGTTTGATTTGCTCTTCTTTTTCGAGGTTCTTGAGATAGAGCTTAGATGATTGATTTCAGATTATTCTTTCTTTCTAATATAAGCATTTAAAGTTACTAATTTTCCTCTTCCCTCTTCATACTGCTTTAGCTGCATCCCATACATTATGATACGTTGTGTTTCATTTTCATTCAGTTGAGGGTCTTTTGTAATATGCCTTCTGATTTTTCTTTTGATCCATGATCCGTGGGTTATTTGGGAGTGTGTTGCTTTTTTTTTTTTTTTTTTTTTTTTTTTTTTTTTTTTTTTTTTTTTTTTTTTTTTTTTTTTTTTTTTTTTTTTTTTTTTTACTTATTTGAGTGTTTCTCAAATTTGTTTCTGTTGTGACTTCTAATTTCGTTCTCACGTGGTCAGAAAACATAGTTCGTATGATTTTTTTAAAATGCTTTTTTACTTACTGAAACTTACTTTACAGCCTGGCACGTGGTGTATCCTAGGGAGCATCCCGTGTGCCCTGGAAGGGCGTGTTTTCTGCTGCAGCTGGGCGGAGGGTTCTCTCCGTGTCCACTCGGCCAGCTCAGTGGGTGGTGTTGCTTGGGTCTGCTTTCTCCTGACTGATGCTCTGCCTGGTGGTTCTAGCCGTTCCTGAGAGTGGCGCGTGGAAGTCTCCAGCCGTCATTGCTGTGTTCACCTTTCTCCTTCCAGTTCTGCCAGTTTCGTTCCATGTGTTTTGGGGCTGTGTTGTTGGACCACATACATGTGCCTGCATTACATCTTCTCGGGTTGTCCTCCCCCACAGCCTCACTTGAACGTGCCTTCGCCGGGGAGGTCTTCCCAGGGTCTCAGGCGGCGCTGCTTTCCCCTGCTTGCCGTGGGGCCCACAGCGGCTTGTACTTTCCTCATCGTAATGTTCACTGCATTGCAACTGCTTGACAGCACATTACGGCACACTTCCCGCGTGCCATGCCGTGTGCCAGCTGTCAAGGCTGTGCTGGTGAATGAGGATAAAAAGCACCTACTGCGTGCCAGGTGTTCTGCTAGGCCCTCTGTACATGTGCTCCAGTCTCGCAGCAATCCAGCAGGCAGGGGTTCCCATGGCCCCTTGCCGGTGAAGAGCTCAGGGCACAGGGAGGCTGTGCAGTTTGCCCACAGGCACATGGCCCCAAGTGCAGAGCTGAGGACCCACCTGAGTGGCTCCGGGTCCCAGTCCCGTGTTCATGCGCACATTTCCCTCCCCCCCGGGGAGCTGAGGAGCACACCTCAAGGCTTGCATGGACACTCCCTCCAGACCAGAGCGCCATGTGTTTAAACCCTGTACAGCGTGTAACACGGAGTGAAACATCATGTAGTAACTCCGTTTTAGGGCAAGTTACCCTTGGCAAGATCTTTAATGTCATGTGCCGGAATATTTTCCCTTAGTAATGCATTGGAACTGTCAGACCCGATACAATCACACAATTAATGAGATTATACACGACATGCACTTCAATTTATTGTCTCAGTGTCTGTGCTGATAGACCTGCGATGAGCAACCCCAAGTCACGCTGCTTCGAAAGGACCCCATTGTGAATCACAGGAAGGGAGCGGGCAGAGGCAGCTGCAGCTTGGATGCACCCATGTGAGGCTGGTTGTGGCAGCCGTGAAACGGTTTGCTAAGGTTGGCTGTAAAGGTGGAGTTGCGGGAGTCCCTGAGTGAGGCCCAGGAGCCTGGGGACCCCCGGGAGATGAGCCATTGTGTGGGCACCTCCGGTCACCCTCCTGGAATTTCTGGGGAAATGACCACCATTAACTGCGTGTCCTTCAGGTGCCTCGTGCCTCTGGCTCCGCTGGCTTTCTCGCAAGAATTCTGAAGTTGGAGTCATTCAGAGGAAACGTGCCGGGGGGTTCCGTGCTTCCAGTTTCCCTGTGTCAACGCAGCTCCAGTCGCTGGCTTTGTGCCCCGTTACTAGCGGCCCCCTTGTCTGTTCCGGTCTCTGCATGGGCGACACTGGCACTGCAGTGACCTTCGGTCCCCACATAGCTCTTCCCCGGGTCCAGAGGGTGCAGCCTGCTGGCCTCTTGCCCCAAACTGCTACAGGCCTGGACAGGGTTGGGTAGCAGAGAGGGGCGAGCCCAGTTGTCGGGGGGAGGGGAGGCAGCCTGAGGACCCCTGATTGGAGAGCAGACGCTGAGCGTCTCCCCCTCGATGAAGCAGCCCCACAGCCACCACAGAGGCACCAAGGGTGTTTTTACAAAGCTGAGCGGGGTGGAGACACACACCCACCCAATGAGAAAGCGTGGCGGAAGGGTGGGCGGGCAGGTGAGAGCAGGGCCTGGGGGTTCGAGGGGGGCAATCTGAACTCCCCAGGAGGCGGAGACCAGACTGGACCTTGTTCATCGGCCAGCCATGGGCCCACTGTGGGTGTGTGACGGGAGGGTCACAGTGATGCCGTCCAGGGTGTCTCGTTGCATATAAAACACGCCGTGGCTTTTATCAGCGTTTTGTTTATCTTGGTATCGCTTTCTGTTTCCAAACAATATCAAGTGATAGAAGATAGACAGGCACAGAAAAACCCACGGTTCACTGGCAACACGCAGTCTGTTCCATTTCTTGGGCCGGTGATGATGCTTTTGTGTGTTCGCTGAAATCTGGAGTCATGGAGGAAACCCTGGGCTGTGTGCAGGAACCCAGAGCCTGCACACGCCCCGCCCCCCAATCTGACCTTCTAGTTAACCCCTGCATGCCCCTGTGGGTTTGTGGTGACCGCACGCCTACCCCAGCCTCAGGACATGTCTCTCTGGGTTTGGGTAGTCTGAGAACATCTTTGCACAAACAGCTCTGCTACACAACTGGTATCCGCCAGGGGAGGCTTGCTGGGGAACACAGATCCCCCAAAATAGTAGATGCTTCTTCTGTTGTTCATGTAGCAATCAAACTGGGTGGTCCTGGTGGGGCGGATTCCCCGCAGGCGGTGACACAGGCACCCAGCACCCGGCACCTGTGCCTTGTGGCTCCGTCATCTCCTCAGGCCCCAGAGTCCTTCACCTCCCCAGCCTGGGTGGGGAGGGGAGTGTGCGAAGCTGGTGAAAGCCACCTTCCCGTCCTTGTGCCCTGGGCTCGACCTGACTTCAAGGAACCCAGTGAAACTGGGGGAGGGCTGCAGCCGGCCTGGGCCCACCTCTCCCTCCCTTTGCCTTGGTCTGGCTGCAGTGGCTGCTGGCCCAGTGGGTGCACCTGCACTACCTCTGTCCATGACCTTGGGTGCACCTCTGTCCCCTGCACTTGAATGTCCCCAGTGGTGTGTCTGTCTGCCCCTGGGATCTGAGAAGGTGCCAGCTTACATCCGCCTTCAGCACTTATCTTTGCTCTTTTAGTTGAAAAATCTGATGAAAAATATCACACAGGACCACAGAGCCACGGCTGTTGTTTCCTGATCCCGGGTGGGACCGTGTGGAGTGCCTGCCGAGGCCAAGAGCAGTCACGGGTGCATGTATCTGGGTCGTTCGTCTGAAAGGTCGGCTGACAGGAGTGCCTGCCGAGTCCCCCAGTGTTAGTAGTCAGAGCGGCTGGCTCCTGCCGCATCCAGGTGGGACAGTCGGCTGAGGACCTGAATTTAAGGAGCTGCTGATTGCACACTTGAAGTGTTAATAATCGCTAACCTGAGGCAGTGCTAATTGGGTGATAATTTTGTCCCTTCAAGGTGACAGCCTCGCAGAGGCTGGGGTTTTGGGAAGCTGACTGAGCTCACAGGAGCTCTGCTGAGAGAAATGGAGAGAAATCTGAGTCCTGTCTTGGTTTGGAAGGAGGGGTTCCACTATGGTGTGGACCCAGCAGTGTCGTCGCTGAGCTCCAGGCCCAGCTGTGGAGGCGGGTTCTGCTGAAATCTCAGACGCCCAGGCCGGGACCCCCCGGGGTAGGCGTACCCTGACGGAGAGGTCAGAGGTCGGAGAACCTCCCACAGCAGGACGCAGAGCCTCTCATCACAAGGGACGCAAGGGTCCCGGGGACGGTGCGTGTTCTGATGCGCAGGGAATGGTGGTGAGAGCGGGGGTCTCGGGAGACGTTCCTGGAGTGTCTGCTGCGCGCCAGGAGCAGGTTTATGGGTCTCTGACCCCGTCGGCGGCCCACGGCCATGGCAGTGCTACCAGTGACCCGTCTTACAGACGAGGGCGCAGAGGGCAGAGAGGCCCCTTTCTCCAAGGGCGTGACCCCAAGGGGCTGGCACTCTTGTGGGGGTGGTAAGAATCGCTCAGTGCCACAGAGGTGACTGAGGCACAGAGAGAGATGGGGTCGCCAGGCACCGCCCCGCCGCCCCCCCCCCCCCCCCCCCCCCCCCCCCCCCCCCCCCCCCCCCCCCCCCCCCCCCCCCCCCCCCCCGTGAGCTCCCAGGGCTACGCCTTCCCCTTATGAGGCCCGAGTCTCAGCTTGATTTTAAACTATTTGCTCTTTGTTGTGTAGCCTCTAAAGCAGTCCGAGTGGACTTGTGGACTCGCGCCCTGGGAGGGGCACCCGCATTCGCCCAGGCGTGGGGCGGGGCCTCCCTGTCTCCGCCTGCTGAGTGGGGGGCTGAGCTCCAGCACAGTGAACCTGGTTTTTCTATAAGAAATTTTTGGGAAATATGCAGGTTTTCTTCGTGGCCCAATATGTGGTGGAGTTTTGAGCGCGCCCCACGGGCAGCAGGGAAGATGGGTTAATTAGCTCCATGCTGTAAGTCAGCACTGTGTTTTTGATAATGTGATTCAGGTCTTCGGGTGCTTGCCCATTTTCTCTTCATCTGTCAAGAACTGAGACCAGGAAACTGAAGGTCCCCTGCTGAGGCCTCACTGCCTCTCCTCGCATCTCCCGTAGTTTACGTGATGCGTGTTGATGGCGTGTTATCTGGTGACAGAACACGCATAACCGTACCTTCCATGTGAACCACACCATCAGCACCACATGTGTATGCCACGTGTGCACATGGACACGGGCGTGATGCTCACTTGGAACATGCGTGAAGGCACAGGAAATAAAGTACGACAGACACATCCCTGGTTGGAACCTGTTGACACACCCCCACAAGGTGGGTGGCATCGGCAGTGGAGGAGGCTTGGAGAGAGGCGGGGGCGACTGGTCGGGTCTCCAGGAGATGGGGGCTATAGGGGTGTTGGCAGGGGGCTTCCTCCAGGCTGGCCAGGGGCCTGCTCCGGGCCCTGCGTGGGGCGTGGCAATGGCCGTCCAGCCTCCGCGTCTCCGAGCGTCGTCTTTCCTTGCTGCGTGTCTGTCCCTGTCTCCTCACGGGGCGGCTTTTTTGTAAGGACACGGTTGGGTTGCATCGGCGCCCGCCCTCCCTAAGTGTAACCTCCCCCTCACTGGTCACATCTAACTGACTCACCCCGGGTCCAAAGGAGGCTCATTCTGAGGTCCTGGGGGTAGGGTGGCTGCACAGGAACCGGGGAGGGACACGGTCCAGCCCAGGATGTGGGGGCGGGGCCCAAGGAGGTTCCCATGTGCCAGCACGGGAAACACAGAGTTTATTCTTGTATTATTATTTTATTGATTATTGTGTTGTTTCCTGTATGGACAATTGCAAACCTACTTTTGCCCCACCCTGCAGTTACCAGCTTTTAAGATTTGGGAGCTGTGGCTTCAGAGCCTGGACTTCAGATTCGCTTGAAAACTTGGGCGGTCCCCCACGCCGGGCATGGCCTCATAGTGGTGGCTGGCCCTGAGTCCCAGTCCTGTGGCCGAGGTGACTTCCTGCCTAGATGCACCACTCTTTGGGACGTTTGGGACACTGGTTGGAGGCACAGGCTCTGGGGGCTGACAGGTGTGGATTTGAAGCCCAGCTGACCCATGTCACAGCTGAGTGACCTCAAGCAAGTCACAGAACCACCTGGCAGGCATTGCCCCACTGCACGAATGAGGGTCACGTCCTCTTCCCTCAGAGGGCTGGGTCCAGAACATGGTCCGCAAGCCCCTTGTCATCAGTGAGAACAGTGTGTCCCGTCCCCAGGGTGGGTCCAGCTCAGACTTAAGACACCCCCTGGAGATCCGCATGGTGGATCCGCATGGTGAAGCTTCTCCATCAAGATATTTCATGCGACAGTTGCCGGCACTTGCAAACACCAGGGTCTGCAGGGCCAGGTAATTTATTTTTAGGGAAAACCACTCAGGAAATGTGCTCAGGGATGCTGCTCTTTGTTTAATTAAGCAGGGGCCACAGCAGCATCTAAAAATACCCAGGCTGAGTTCTTCATCTGTGCACCCACCCAAGGGCCCACTGTGTCCCTAAAGGCCCGGGCCGCAGACTCCAGCCGCTGGCAGAAATGCATTCTGTCTTTGCTGACTGCCATTGAAGCATCATTGTGTGAAAATGAAGTTTATTTTTCCACTGAGTGGATTCTGCTCAATGGTGGCATTAATGTAGCAGGGATTAAAATCGGGTCAACTGCATTGGGAAAAATAGCTCTCTACCCTGAAGGCTACCGTGGGCCACCAAGGGGCCAGCCTCGGCCAGGGGCAGCTCTTCTGAGGTCAGGACCATGTCCCCAAGTGACTTCTGCCATAGGAGGAGATGGAGGGACAGACCTGGGCCAGCCTGGGGGCCAGGGAGGGCTGCCACCGAGCAACAGTGAGTCACCCTGTAACGCCGGCGCAGTGAGACACTCACAGGCGTTCGTTCAGTTCATCCTCACGGTGCTGTACTATGTAACCAATGCCCCACGAGGTGGGTAATTATCTTTTTAATATTCCTAACACTCATCGAATATTAAACACCATTGATCTGCCTGCTGTTTGCCCGACAGGCTACAAGGCACTTTATTTCTGCATTAGCTTATGAAATCTGTATAATATTGCTGTAGTAACATTATTTTCATTTTTAGTCATGAGGAGGCTGGAGCTCAGAGAGGTGAGGTGACATGGCCCAAGTGTCACAGCAGGATAGTGGCAGGGAAAGGGTTGCACCCTACCTGACGTTACCCCCGCGCTATCTGCAGGGTGGTCCTGTGTGGTGCCCCTTCCCCCACCAAGGCCGGTACCCCTTCCCCTCAGTCTGGCAGCAGGTCTGCTGACCGAGGCCACCCCTCCCTGCTCTTTCCACCCTCCCTCACTGTCCCTGAGCCCTCCTCTGGCCCTGTGGAGGGCCAGCCTGCCCTGCAGGGCCCCGTGCCGAGAGGGGCAGGACTGTTCCCTGCAGGTCCAGCTTCCCCGAGCCTTCCCAAGGCCACAGGGTTGGGCCTGCCCTGGTTGGTGGCTGTCTCCAGGACTGGGTTGGCATGACCTTGGGGTCACCTGTGGCTCCAACCTGCCTGCATTGGTGGGGCTCCTGGGGTGGGGGGTGCATGCGGTGGGTTTGCCCTCCTCTGCTAACCTAACAGGTGTGGGGCCGCCTGTGCCCTCTGAAGGCCCCGCAGCCCGCTGTGGGGCCAGGGGGCCACATGGCGGTGTCTGCTGTGTGGAAGAGCTGCCCTGTGTCCCGGAGGGCCCAGCTGGTGCAGTCATGGTGGAGGGGCAGTTCCCTCTGCTGAGGGCCTGCGGGAGGGGGCCTGCCCTCAGCAGCGGGGACACTGGCTGACATTTCTCATGTCTTATGTATCATGTTAGGCAAAGGCTGTGCAGGCTCTGCATCACAAGGACAGAATCAGGCCCCCCGGGGGTCTTGGCAGGTGGCGTCAGGAGTAGGAGTAGCCCACCCGGACACTCGAGTGGGGTGCCTCCCTGAAGCGGGTGTGGGCCGTGGGACAGCAGGGTGGCAGCAGAGACTGAGAACCCTCGAGGGTCTGCAGCATGCCACGTTCCCTCTGTCCTGGATGGTGTTGTCGTCTCCGCTTTAAGATGAGGAATTTGAGGCTCAGAGAAGTTGAGTGGTGCACCCATGGTCATCCAGCTAATAAGTGTTAAGTGGACGAGTGAGCAAGCGAGCCTCTGAGGCTGTGGCTTGAGCTCGGGGGTGTCCACCTCGGTGCCCCTGCCTGCTGAGTTGCACAAGTGCCGGCTGGGACTGTGTGGGTCCCTCCTCCGCCTGCCTCAGGGGCACTCGGCCCGTCCACGGGGGTGGGAGTCCGCGGTGAACATCGGGCTCCATCTCGTCAGGCTCCTGGGGTCTCTCTGTGTCTTTCCTCTGAGGCAGCACCTGGCCTTACAGGTTGTTTTGGGACAGTAGTGTCATGTAAGGTGCCATGAGACAGACAAAGAGCCCAGAGACGTAGAGACAGAATGTGACCATGTGGCCACAGCACAGGCCACAGGCAGGTTCCAAGGGCTGCTGGTGTCTCCAATTCCGAGGATGCTGATGACCATTCAGCTGTGGTCCCCAACGCCCTTCTGAGGGCGTGAGATGTTGTTCCTGGGGAGTCCACACAGGGCCCACCAACTATCTCAGCCCTTGAGAGCTCCATAGCTGTGCTCTGACTGGGTTGTGTGATTTCACCAGGCGTGGATGCTGAGCTCGCTGGGCTTTCATCCAGGTTCAGATGTTCCCTCTCTTCTTTCTAAATGGGTACACTCACCCCTTACTGGCCCTCAGGCAGCACCCCAGCCTCACTGGGAGCATGGGATGTGGCCCAAAGAGTCGGCCAGACCCAGCAGAGGGCCCAGAGCAGCCTCCAGTGGCCCGCTGTTTCCTTATCTGTGGGCAGGTAGCACGGCAGTGACCTCATCTGCAGGCGGAGGGCGAGCACGCGGAGGGGGAGCACGCAGCGGCAACGCGGGACTGTCTGGGGAAGTGAGGCTTCGGAAGCGTCGGTTCTCCCCCAGCACCTCCCTCTTCCCCCCTGGGCTCCCCGTGGTCCTCTGTCCCCAGGGGCTGAAGGTCCCCCACAGTCATGGCTTCTGTCTTCTCCCCCTCTTCTGGCTGGAAGACCCCGTGCCAGGTGGATGAAGTTGGGGCCTGGGAGGCTCGCTGTCTCCCTGCACGCCTGCTGGTTCCTTCTGTGGGCATCTTCACTCCGCTTTGAAGACAGGAGCCCAGATCTTGGGCCTGGTTTCTGTTTCCCTGCCCCCTGTCCCGCGGTCACAGCCGAGGGCTCTGTGCCCTTTGCAGCTCTGGGCTTGCTCATGGCCTCCTTGCCGCTTTCCCCCACCTCTTCAAGGCGGCCCCACCCCTCCCCATCGGCCCCATGCCTTCACCATCAGTAGTTTCGTTGTTTTAGTGAACAAAAGATGCAATTGGGAGGTAACTTCATTATGCCTAAATCTACTGCCTAGATGCCAAGCAGATTTAAAAAATGGTGATCACATATGAGTTTCCTTGTGGAAGTCCTGTCAACATGATGCCTTTGGAAACCAGCCCATGTCTTGGTGCCTGCGTCCCCATTAATGTCACCCTCGCTGCCTGGGAAGCAGGGGCCGTGATGGCGTCAAGTTTTGTGTCAGCGCGGCAGTCCTTTGAAAGCGAACGCCCACTGCTGTTGCCCAAATTAGCAGCGCCTTGGGGAGCAGTGCCTGCGGCCCCTGGGGTCCCGGGTGCAGCCGAGGGGGGCATGGAGCCACCGCTGGGTGTGTCCTCGCAGCATCGCGCCTCTGTTGGTATGATCCCGGGAGTTGGCGGTTATGAATAACATTGTGTTGTAAAGGTAAAAATAGAACCTGCCTGCCTGACTCCAAAATAACAGAAGAGGGACCCCTGTGGAGAGAAGGGGTGCTGGGGGCCGCTGTTGGCAGCAGGAAGGCTTTTATGAAGCTGACCCTCACACAGTGGCTGCGGAAGGAGAGAGAGGCAAGGCTGCAGGCTGAATGCTGGTTGCGGGGTACCTTGCTTTATGCCCGGACCAACAGATGCTCGGCCCCCCAGGTGCCCAGGGGCACTGCTGGGGGCACCCCACAGGGTCGGCCCGGAGCACAGCTGGAGTGGGGCGTGGGCCCTGCCCAGGAAGGGCACACTCACGCCTTCTCGTGGTGCCTTGCCCGCAGGATTGGCTTGGTGACCGTAGGCTAGGGAGACAGTGTGGAAAGGCAGAGGGAACAGCCCATGCGAAGGCTGCGCGAGAACAAGAAGGAGAGACAAACTCATGCCGTGAATGCTGGCATCTGCCGCCTGGATGTCTGTCCCCTCGGAGGGCTCATCCCAGCCAGTGTGTGAGGAGTCCTGGCATTGTGACGGACGGGCTTGAGGTTTGTCCTCGCGTGCTAGCGCCCTTCCACACCCTGTCCCACTTCCCCCCAACTCCTCTCCCGGGTAGGTCATTTCACCTGATGGCCGGAAGGTCTGAGACCCTGTCCTCAGGCCCTGGAAGAGTGGACGTGGATGTTTCTGGTTTATTTGGCTTTTCACGATGCGTCAGTTGGTGGGCACTCACTGAGCTGGTTCTACACACGCAACCCACCGGTCTGGCTCCCGGGCTTTGGGGACAGTCTTGTCTGTGCTGGGGGTCATGACCTGGGCCCAGGAAGAGGCCTCGGCCGGAGGAGCTGTGGCTCCAGGCGGAGGCCACCTCCTCCGCGGCAGGGTGTGGGCGATGCCGGCGATGCCCTCGCCTGCTGGCCCCCCGCCTCCTCATGCCGTCTGAGCCCCCCGCCTGGCCTTCGAGGCTGTCTTGCCTAACTCCAGCCATCTCTGTCCCTGAAGCAGCCACACCAACTCCAAGCTCAGGGGCCTTCCTGGGGTTCTCCTAACACAGAGGGACTTTGGGGACCCCTTCTGAATGAGCTCTGTCTCCCCCCAACTCTTCCACCTTTCTCATCAGCAGGTCCTTGGTGGTGCATGAAGGTGGGCTTCGGTCGGGCAGGTCTGAGAATGAGTGTTGGCTCTGGCAGTAGATGGGACTGTGACCTTGACAGAGGCCACCTAGTCTCCAGACTCAGTTTCCCCACCCATGAAGTGGGAACGATCACAGTATCCGCTACTTCACAGGGTTGTTGTGACATGGAAGTGGGACCGAGCATTTACAGTGCTTAGTTCAGTGCAGAGGGCCCAGTAAACGTTAGGGGTCATTGTCACCATCACCACTACCCCCACCATCACCACCATCACCACTGTCACTATCATCACCACCATCACCACCACCGCCATTGTCACCACCGTTACTACCGTCACCATCACTGCCACCACTATCACCACTGTCACTACCACCACCGTCACCACCATCACTTGTAAAGCCTTACGCACAGGTTGGGGGCAGAGTCCAGGCCTCGTCTACAGGAGGCGCCCCCTCACGCACCCTGTCTTGCCTGAGATCAGCTGAGTCCATGTGGGGGCGGTTCTCTGTTCACATAGGAATGTTCTGAGCTGTCTTTCGACAGGGAGGTGCACCTGTCTTCACGGTGACACTCTGTTCTTGTTTTGCACAGTGTGCTAAAAGCAACATGACTGACATTTTCTCTCTGCCTGGATCCAGAGTCCCTGGAAATCATGACTTGACGAGGCATGTTCTCAGGTGGCAGTGACCCCACCAGGTGGGAGCGCCCTCTGGTGGTGTCTGCATGCAAGGCTCCCCCTCCCTGGCGGTCTCCTTCCCCTGTAGGGGCAGTGCACAGGGGTTCGGCAGTGAGTCAGGGCAGTGAGTCAGGGCGAGGGGAAGACCTCCCCCTTTGAGAGTGGTGTTCCCTCTGCATGACAAAGTAAAAGGCAGTGGTGGCGAAAGGACATTGACTTGAGCACCTGCTCTGCACCAGCCTCTGCTGTGGAGACTGAAGGTCCCTGGATTCCTTAGAACCTGGGGGGTCCATGGAGGCTGGGGTTGTTGGCTCCGTTTTACAGAGTGGACACCTGAGGGCTCAGGGACCTCACCTGGTGTCCCAGTGTCTGTGAGTGACAGAGCAGGGTTCCAGAGCACTCACCACGGCTGCCTTCCCTTTCCTGTGCGAGGGGGGTGTGGACGAGCCTGTCCAGGGTCAGCCCCCCAGCCCAAAGCCCAGTTCTGGCCTGGCCCAGCCACACCTTCATGACCTTTCCGTACCCCTGGGGTCACATCGTGTTGGCCTACGTGGGTGACTCAGGAATTCAGGGACGTTCCTGTAACTTGAGCTGTCACAGCAGAGGTGATGGGGTGTGGGACCCGGCAGGCAGGGCCTCTCCCCCTGTGCTAACAGTGGGGAGGGGAGTGCTGGATGCAGTGTGCGGACAGGGAAGGGGGGCCCTGGTGTCCCCGAGAGAACAGGAACAGTTGCCTCAGGACAGGTGGGGCAGGGTGGAGGCCCCCACTGAGGGAGTCAGCAGGTCTTGGGGGAGGGCTTCCGTTCGGGGTGTGGGGGCACCGACTCTCATATTTGTCAAGCCCAGAACCGTGTGCTTAGAAGGGTCCAGCAGCTCTGCGGGGTGGGACAGAGGCAGGCGGCACCCCCGCGTGGTATGGAGGGAGGCATGTGCCCCCGACCTAGCAGCCCACTGTGGCTCCCGGGTGGCACTCGGACCCCTTTGTGTGGGCGGCCACTGCCTGGGGGAGCCCTGCGTCTCTGCTGTTCGTCCCGCTCGCTGCCCGGGCCTCACTATGATGACAGATGACACGAGGACCGTTCGGCGGGGACTCCTCAGGAGAGAAACCCGGTCACTCTCTTCACAGAGCGTCAAATAAGTGCACAGCCGCTGCCTGTCTGCCTTACTTGGCAGGGACCCCAATGCCACGGCCAGGGCTGCGCTGTCCTCG
This sequence comes from Anoura caudifer, assembly GCA_004027475.1. NCBI lineage: Eukaryota > Metazoa > Chordata > Mammalia > Chiroptera > Phyllostomidae > Anoura > Anoura caudifer. Next base: position 586,437 of record PVKU01000135.1, on the reverse strand, counting down.
CCCCGGCCCCAGCCATCAGACAAACAAGCCCGGCTGGCGGTGTAGTTTGTCATCCGCAGGGACAAGGAGTGTCCCGCTCTCTCTCCCTCGTTTTGTCGCTGTGTCGGTCGTCAGCACGGGCACACACGAGTAGAGACACCTCTGTGCGGGCTGTTTCGAGTGCCTGCACCCTGTCCTCCTGGGTGTCCTCTGTCCTTGTGCGGGGGAGGGAGGGAAGGTGGGAGCCTTCTTTCTCTTCTTTCCTGCCTCACTCTTCCCCACTCTTCCCCTCCTCTCCCTACCCCTGCCCTCCCCTCCTCTCCTGATCTCTGTGACACTTCTCTGCTTCTCATCAGACACACCATGGCCTCTGTCCCCATTGATGGGGCTGTGTGCTCAGTGGTCTGCGCTTGTCCACCTTCCCTGAGATGTCTGCTCCTGGCCTGTCCATTGCTGTGTTCTCAGCATGGAGCTGGGTGTGTGGCTGGCTCTAGGGACATGGTTGTGGGTGGAAGCTTTCCTTCACCCCTTGTTCTTGCGTTCTCTCGAGCATGTGCTGTGACCTGCCCGAGACGCCACAGTTGGGCAGCACCTACTGGGCTGAGTCCTCAAATCCCTCTTACAGTTGAAGAAACGGTAAGTAGCCCAGGTCATTTGGAGATGAAGGAGAAGCTGGCTTGCATCCATGGGCAGGTTCATGGCCAAGCCTGGCCCCAGCCGGAGGGAAGGACCTCTGGTCTGGGAAGCGGTCTGATGGGGGGTGGGTGTAACTCGGGCATCATTGTCCCGAAGCGGCCGTCCGGCCGCGGGCAGCAGTCCTTTTCCTCACGGCTGCAGGTGTTAGAGCCGCCCCAGGGTCTCTGAAGGCGAGCCCAGTGACACGGCCCCAGCAGGGACACCCCCACTCAGGATGCATTAATGGGGGTATAGGGTCTGCCACAAAGGAGGTGACTAGTCTGTTGTACTTTGCAATGACCTGATCACTCTTGGAATACTTTTCAGGGAGGTCACCTTTTAAGAGGCGTGGTGACAGGCTTTAGTGTGTGCAGAACACAGGGGCCGGAATGGAGAACTGGCGAATTCACAAACGCAGCTCTGAAGCAGAGTGGGGCACACAGACAGCCCGGACTCGAGTTTCTGCTCTGCCACTTACTTACTAGCTGTGTGACCTTGGACAAGTTCCCTAACCTCTCTGACCCTCGAATTCCTCCTCTGTGAGATGGGAATGATCTCTGCCGCAGAGGTGTTGGGGAGAGTTAAATAATAGCGTGTGTCGGGCTGGCTAATACAGCGACCGTGGACAGGGCGCAGCAGGCGACGCTGGTTGGGAGGCGTGTTCTCAGAGCACAGCCCGATGATGCCTCTGGCCCTGGGGGTTGGTTGACAGGCCTAGTGTCTGCGAGCTGCTGACAGGCCTTGTGTCACGCCTGCTCAGGGCTCAGCAGAGGCTGTGACACTCACTAGGAAATTGCTTATTAGCAGGCTGTGAAAGTGTGCATTGAATTCACACACATTATTTTTAAATAAATTTGGGGGAGTAGGGAAACAAAAAGAGACAATTTAAAAAGAACCTTCTCCAAGCATAATGAAGGCTTTGGCAGTGGCCCAAAACCTCACCCCAAATCCCAGCTCTGGCGCGCAAGCCGGTGGAGCCCACACTGGCTGCTTCCCAGGCCGCCTGCGTCAGCTGGATTTTCAGCTTTGCCTCTGAATGGCCCTGAATCTGTGACTCTGGGCTTCAGGAGGACTTAGGGGGATTGGGGAGCAGCTTAAACACCATGAAGCCTTCTTTCTACAAAGGTCTCGCTGCAGTCACTTTGCTGGTCCCAGATAGTGGGTCCCCTGTTCACGTATAGAGGTGGTGGCGTGCAGGGGGCCCTTCTTGAAAGCTGAGGCCAGGCCCCTGGGCAGATTTCTGACTCAGCTGCAGGGGCCAGACCCGCTCACCCCTGGCTGCACCCCTAGGAAGGCTGCCCTTGAGGAATAATACCCTTGGTTTTAAGGACGAGCCAAAACATGTCCCCTCAGTGGTTTAAGAAATGTTGCTCTTGGTCCCCAGAAGCAGCTTTTAAGAAAGAAATTGGCTGACTGCAAGCGAATCCTCTCTCTGAGCTGCACGTTCCCCATCTGCAGATTTGGGATAATAATAATTATAACAGAACAACGATGCACGTGAGCGCGGGGACAGTGTGCAGAACCTCAGCAGGCCGGTGCTAGCAGGTTACCGCTCCACTCGATGGCGCCGAGCGGCTGCCCAGGACATTCAGGGGCACCCTCCTTTCAGATCATGCAGTCCCCAGAAGGGCCTGGGGACCCCACGCCAGAGAGGGCACAAGCCTCCCTCCAGGTTACCAGGTTCTGAAATCCCCTGCTGGGAGCTGAGTTCGTGGCATCAGGAGGGCTGAGAAGTATCAGCAGTTTTCCTTCCATTTCGATGTATGGGCCTGGCTGAGCGCAGGGCCCCCCAGGGCACCTGCTCTAGGCTGCAGGACAGCCTGTGTGGGGAGACGCCCCTGATTGGAGGACAGACCAGTCTGCCTGGGGTCTCAATGTTACAGCTTCTGGTAATTAGTTGTAATGAGGTTGAGAGCAGAATTAACAACTCAAGTAACACTGTTTAAAATGAGGGTCCTTAACAGCATGGCTAATTTTTTTATCGAAACATTATTCATCAACACAAAGCTTTTTGGGAGAGAAATGAGCTGGCCCATCCCACGGCTGTCCCCTCTCCATGTCCGCCCATGTACAGATGTGGTCGGGGTGGGGGTGCCGTCTGCTGCCCGCTTGGTTTCCTACCCCCACCCCCGAACCCAGTAACCGTCCTCATGCCCATCCTGTGTGACGTTGCTTTGGGTGAGCCGACTGGGTTCCCTCTGCCCAGTCCCTCTGGCTGCGCCTCCATTGCTTCCTTTCCTGCCCTCTCTTCTGCTGGGCGAGTGCCCGCCTGTGTGCTCAGGGCCTGTCACTTCTGCTCACTGTCTGCTGCCGTGTGCTTTCTTCTTGGCCAGGCCAGGTGTGGTCCCCACCTCATGCTGTCCCCTGGGTGGTGGCTACTGCTGCTTCGGGCATCTCCCGAGTCATCTCAGCCCTCAGGAACCTGCCCCCCGAGCCTCTGTCTGACATGGGGGCCTCCACTGGGCCTGGTGGTCCAGGGTACAACCCTCTCTGTCTCCCCCCCTGCTCCGAGGGCTCCTAGAGGGTGGGGGTGGGGTGCTGCAGTGCCGGGTGCTTGTTTGCGCGGGTGTTTGCAGAGTGCTTCATGCTCAGAGTTGGGCACAGGCTGTCTGTCTGGGGTCCAGGGCATCCCCTGATGGTTCTGCAGCATTTCTGCGGAGGGTGATGGGACTGTGCCCTCCTGGATACCCACTGCACTTTCTGGGGGGCCCCCACCAGCGTGCGTGTGTCCTTGACGCAGGAGGCAGATGCTGACGAGACTCGGAGGCCCCTGAGGCCGCGTTCTGGCGGGCTGCCTGTGCCCAGCATGGAAGACCATCACTCAATATTTCCAGCCTGGAGCACAGCTGAAGTGGCTCCACTCTGTCCCCCTTGAGAACCTCATGACACTTCCCTGGTTTCCATGGCGATGTCAGTTTCCCATTCTGACTTCTCTTCAGAGGGATTATAAATTTATTATTCCATCCTTAGGTCTAGCACTCTGCCTTGCTCTGCCTCCAGATTGTGGTGTCTTGGTAGGGCTGTCTTCATTTATTATCTGACAGGAAGGATGAATGAGTAGGGGCCTGGGCACTTTTCTCTCCCCGGGGCCAGGGATGGATGGCTGTGTGCCAGGGGGGTCCTGCCCCATCGAAGGCCAGTGCTGGGGTCTGGGCTTCCCCTTGGGGCACCATGGGCCAGAACTGTGGATTTAGTGACTTATAGCTGAACTGAACTGCCAGGGCCACTGCCTGCACACCGGCCCCAGGGACCCGGGAGGCGGGGTGGGTGCTGTGAGTTGCTCTGGGTCCTAGTCCCAGGGTGCCCCTTCGCAGCTGCAAGAGCAGCGGTGGCGTCTGAGCCTTGGCCAGCCCTTTGGGGCCATGGAAGGGCGTGGGGGCGGGACCCGCCGAGCTCAGCCCAGGCAGCCCCTGGAGAGTCGTGTTGCCCAGGTGCCTGCTGATGGGCCTGCGGCCCGTTTTTCCCTAGGAAGTCATCCTGCTCCCAGCCTTGGTTGTTGCATACATTGTGGGCTAGGTCACTTTGCTTTTGTTCTCGTGAGGTTGTCCTGTGCATTGCAGGATGTCCTGGCCTCTTCTCGACAGTGGCATCGAAAAGCTCCTGGACGCTGCCAGATGCCCCATTTGAGAACCACTGCTCTGGCCTCTGGGGCACACCCTGCAGGGCTGTCTGGCTTCTTGGGCTGCCATGTGGGCGTTCCATCCCGCGTGCTGCTCAGTGGCAATCTGTGTGTCATTTCCCCAGGCAGGATGAACCCCATGCACAGGTCTGTGTGGGGACATGTGCTCACAATCCTAGGGGCGGGGTTGCCGGGTCTCAGAGTTAGTGCGTGTGTAGCTTTCTATGCAAGTTGTTTCCAAAGCAGCTACACCGTTTGCATTCCCTGCACTGAGCTGGCTGTGTTCTGGTTGCTCTGCCTCCTCGTCAGCATGTGCTGTTGTCGACACTCACGTTTTAGCCATTCTCATAAGCGTGCGGTGATACCTCCTGATGTAATTTGCATTTCGCTAATAACTCATGCTATTCAGCACCTTTCCGTGTGCTTGTTCGCCATCTGTAGTTTCTCTCTGGTAAGGCGAATGCGGAATTGCTCGGGCCATTTTTCCTGTGCTGTGTGTGTCTGTGGTACAGACTTTCTAGTATTTCCGTGTCCCGGGCTCCCATCCTTTGCCATGTGTATATGTCATGAACATTTTCTACTGGGCTGTGGCTTTCCTCTTCCACTTCTAAACATTGTCATTCGAGCCAAAGGTTTTAATGTCGATGAAGTCTAATTTACCTGCACACACATACATTTTTGGTTTTGGCTTTTACATCTCATCTCAGAGCCTGTTGGCCAGCCTGAAGTCAGGGAGGTTGTCTTCCCTGTGTTGTCGGAGTCCGAGGCTGCGTTCAGGTCCAGGATCTGCCATAAGTTGACTTTTGCCTGTGGTGGAGATTGGACTTTGAATGTGAGCGAGCTGATGTGCCTGCCCAGCCCCACAACGGGGGATAGTGATGAGTGACAGATCACACTCTCTGCCAGGTTGATTCCAGGGGAAGGGAGGCCTCACACAGCCATTCGGCCATGGGCCCAGCTGGCTTCTGACACGCTGATCATGGTGGCTGCGCCTCCAAAAGCCAAGCTCTGCCAAATGTGCCCCGTTATTAACTCCCTTCGCCGCTCCTTCGAGACAGGGCTCTCAGCGCGGGGTGTTTGTCTTCGTCAGTGTGACGGAGGGGACTCTGCTTTCCTCGCCGACGTGAGGGTGGCAGGGTGCGCCCGTCCCCAGGACCATTGGGCTGCCCTCTGCATCTGCAGAGGATGGAAGGCCAAGGCTGTGATTTGGCCACATCAGCCCAGGAAGGTCTCCCGTGGAGTCTGATCCGACAGACCTGTTTTCCAATGAGTCTGGAAAACAGGCAGCGTTCTGTCCGAGACACGGAAGGCGCAGCTCAGCCACGTGTCTGGGTCCCTGCGGGGTTGTCCCAGTCCTCAGCCTCTGGAGGAGGACACGGTGGCTGCCCCCTGTGAGAGCACGCTCGTAGCTCGGGTTCCCGAAGTGGGGAGCTTAGTTCCTGCGTCCAGGACCCCAGGCTCCACCGCCCTCTCTCCAGATCAGTCACCAGTGCACCCAGTTTTCATGATATGAGGCGTATGTCTACTTTTTCTCTGCTTTTAGATGGAGCTCCTGAAATACTGGGTTGGTCAAAAAGTCTGCTTAGTTTTTTTCTGTAAAATAAAAGACACACTTTTCATTTTCACTAAAAACTTTATTGATGTGGATATTTTGAGTATGTTGGCTGTCTCCCATGTGGTAGAACGTTGATTGTTCTCAATTAATGTCTCGATTTGATTGCTATCAACTTCAGCTGGTCGGCTGACTGTAGAGCATCGTCCAGCGAGAATGTCCAGCACACAAGTTCACACACCACTGCTGATACTTTCGCTCAGTCACAGCACCTGGTCCACACACGGCGTGAGTCTGGTGTGTTTTAGCTGCGTTTTTACCTTTCTTGAAATTATAAAGCATCATGTGCCAAAGATGTTGCATATTTTCTTCCATCTTCAGTCTTAAAATGGCTACACAGAAGCTCACCAATTTTGATGTTTTTTTTAAGGCGTGCTGATATGACAGCTGTCACAATACAGTCTCACAAATGAAATTAAAGACAGCTAAGCACCACCAGAGCCATCCCATAGGAAAACACAAACGAACTTTTCGGCTGCCCCAGTATTTGGAGAAGCCGGGGTTGTTTGTTGATGTGGCAATGAAACCGGCTTGGTACATGGATGTGACTGTGAGTGAAACGAACACCTCTGTCAAACACTGCGTTGCTTCTCCTGGCTCAGGTTTACTTTGGGGGTTGCTTCAGACGTGTTTGTGGGGTACCTTCCCATCTCCGCTGCTGAGAGGACACCTGGGAGCCAGGCTGGCCCGTGGCCTCCCCAGGCTGCTCCAGGGCCCATCCCTACTCAGGGGTCCCCAGCAGCTACGGGTGAAGCCAGGCCTGCCCCACCCAAGCTGGGGCCCACGGTGACGGACTCAGCGGGCCAAGGGGCCACATTCCTCTTCTCGCCCCAGGGCCCACTGTGGATGCAGATGGTTTTGACTGACCTTGGCCGAGGCAGGCAGGCAGGCGGCACCAGCAGCCTCGGGATGAGCTGGTGCAACCGGTGTGTCGGCCGCACCCCCTTACTGCAGGAGCAGAGGCTGCTGTGGGGTTCTGTAGCCCCCAACCCTGTGCCTGGGAGGGTGGATGAGCGTGCTGGGTCAGGGGGGCGGGGCAGATTCGAGAACAAGCCAGCCCCCTAGGGACAGGCTCTGAAAAGAAGGATTCTTTCAGAAATCACACGCCGGCTGTGGTTTGCTCCCCTGTAGATTGGTTGGCGGCCATTTTGGGGGAGCTAGGCTGGGGGGAGGGAGGGCGGGGTGCTGTTGGGTGGGTGTCTGTACGGTGGCCACGGGGAGGAGACACAGCCAGGCAGGGGGACAGTTTTGCTGAACTCAAGGAGGGGCTGCAGTGGGTGGGGAGCAACCCATCATGAGAGGTATGCAAGCTAAAATGCCACTTGGCTCCGGGGGCTGCTGTGACAGTGATGTGCGAATGGGGCTTCCCCCACTCAGATGAGAGTTGCAGGTATTACCCCCCCCCCGCCGCCCCACTAAGCATCCCTCTTCCCACAGGCAGGCAGATGTGACTGGGCCCCATTTTACGGGGCGGGGTGGGGGTGGGGGGGCGGTGCCAGGGCTCGGGAGATGGGCAGCTTGCCAGAGCCGCCTTGCTGGAATGGGGCAGAGGCCCCTGGGCCCCGAGGTTTGTGCATTCTTTCTACGCAGAGGCAAGGAATTCTCTAGAAATGCGCCAGCTTGTTCATGGGGTTCATCCAGAAACGCCCACAGAGCCCATTCCTTTTAGGCTGTGGCATGCTTAGGAAGCAGCTGCAGATACTTGCTTTCAGAAATGCCGAATGCTGTGTTACACATGCCTTTCTTAAAAGGCTTAATCTCGGACAGTCAAGGCATGACTGTGGGGATTTGCCTCTTCAGGCCCTGGTCCTCCACCCTCCTGCTGCCCAGAGCAGGCTGGGGACAGGATGGGGGACAGGCCCGATAGCTTGAGTCTCAGGCCCCCAATATTTCTCAGCAGTGGCTGCTCCCAGAAACCATGTGAGCAATGAGCATGCCCAGGAAGTGGTTTCTGCTGAAGTCGCCAGGACCATCTCTCTCTGGGGACATGGTCTCCCCGTGGCCGCCTGGGCCATGGCTGCCTGTGCGTCACAGATGAAGGCTCGTGAGGCTGCGCTGTGGCCCCTGTGCTCAGAGCCACACTCCACAGCAGCCTGGGGCCTGGGGCTCGTGCGAGCCGCGGACGAGCCCGTTCTGTGGGAGGAGGGTTGCTCACGGCGAGGTGGGTCTTGTCTGAGCCCCACAGCCTTTGGGCTTTACCGAAGGGCCGGCTCTTGCTGTTGGCCTGGTTTTGTCCAGAAGTGGAAGTTGCTGACGATGTTTCCTGTCACATGGGAGTGGCACCTGTGAGGTGGTGAGTTCCCTGTCCCTGGATTCCTGGGCTGTGTTTGAGGAAGCTGAGGCGGGGGCTCCGCACTCAGATGCTGGGTGTTTTGTCCCCACAAGCTGGTGTTGGTGGCAGACGTGGGTGAGTGAGAGTGTGGGTGCAGCAGGGAAGGCCCCTCTAGCTGCCCCCCAACTCTCTCACTCAAAGTACCGCTTACCCTTCTCCTTGGAAGAATGTCCCGGAACAACAGGCATTTCTAATCCCAAGACTCCCAGTGTCGCCTGGGAGGAGCACGGTCATTCCTGCCCCTTCTGATGTCAGTCTGATCGGCGCCTGAACTCGGGTTGCAGCCAGCCGCACACAGTCTGAGGACCTACTGCGTGCCAGGTGCTGGGACGGCAGGATGAGCCAGTCTGGTCCTTGTGCTCTAGGGGGCTTCAGGGCAGGGGAAGGACCCCAGCTGTGAGCCGGCGTGAAGCCATCGGTGGACCCTCCTTTGCACCCACCCTCCCGGCACCAGACCTGTATGCGAGAGGCTCCGGGGTGAGTGGTCCGCAGGGAGAGAGCAGGCAGGCGCAGTGGGGCTGGGGCACAGGAGGGCAGTGGCCAGCTCAGAGGACGTGGAGTCGTCAGAACCTGGGAGCTGGGGGAGGCTCTCAGGCCTCCTCCAGAGGACCCCTGTGGTGGGTGGCGCCCCCTGTGGGGTTGGGGGAGGCATTTTGGGTGAGAAGTGTGGTGAGCCAGGTGGGGCGTGGTGTGGTCATGGCCACGTGGGACCTGCTGCCAGCAAGGGTCCTGGGCGACAGCTGAGGTATTTGCACCTGGGAGTGGCGGGGTTGTCATCTTCACTTGTGATTGTGTGACATTACCAGTTGTACAGGGAGTTCCCTCTTGACATCTCCGGGCTGTCCCCAGACTTCCTGGCTGAGTGTGGCGCAGAGACAAGGCTCCTCTGAGGTGGTCCAGACTGGTCAGGATGCTGAGTCTTTGGAATTGCTTTTCTGCCTGCCCACCCGCTCCCCAGGGAAACGCAAAGGGCTTTTTAAAGACTATTTATCCTTTTTAGAGAGGGGAAGGTAGGGAGAGAAACATCAATGTGTGGTTGCCTCTCGTGTGCCCCCTACTGCCTGCAACCCAGGCATGTGTTGAACCAGTGACCCCTTGGTTCGCAGGCCGGCGCTCAATCCACTGAGCCTACCAGCCAGGGCGAATTCCTGTGATTCTTAACAGGGTCCCCTATCTGACACAATGTTAAGGCCACTGTCCTGGGTGAGGGGTGGGGGTGTTACAGTCCATCTGCATTCGAGAGCCAGGTGCAAAACGGGTTGGGGGACGTAGGCCTTTGGACCTTCCAGAGTTTGGGGGGTGGTGCTGACCAGGGGTCGAGGGGATGAGGGTCTAGAGGCTGCAGGGCCTGTGGCTCCTGCAAACAAGGTCCATGCCCCAGCCCACAGAGGCTTAGGGACCCACAGAAACGGTTTAGCTCCTTTTAAGATCAGAAGAAAAATACGTTTTCAGGTCAAGGAAACATTTTGATATATACCATGAATACATTCTTTTTTACACCAATACGACTGTAAAATAGAATTGTTGGTGTTCTCACAGAGGAAGTGGCCCGTGAAGGCCCGATGCGCCCGGCCCCCGGAAGCCATCTCGCACCCCAGATGGCTAAGATGGCAGGTCCTAGAATCCGGGCCAGGGTCTCAGTGCTGCCCCACTCCCCCCCTAGCTTTTGGAGGAAGATAACGTGAGTCTTTGCGGAGCTCAGATGGGCCCCGAGAGGCCTCGCCCCACACTGGTGTCCCACCGCTACGCCCCTGCTTTCCTGACGGTCCCCGGACAGGCCTCTGGGGGCTTGGCCTCGCTGGATGTTGTCCTTCAGGGGCATCCGCGACCCGGATCTCAGCCTTCCCTGCTGGGTGCGGCCACAGACAGCCCCTTTGTTGCTGAAGAGAAATTCCTGGAAGAAAGGAGCGTGTAGTTTGGTGGCTGGGGACTGGCGGTGGGAGGCAGGGAGGGCCTGCGGCCTGGGGGGAAATTCTCCAAACACAGGGTCTGTGTGCCCAGCCACCCCTCCGGGGGGTCCCTGGGCCCTTTGTCCTGTGCTGTGCAGCAGCAACAATGCCCCAGTTAATCCAGTCCCCTTCACGGCCACAGACAGATCCCCCAATGCCAGCTTTTCCAGTGGAGACACGAGAACGTCGTTTTGCGAAGCAACAGAAGGAAAAGAAAAGTATCTTGTAATTTTATTGTAATTGTACTTGCAGTGACTGTTGAAAAGGAGGGATGGGACAGACTAAGAGGCGGTCAGGTCCTGAGAAATGGACAGTCGGCAGTATTTTCACAGGACGGCCAGGGTGGAGCAGCCCCCCGGTGCCCTCCTGTGAACGTGCTCGCTCTCCCAGCAGCAGACGGGGCGTGAGAACGCTGCTTCCCACCGCACTGTCCTGCCCCTGCTCCTTCTGGGCTCTGTTCACTGCTCCTGATGTACGGGGGTCCCTTAGGAGCTTGGTTTCTCCACTCCCTTTTTTAAGCCCTGGGTTTCGTGCCTCCGCAAAGCCCCTGACAGATCACAGGCCTGGCTGCCACCTGCCTCAGCCCAGGGCAGGACCCTGGGGTTTCCTGAGATGGAACTTGGGGAGGGCGGAAGCAGGGGACTCCTCTTGAGAGTGGGGATAGCTCGGTGTGAAGGACGGGGACGGTGTGTGGGGCCCCTGCCAGCTCCCAGCTGTGTCACCTCCCACGAACTGAGTGAGGTGGCTGCACCCCGAGTAGGGACAAGTGTCTGCAGCAGTGTCCTGGGGCTGCCGTAGCCGATTACCACAAGCTGTGTAGTCAGTCCACAGGAGTTTGTCACCTCACGGCTCTGCAGCCAGAAATCCAAGATCGAGGTGGCAGGTTGGCTCCTTCCAAGGCTGAGAATGAGGGGTCTGGGCCAGGCCTCTTTCCCGGCTCTTGGCACCTTCCTTGGTTCACAGGTGGCCGTCTTCTCCCCGGTCTTCATGTCGTCCTCCCTCTGTCTCCACGTCCCAGCTTCTAGGGGTGGCCGGTGTCTCCGGTGTGCTCCAGCATGCTCCGGCCTGTGCCGCCCCTGACTCTGCCTGCATATTCATGGGGCCTTCTGTCTGCATCTTTCTGGGACACCAGTCACTGGGTTCAGAGCCATCTCCCAAACTCCAGGGTGGTCTCCTCTCTGGATCCTTAATTATATCCTGGAGGCCCTTTTCCCGAATGAGGTCATGTGCAGAGGTTCCTGGTGGATGTACTTTGGGGGGCGCATTCAACCCACTGCATCTGTGGTCTGTGGGGACTCAGGGGCCCCCAATGTTGACTGGAGGTGGGGAGCGTTCTAGAAGCCTTCCCAGGCAGACATGCCTGCTATGAGCCCTCGGAGGAGGGGGATGGGCCTGGGGGGGGCGCGATGGGAGGTTGAGGCTGTTACTGGGACAACAAGCTGAGGGGGAGCAGAGGTGAAGGCTGTAGGCGCGAGGGGGTGGGGCCTGGCCAGGTGAGCAGCTGTCCGGTGGCAGGACTGGACCCTTGTATCCCTGCATCCATGTGTGCGTTCACCCCCTCCCAGCCCTGCCAAGTGCTGCGGCAGAGGTGCGGGCAGGGACCCGCCGAGCTCTGGATGCTCCTGGGTTTCAGTAAATTTGTGTGGCGGCTTTGAGGCCTTACCCATAAGTCATTCTTGGTGTCGTTTGTTGGTCATATGGGGGCTCTCAGAGGACTGGTGACATATGGCTGCCCTGTGATCAGAAATTGGAACTGTAAAACATCCCATGGAAAGCTGGGTGATTGGCCTGGTGGGACCTTGCCCGGTCGCAGCGAGCTCCTGGGTGGGTGGTGGGGGAGGGGTGCTGCTCCTGCCAGCCTCCGGCAGCCCTACCCACAGACTAGATCTCGGGGGCCCGCCACAGCCTGGGAAAGCCTGTAGCGAGTGTCCATGTGGTGCTGGCACCATGAGTGTGCTGGGCCGGCCAGCACTGGGTCCACGGGCTGCCGTCTGGCCCCGCACTGCCCTGTGAACGTGGGGTACGCGGCTCAAGGGGCCTGCTTTCTCCCACCCGCCTTCAGGGGCCTGGCCCTGGAGTCCCACTGCTGAGCGAGGCCTGGGCCACATCTGAGCTGTGTGACCAGGACAAGCACCCTCCCTCTGTGTGCTGGGGTGTCCTCATCTGCAGAAGGGGCCTCAGTGGGTCCTGGGGACCGGGGCTGTTGGGAGGATCCCATGAGATCCTATCTGTCAGCGTTTAGTGTGGGGCCCAGCACAAGTCACATCAAGTCATTGCATTGATGGCCTGCGAGGGTGAAGAGGAGGCGTTCGTGGCTCCAGCAGGTGGGTGACACCCGCTGCTCCTGCCACATTCCGTGGATTCTGTGGGTGCAGAACTTGGTCTTGGAGCCACGCCTGCCCCACCTGTCCCGCCAGGGAGGCTGGGCTAGCTGTGCAAAGGGCACGGGCTTTCAGGGACACATGCGAACATCCGTCAATGTGGATGCCGCCAGGGCCACAGAACGTACACCCCTCCCAGGACCCTCCTTTGGGGGCCCTGCGCCCCATGGCCTCCCAGGGAGAATAGGTCATGGCTGCTAGTGCTCAGGGTCACAGTTGCAAGGCCCTGACTCATGTGACCTGCCCTCTTTCTCGCTTTCCACGTTCTCGCTCACTTCTCACGTGCTGGCCCGTTCCTGCCCCGGTGTGCTGGGCCCATGTAGGTGGGACCTACTGGGGGTACGGAATGAGCCCACCATTACTGCCCTTCTCACGGGGGTTGGTGATGCACCGTGATCTCCATCCACGGGGCAGGTTTGAAGGTGGGCTTGAGTGCAGCTGAGGCCCCCAGCTGTGTCTCCAGGTGCTCTCTGGGCAGCTTGTCCTGAGCTGTGGGGAGGGTGGCTTGCGTGGTCTCGAACCATTCTTGTTGCACCGGGTTACTGTGTCTCAGGTCTCGCTCTCTTTTTTTATTATCACATTTTACTTCCAAATAATGAGTTCCAGAAATAGTGCAGTTCCAGGCATCCTTCAGCCAGCTTCCTCCCATGCCACTGCTTTGTGGAAGCACAGGGCGCTGTAGGAGCCGGAAAAGGAGGGCGAACCTCTTTCGTGGGGAATGCTCCATTTGGGTTCACGCTCCCCGGCCACCTTGGGAGGTCACTGTTTCTTTATGTGCGTTCTGCCACTCCTCTGCGATGGGGAGGTGTGAGCCCCCGACCACACACCCTCCTCAGAAACCCTCCTCTCCTCCCTGAAAGCCACCCACTCACTGTCCTGGGGTCACCTCCTTATCTTGGCAAAGCTCCTGGGTGGAGGGTGCCTCCTGAGTTTGCAGAGAGCAGCAGGAGCCTTCCCCACAAGGCCTTCCCCGACCTCCCAGACCCTCCCCTGCTCCTGGCGGTTGAGGCCCTCCCCCGGCACTACCCCTTTCCACCTTTGCTGAGTGCCAGTGGGAGGGGGGGGAGGTTGCTGGTACTAGGCTCAAGGTGGAACCAGGTCCAACTGGACTTGCTGGGCACCCCCAACTTCTGTCCCTGAACCTGGGTTTCTGGCTGGGTGAGGGCTCAGCTTTGTGCAGTAAAGGGGTCTCACTGGGGGCCAAGGGGACTCAGAGCATGTGGCGCCAGGGAGGCTGTGCCTGTTTCTCTGTAGCTGACAGCCTGGCCTGTTACAGCCGGTAACCGAGGAGGGAGGGGTGTTCAATGGTCAAGCCCTTCTCCACGTCGGGCAGGTGCAGGGTGCTGCACACAGGTGGTCACACTTCCTTGTCCTGACCATGAGGGCCTGCGGCCATTGTTCTCCTGTGCTGCAGGCGAGGAGGGATGCCCCCCAGGAGCCAGTGCTCCATGTCACCTTTCAGTGAGGTTAGGGCGGACTGAGTGGGGGCTTTGTTCCTGAGTTGTGAGCGAGTAACCTGAGACCCAAGGGAACAGGGACTTTGTGCAGGCAGGGGCGCGTGACCAGTGGTGGGGCAGATGGAACCAGCCGAGACCTCCGTGGCCATGAGACCCCCTGCCCCCCCACCGCTGGGCACTGGGAAGAGCCCCTCTCTGAGAATCCCATCTTTTCTGGGACAGGATGGGACATGCCGTGGCTGGATCAGTACCCAGGAGGGTGCCTCTGGGGGCCAGGCTGGAGCAGAGAGTGCCCTGTGCGGGTGAGAGTGTCTCCATCATTTCATGTGCAGGGACCCTGAGCCCAGGTGCGTTTACAGGCAACAAAGTGCGTACCTGACACCTGTGCCCTGGCCAGGCCCCTGAGCCCCTGGCAGAAGCCACGTCTGTACCCACGGGCCCTGGAGATGGTGGGTGCCTCTGGGTGCCGGGACCCTGGCTGCTGCTTCTCTGAGGACCCTCGTGCCTGCTGTGAGGGGCAATCAAACCACTTGTTGGGTGAGCACTCAAAGTCACCATGAGCCACCAGGTTCTCTGCTTTCTCTCTGGTGTCTTTCTTCCGAACACTTGATTCCTGGTTCATTTTGCGCGTCCCGGCATTCCAGGCCCCTGTGTCTGGCCCCTGTTCCAGCTCGCAGTTCCCCGGCTTGCTCGCCTGTGTGATGGCGACAGCTGGTGTGCATACAGTGTGGCGTGGGCAGTGTGTGAGGACTTGCTATTGTCGGCGTCATCAGTGAAGCTTTTGGTGGGGGACCCCTGACCTCCTTCCACGTCAGCATCACTCCCACGGGGGTGGGGAGCAGTGTGACACGGTGCACAGGGTGGGGTTCTGCAGGGGACATATCCGCCAGGTGGTCCTGGGTGGGGGCCTTCCCCTCTCGGAGCCTCAGTGCCTGGAGGGGCTCCTCAGCCCACGAGTTCCTATGTTCCACAATGATGGAATGTTGTACATATTCTGGAGTCAACTTCCACACCTGGGCAGGTGGGTTGGGGGCAGGGAAAGGTCACAGCGGGAGTGGCTTTTGGCTTTCTGGAGTGGGGTGGCAGCTGATGAATTCACTCAGCAATTAGGAATGGGCTCCCTCTCTGTGCTGGTCCCTGGCCAGGCTGGAAGACAGGAGGCGGTACTGACAGGTGGATTTGCTTCCTGCCTCCCTCAAGCTGTCAGCCTCTGTGGCTGGGGGTGGGGGGCTTCCAGGAGGAAGCATCTTTAAGAATGAGTGGGAATGGAGGCAGTGCACAGGGGCAGGAGGAGCTCCGTGAGCACTGGGGTCAGTGTGTGCAAAGGCCCTGGGGTAACCGAGGGTCCTGGTGGTGAGTATGCTCAAGGGTGGTGTGTGCTTGCTGCTGGGTCCATGGGGACAGGTCAGTAGCACGAGGATGGAGAGGACCCTCCATCTTCAGTGACACTAGGAGACCCAGCCTCTCATGGGGGCAAGCTGGTGGGGACCCAGGCCTTCCTTGGGGTGAGCACCTGCCAGTGCGGCTTGTCAAGCGTTCACATTAAAACTGGGGCACTGGGTCAGCAGGTGGGGGCGGGGCCTCACCCAGGCTCTGCATTTTTAGGGGCTCCTGGTAAGCCTGCTGGGATGGACCCAGGCCCCACTGTGAGCAGCGAGGCCTCAGGCTAGGCAATGTCACAGCCAGGCCCTGTCCCTCCTGGCCTGGGGACACCAGCAATGCCGGTGGCCTTTGGGGCCTCACAGCCAGCTGCGAGTCTCCCCCTCATCTGAGGGGAAGTCAGTTTCAGATTCACAATTAACCCTGAGTTCTTGCTGTTTTTTCCTTCCGTGTGTGTGTGTGTGTGTGTGTGTGTGTAACAGGCTCACTGATTGACAACTGAACCAGACCTGCGTGTGTATGATTTTTCAGTCATCCTTGAGCCCTTGGAAGGTAGACGGGTGCAAGGCTGCTTCGAAGTCTTTTCCCATTGGCTGTTTTGAAGGCTCAGGGCCCACAGCTGGGGGAATGTAGGTGTGTCTGCCCGTGCTGGCCATTGAGGAGGCAGTGCTGAGCCCTCGGGACGGCAGGCTTTGCAGAGATGGCACCCCGGGGCCCAGCCAGCTCTCAGCTCGGCGTGGCCTTTCCAGGTGGAGGGTGGGCTGCTGAGCTAGACCTGGGTGACGGTGTACCCAGGGGGCCACTGTCCTGTGCCTGGAGAGCAGCGTCACAGAGAAGTTGAGGGGGATGAAAAGTGACCCACAGAAGCCCTGAATTGGCCATAAGAGGTCTGCAAGAGGAGCACTGGGGCCGGGAGCCGGGCCCCAAGGTGAGGGACAGCTTGCTCAAAGGCCTGGAATGGCTGGAGCTTGGAAGGCTGGGGGATGGGCACATGGGGAGACTGTCACCAGAAGGGAACAGGACAGGGGCTGGTCCTGGGCGGTGATCGTCCGGCGGCAGAATCTGTTCATGTGGGCGGAAGTTGCCAGTGCTGCGTCAGGGGATGAGCTCTCCAACCCTCGAGGTGTGCAAGCAGAGGGAGCCCTGGTGGCAGGTGCTCCATAAGGACGCTGGGTTGAGGATTTCATTCTTGATGGATGCTGAGCTTCCTTCCAGCTGTCACACTGTGGCTCTGGGAAATCCCCTCTGGGAACAACAAGACTACGAAATATAAATCAATAGGTTAGAAAGTCGCTTGTCTCCCACACGTCTGTCATCCTGCCTGCCATCCTCCGTCTGCGGAGGACGTGGCTTCCCTGGGCTGCTGGGGGCCTGGCAGGAGAGGTCCGCTTTGTTCCCTGGCAAGCAGGGCCCAGCTGGCTTGCACCGCCGAGCAGGGAGGTTTTTAATCATCTCTGCCTCTGAAATGCGCACCATCCCCTCTTGGGCAATGTCCCTCCTCACATCTTCCCTGCTTTAATCTCCAGCAAAAGAAAGACAGGGCAGACCGGGCCTGCAGCAGCTGTGCCGGGAGCAGAGAAAGGTCTGCTTCCCGACAGAGCCAGGCGCTGCGATGGCCAGCGTGGTGACCCGAGATTAACCAGGCTAACGGCTGTGCGGGCAACCAGGGGGCCTCCCGGTTCACCTGCCGGGGTTCCCATGGCAACACGAATGTTAGGAGCAGTTCACAGGGACAGTGAGTGAAAGGAGATTTGCTGTGCAGGAAAATGCAGTGTCTGGGGAAGTAACTGGGGAGGGGGCTCTGTCTCCCCCACCCCCTCAGGGGAACCCTCATTTCCTTGTTGCTCATGCATTTGTTTTGAAGAACTTCGGGCTGCTTTCAAACACATGTATTTTCACAGACAAGCAGCGGACACAGCTTTGTTAGGTAGGGCCCAGTGTGGGGGGCGATGGTGTTAACTACAGTGAAAACTGTCTATGCCGTGGTGGTTTACGGACCAGCTCCAGCTGTCTTGGCCTCCCCACCCACTGTCCTCGGCTCTGCCCTTGACCACCATTGTGGGGATGTCAGGACAGCTGCTCCGCCAGCCTGCTCTAGTCCTGTGGCAGCCCCAGCAGCAGCCCCTGGCTGGCGTCAGGTCACTCTCTAAGGAGCCCGTGGGACGGAGCCCTGCCCCGTCCCGGCACTCGGTCACCCTCAGGGACACTGCCCTGGTGGCAGGCCCTTGGACGGCTGCTGGAGGTAGTCCTGGGCAGGGTTTGAATGACTCCAGTTGAGTGGAAGCTCGTGGGCAGGCCTCCTAGGACTGAAATGTCCTGAGTCATTCCAAAGAGCAGAAATGAGTTTTCGGGGTGCAAACAAGCCCCGCATCTGAGTGCTGTGGGGCACGGTGGCTGCAGGCCCTGGGAGGGCCTTCCGAGACCCCAGGCCCTGGGGGTGTGCAGGCAATGTCATAATATCCCTCCTTGAGGACCTTGAACCCCACTGATTTCTGCCTTTTCTGTGTTGCCGCCACAGGTGATCTTGATCCTGACGAAGTATTACCACGTGGAATCCGAGAAGGTGCTGGAAAGTTCTCTGTGGCGGTAAGTCAGCCCCAGGGGCCTCCGGAGCAGTGCTGCACGTGAGCGGCCCAGCCACTTTGCTTCGGCTCGGAAATACAAACAGCAGACGCTGGACCATGCTCCCTTGGTGGGCGCTGGAGAGCAGAGTGCAGCTGCGCGTTCTTTCCTGTCCGTGCGGTTTCTGCCCCTCCCTGAGGAAGCGGCCTGGCGTGAATTCGGGGCGGCACACAGTTCCCTTGGCTCGCCCTCTGAACCTCGGGCGCAGCCCCCAGAGCCCACCAGCCACGCGGGTGGCTCATTGTCCAGGCCGCTGCCTTTCCACCAGACTCAGCCAAGGAGTTTGGTAAATAAGTAACTCTCGTCGACAGGGGAGGTCTCTTTGTGAAACATGAATTTGGTTCAAGAACGTCAGGCAGTCCTTTGATGTTTTGAATGGGGCAGGAGAGAAGGGGGTTTTGAGAAATCGTTTTTGGTGATCCTCATCCTCAATATTTACATGTGCTCACCCAGGAGAGGGTGGGGGGCACCCAGCTTCCTGGGCTGTGGCATCAAAGATTCCCTCGGGCAAGTCCCCAGACCATGCGCCCCTCCCTCATTCAATGGAACCATTTTGGTTTCCAACACGTGTCTTCAAGTAATAATTAATTCATTTTTGTATTCAAAATCCATTTAAAAAACCCCACCCAAACCTGCTGGTCAGGACTCCTGTCTGCAGGCTGCCACCACGGGCTGATTGATTTTTGGCACAGGGCCTGGCGTTTGGTGGAGGGCTCGCCGCTGTGCTGGTTCTCGGGGAGGTGTCCCCACAGGGCTCTGGGAGGTAGTGGAAATGGCACCTTTAGCTGAGTCCTTTCTGTGCTGCGTGTGGATTGGTCACCTCAGGGCCGGCCAGGGTAGTTGCCTAGGTGCTCATGAGGCGGAGGTCAGGGACAGAGCCCCTTAGGCGGCCCAGTCTTCTCGCCCTGCACCCAGGTGCCCACCCCAGCCTCTTCCTCCTCCTTGGTGTGGGCTGGCCTCTGGGGCTCACTGCCTGCCTGCTCCTCCAGTTCCCTCTCCAGCCTCAGGGAACAGAGCCACCGACAGACAGACGGTTCCCTGCTGTGTCCCCCCCCCATTCTTTTGTGTCCTGACTGATTTTCATCTTGTGCCTTGAAGCAACTCATCCACTGAGGAGAGGTGGGAGGCTGCTTTCAGGTTGCTCCTCCGGCTCCGGTTCCGGGAAAGGCAGCTGGGGGAAAGGCAGCTGGTTGCTGGGACGAAGCGGAAACTGGGGTGGGCCTTGCCCCTCCGGTGCGTGGTCTCCTCTGGTGCGTGGTCTCCTCGCTGCTCTTTGGGGGTTCATGTTCCGGACGTGGTGTCGGGAGAGGCTCCTTTGGGAGGGCTGGCACGTGGAGGGGCCCCCTCTTGCTAGGTGTAAGGTCTGAGGCTGGGCCCCCTTAGTTGCAGAGTGGACAGAGACACTTGAGTCTTGTCTCCCCTCAGGCAGGACCCCTGAGCACCCTCTTTGGTCCCACTCCCATGCGTCAGGGAGTCTGAGGGGCCGAGGTCTGCAGTAGCACTGGCCGACCCATCCAGGAGGCTGGGCCCCTGCAGCATCTCAGTGCATGTCGGGCTGGAGGCAGGACATGAGATTGGCTTAAACGATGTCTGAATAAGGAGTGGTCCTTGCTGGCGTGACCTGTGCTGATACCTCCTGGTTGGCTGTAGTTAGGGTTTGCTGCAGGCCCTCGTGGGGGCTGGGGGCAGGGCTGACCTGGTCAGCCTCATGGCCTGGGGACCCAGACTCCTTGTTCAGAATTCTTCAGAAGCAGGTTGGGGGTGCCTAACCCTAACCCTAACTCTAGGGGGCCCTCTGGCCCCTGAGAGCCGCAGTCTCCTTACCCGTGAAATGGGGATAAACACCCCTGAGTGGGAGGCTGTGAGCAGTGAACGAGATAACCTTTGACGCGTCCCTAGAACACTGCGCCATCGGACTCTAATTTTTCACCAGAGCAAATGGACAGGTTCTAATCTCCCGTGTCCTTCTCATCACTGTCTCCCCGCGCAGGTGTTCCTTCTCCTTTATTAAAAACACGCGCAGAAGCACCGGTTGCTCCAAGAAGGGTTACCCATGTCCCCACCGTCAGGCGTGGGGGTTTTCTTTGTGGGTCTTTTCTCTGTGGCCACGTCTGCACAGCCAGATGCAGCGTGGAGGTCCATGGGCTGCTTCCTCTGACACGGGCCGTGTCACATCACGTCTGCGTCACCCTGTTGGATGGCACAGACTGGCCCCTTGACTTGATAGTTCTAATGCTTAGCCAGGATGCTGCCATTAAAAATTGGGGCATGGCCTTTGCCTTCTCATTCTGTCCCTGGGATGAGTCCCAGGGAGCTGCGTTACCGAGCCGGCGCACGTGAGATTTACGGCAGGCTGGTGCAGCCTGCGCCTGCAGCCTGACCGCTGCCCGCTCGATCACCCAAGGGCCCGGAGGACTTGGGGGTGTTTTCAGTTGCATCCCCTCGATGCCTCGAGAGGGTGGGCGGTGCCCTGTGTTCACCACTCACCACGTTTTCTCTTGGAATCATTACCTGCTCGGCTACTCTCTCTGTCTTGGGACTTGTGCGCATGTTGCGCAGAAGTGGCAGGGACGCTGCCCGCCCTGTCCATCATTTAAGGCCCGCGGGGATGGAGGCGAGCAGTGCCGTGCCCGGAGGACACGCATCTGGCCGCCAGGCCTTCTGGGTAATCACAGCACAGACACTTCCAGTGTCAGGTGTGATGTTTACATCCGGGAAGTGGCTCTCTGAAGTCTGACCAAGTGCATGTTTCACTGTCCTGCACTCCGTGGGCCGTGTTGGCAGCGCCCCCGTGCCCTGCACTGGCTGGCTTTCTTCTGGGTCTCAGGGGTGGTCCTCCACTCACACTCTGGGCCCCTTGGAATCAGTGCAAGATGGGGGGTGGAGGGAGAGTGCCCCCCGCCCCCTCCAAGACAGCTGCTGGCAGGCATCAGCGGTGGAGAGTGCCCGGAGCTGGCCCTCCTCCCGCACGTCCCCTCTGCAGCCCCCCTCAGACTCACAGTGACTGGAGAAGAGCATCCTCACACACCTGTCTGTCCCTCCGTGGGGGTCCTGGGTGCTGCAGCTCACGGCCACAGGGCTCTGCTCTCTCACTGACCTGGAGGCCATGAGTGTCAGGTCAAGGTGTGGGCAGGACGGCCCCCCGAGGCTCTGGGGCGGGACCCCACCTGCCCTTCCCAGCTCCTGGTGGTTGCCTGAGTGCCTTGTGGATCCTGGTCCCTGTCTCCATGTGCCCACGGGCTTCTCCTCTGTATGCCCCTGATGAGGACACTTGTCCCTGGGTTTAGGGCTCCCCCCAGCAACTCAGGATGATCTCATCTCGGGATCTCTAACTTAGTCAGTCTATAGAGACCCCTTTTCCAAAGGAGGTCAAGGCACAGTGTCTGGGGTCAGGACTGGGACAGGTCGTTTTGGCCCCACTGTTCTGCTCAACACACACAGCATGTCATCAAACTCTCGTGACACACCTGGGTCTGATTTCCCAAACGGATCTCGCACCTGTCACACTCGTCCCTGTCTCTCCATCCCCTCAGCCACGCTTTCTTTCTAGCTCAGCGGGGTCCCAGAAGCTACTTCATCTCCCTACACCCCACTCCCTTGAGGGACTTGAGACATACATGATGATGTCTTGTCCTGCTTACCTCTCCTCGGGAGGTCCCTGTGGGTGGGTACCTGTGATCCCCAAGCTCCTCATCCCAGCCCAGGAATGGGGTGCAGGAGGCAGAGCCAGAGGCCACTGGGACAAGCAGACGAGGCTGTGGATACTCTCGGAGTCCGAGGGGTCTGTGTCGACTCCCTCCTGCTCTGTGGAGAGCTGCGTGGTTTCAGATGAAGGTAAATGGTGCCTGGAATACAGAAGCTAAGATCTCAGCAGTCAGTGAACACCCCGGGGCTCCCACACTCCCTGGCAAGGTGTGTGGCAGGTTCCTCCCACTGCTCAGGGCTCTCACCGCCAGGCTTGGGGGCAGGTGGGGTGGCCAACAGGAAATGAGGGGGTCCCGGAGGGGTCAGACAGAGCAGGGGTCTGGGAGTGTCCTGAGCCAAAGAGACAGCTGACCATGGCCCACCCACCATGGGGCAGGGCCGGGGACTCTGACATCACACTGAGTGGATTGCAAAGGGCAGCCCCAGTCCCATGGCCCTGTGGGCACCGTGTGGGCACCACCGTGCACCAGGGTAGTGTGGAGGCCTGTGTCCTGCCTGTTTGACCTTGGCAGGGCTGTCAGCCAGGGCAGCCTCAGGAGCACCGGCGGTGGGGGTGGGTCCCAGGTATTCTGAGCGACTTGGCTGAGTCCCATCCCTCCGGTTGGGGTGGGGCAGTGGTTCTCTCCCTCTGTCCTTACTCGAGTCGTGGCATTTGTAACAGACAGAGAGCGCAGAACGCAGACTAACCGATGCCGGGTGCCCACACATCAGACACCCTAGCTGTCCCCAGCTCATCTCAGCGTTTTCTTCCTCCCCGGCCTTTCTCAAAGTTACTTTGGGGTCATGTGATGGGCTTGGGCTGTGGATGGCGACCTGGAGCAATACCGGCGAAGCCAGAGAGATGTAGGTCTGCAGCTGTTCCAATGCAGAACCTGGTTGAGCCCAGTACCGCCCCCTGGCTGTGATGGATGTGAATTTCTTAATGTTTGGAGCCTCTGTCTCTTAAAGAAATAATAGCTACAGACTCTGGCCAGGCCCAACCCTTCCTCCCTCCTGCCACCCCTGCACCTGGCTATCACCCACCCAGAAGTCACCCTGCCTTGAATTGGCGTAGGTCACCCCTGAGTCTGCGTAGGTGTTAAACACACATGCATGTGTGTCCGCAATCAGCATGTTCTGCTGTTCAGCACGCCTCAGAGATTGCTATAAATGGTGTCATGCTGCCTTTCGAAACTGGATTTCTCCTCCCAGCGTGGCTGCAAAGGTTTGTCCGTGCAATGCGCGTCCGCTGGTTGATTTAGGGCCCCTCACGCTGCGGAGCCTGCAGCCTCCGCCCCAGGCTCAGGGATCGTCCAGTGTGTCTCCCGCTCCCCTTCTCTCTCCCTGTCACCCATCCGTCTGCAGAGCGAGTCCTGTTCCAGGTCTCGGGGTCGTCAGACTTGGAATGTCTGTGCCCAAGTGCAGGTGGGACTGCAGTTCAGTGTGGCCTTTGCTCGCGTGTCCCGCCTCCTCCCAAGGGTGAGCCTGCTCTCCTTTGTTCGTTGGCTCTTCCGGCCTCCTCCTCTGGGAACTGCCTCTTCCTGTCTCTTGCTTGTCTCCTTCTGTTGGGTTCTCTTTTTTAATTATTATTTTGTTAATCCTCACCCAAGGATATATTTTTTTAATTGCTTTCAGAGAGAGGGTGGGGGAGGTGAGAGAGAGACAGGGAGAGACGTTAGTGTGGGAGAGAAACATTGATCGGGTGCCTCCTGTACGCACCCCGACCAGGACTCAGCCCCGCAGCCTGGGTACATGCCCTGGCTGGGGGTCACTGCCACAACCCCTCTGTCTGTGGGTCGACACTCCAGCCAACTGAGCCACACCAGCAGGGGCAGGCCGCTTAGCTGGTTTCTAAGCCCTGCCTCTCTCATGCGAATAGCCCCAGTCCTCGTCGGGATCCCAATGTCAGGACGCATCTGGAGCTCCTACTGTGTGCCGTTCATTCTTTCCCAGCACCGAAGGGTGTCTCAAAGTGCGACTCTCTGAACCGAACTCCCGCGGGGCGGTGTGTTGGCCAGCTCTTGTGGCAGAGTACCATGCAACACGCCACGCTCAGGCTCTGCGGCCCTCGCCAGCGTGGGTTCTCACCCTCTGGGTGCGGTGGCTTGGTGGCTGTAGACGGGGTGGGGCTACAGGCCAGCCCATCTGTATTTTCTCTGGGACCCAAGCCTGCAGGCCAGAGGCCACCAGGATGTGCTGTCTCCACAGGGCCCCTGGGCTCCGGGGCCAGTCCAGCCCCACAAGCTCCATTATCGGTTCTGCTCGCATCCAATGGGCTGGACTTCCAGTGGCCAAAACAAGTCACACGGTCAAGCCCAGCACCAACGGCTGGGGGGTGGTGGTGGGGGGGGCAGGGAAGGGATGTGAATGTTTGCTGAATGAGAGTTAAAAGGAGCCACAGGGAGCCAGAGGCGTTTCCAGTAGGTAGCTGTTCTTTGGTAACTGCACTTAGGTGGAAGGAGGTGGATCGGCTTCTTTGCAGGAGGACTTACCAAGTCTCTGACGTGCTGCAGACGCACCAACATTTCCCGGGGAAGCCTGTGCGGGAGGCATTTCCTGTCTCACCTGATTCCATGATCTTTCATTTAATTGAATCTCATTTCATTTTGAATTGCCATTTGATTTGCGTTTAATTTGATTAAATTTATTTTAATTTTCTTTATAAATTTTAACACGTCAGTGTTATTTTATTTTTGCTTCGCCGAGCGTTTCCTGGGGTTGGCTTCCCGTGGAGCTGGCATTCGAGGTCTCCAGGCTGCTCCTGTTCAGTCAGGTTTGGTTCCATGCCTTCATCGTGTCTCTTCTCTCTGGTTTTTTAAAAAATCCTTACCCAAGAATGTCTTTGTATTGATTTTGGAGAGAGAAGAAGGGGGAGAGGGGGAGAGAGAGAGACATCGAAACATTGATTGGCTACCTTCTGTAGGCACCTGGACTGGGGATTGAACCTGCAACCTAGGTGTGTACCCTGACCTGGAATCCAACTGGTGGCTTTTGGTGTATGAGGACGATGCTCTCACCAGTGGAGCTGCCCAGACAGGGCTTCTCTCTCCTTTTCAAATGCAGAATGTTAGCGGGAAGTGTTGAATGCAGAGCCCAAGGCATTCAAGTGGTGAAGCCACAGCCCACAGGGACCTCTGGACATTCCCTAATACAAGGGAGCATCGAGGCCCTCTCTGAGGAGGTGGTGACAGCCGGGGATGGGACATCCCCAGAGCGCCGCGGTCCTGAAGGTGAGATGCACTGAGCCAAGCCCCAGCTGCTGGGCAGTCATAGCTGGTCACAGCATCAGGGCGAACAGGGTCCCTATGGGCAGACGAGGCCGCGTGCTCACAGTCACAGTTCCTGGATGGGAAACTCAGAGAGCAGTCCTCTGCCCTTCAGTGGCCCAGAAAGAGGGGACACTAGAGAGAGAGTTTTGGGCTGTTGTGATGTCCCCATTGGGCTGATGCAGGCCCTGGGCTCCCCTGCGGGTCTGTGCTGCAGACAGTGGGTCTCGGTTGCAGTTCTGCGTGGGTGGCCTCCCTGGCCCCGTCCACAAGCTGAGCCTGACGCAGACGGCACGTGTGAGACGCCCGCACGGAGTGGGTGTCAGTCAGAGGTCAGCTTCCTCCCTCCATCCATGCCTCCCAGGGTGTGTTTCTCCCCAGCTGCCTTCTCTGTTCTGTGTGTCTGTGTTAATGCCACCCCGGAGAGCCAGGTTTGATTTAAATAAGACTCCGAGCAGATGGCTCCTGAGAGAGGGCCTGCCCTGAAAGCTGCCAGGGTGTGAGTCTGCTTAATAAATAACTCAGTTTAAACCAACAGTTTGATGAGGTCAGGATCCGAGGCTTTGAGGTGCCTGTGAAATGCTTATGGACAAGATCTGGGCGGCTGAGAGGTCACAGGAAATTTCAGGAAGTCCCCCAGTGTCCCCAGCCCTCCAGCCTCTGCTGCTGTCTGACTCCAATACCTGCCCTTCCTCAGGCCCTGGCTCCCCGTCCCATGCTCTGAGGACCCCTTCCAGGCAATAGTGCCGTCTGTCTTCTCTGCCTATGGACCTTCCCCACTTCCCCTTCCCTCTGTCCTCCCTCCGCCCGCCTATCCATCCATCCCCACCCACCCATCTACCACCCACCCTCCATCCACCCTCCATCCACCCATCCATGCATCCAGGCTCTGGGTCTGAGTGCACTGTGGTAAATGACCCCCAGGGCTCACAGTTTAGTAGGGGCACAGATAAGCAGACACCCCGGGGAGATGGCATGTCATCTGCACTGTGATGGGGCCAAGAAGGCCAGGGAAGCCGTGGATACTCCCACTCTGTTGAGTAGAGAATGTGGGAATCAGGGAAGGCTTTCTGGAAGAAGCTCCAACTCCAGGCCCCAAGAACCACAGTCTTCCCCTGTTCTAGGGCAGCTTCCCCCCCCCGCCCCCTGTGCCTCCCATGTCGCTGTGACCACAGCGGCTTCTCAGGTGCATGCACCCTCTCTACTGTCAGCACTAATGCTGCCGGGACCCGTCTCGTCCTTGTGCAGCGGGTGCCCAAACCCTTCTTTACCTGAGGCTGCATTGCTGGGCTGCACTGCTGGCCTTGGCAGGTGGTGGGAACATTCCGGCCCACTCTGTCCCATCCGGGCCAAAGTCCAGGCTTCCTGCATGGGACCTGCCCTTAGGGAGCCCTCCTGCCTGGGCTCATGCGTGTGGTGTGCACCATTGGTGGTTTCCTCCCTCCTCTCCCTGCAGCCTCCTCCCCTGGCCCTGCTCCTGTGGCCGAGAAGGTCGCCCTGGGCTCTGGAAGAGCTGTCTAGGCGAAGGTGACAGCACACAGGCGCACTGGCTCCCGGCTCCTTGGAGCACCCTGGCGGCGCCCGCGCTAAGCAGGGCCTTCATTCTAAGTTCAGCCCCCCACGGTTTGCAGGGGCTCTGGTTTGCCTCCCAGCCACGATGCCCGCCCAGCCCACACTCAGAACGTCCGAGGCATGGCTTCCCAACCCACCCAGTCCTCCCAGAGGCCCTTCTGAGAGAGGGCAGGCAGCGGCTCAGCGGGGAGGGGCAGCCTGTGGATTCTGCTGCGGTGCTGTGGCTCCAGGGCCTGCCGCTCACCAAGGCCCGTCTCATTGGATGCGATTCTCTGGCACTCTCCTCTCAGGCGACCCTGACACTTGTGACTTCTGCCTGTAGAGCTCTCTGCTCCCTCTGGGGGTACCTCCATCTGGGGAGGGACCGCCCCATGGGCCTCTGCACCCCTACCGCCAGGCCTTGGCAGCAGCATCCTCAGTGACACCTCCCTGCTTCTCATGTCCCCACTGTGCTCACATGTCCCCTCCCCTGGGTCAGGCACCTGCTCTGGGCTGTCCCAGACCCTCCCCCATGGCCCCCTGCTCCTCTCTCCTGGGGTGGAGCTTCCTGTGTCTGCAGCAGCAGGGGCTCAGCAGCAGCTGTGAGTGTGGGGGGGGACTGAGTGAGTGGAAGCCCACTGAATAACCACTGAGGCTGCCCTTTTACAGAGGCGCTTGATAAGAGAAAGAAAACTCTCCCTAAAAAAAAGCTTCTTTAGAAAGTTATGGTATTTGCAAGATCCTCATAGACATTTTGGAAACTGTAAAATAAATGAAGTATAAAAACAATTCTCCATGCGAACCCACGGTTACTGTTTGAGACGAATATTCTCACTAGTTTTCCTGAGATGCAAATAGATACAAGTTTTATAAATTTTGAATCCCACTTTAACACTGTGTATGAAACATTTTCCTACTCCCCTGTGTACTTTCAGAGCCACTATTTTTAGTGGCCGTATCATGCAGGCTCCGCGGAGGGAGACATCGGACTCTAGCGTTCTGGCATCTGCGACCTCCCAGCCCTGCGGTGGGTGGAAAGATGCGCAGGAAGCCGCGGAGAGCGGCCTGCACACACGTCACTCCCATGCCTCCGATTACGATCCTAGGGTTGAACCAGGTGTGGAACGAAGTTCAGAACGGGTGTGGGATAAACTCGAAAGCATGGACTTGCTTCCCCGCATGTCGGACTACGGGGTGGGAGGAGGAGGGTTCACTTCTGAGGCAGATATGGATGGCCCCCGGGGAGCGGAGACATTTAGTGGGAGGGGCTAAGATAAATGCAAGGGGACCTGCCTCCCTTCCTGGGGCAGCTGCACCTCCAGCTAGGGGACAGCTGGGGCAGCAAGGCAAGGGGAGCTGCTGGTTAAACAGGTCGCATGACCGGATACATGTCCCTGACCTTGACTACCCCAAGCCTTAGACGTTGATCAGCTGCTTCCTGATGCCCTGTGGTGCGTCGGGTGGTGTTCTAGGCGTCGGAGGTTCAGGGGGAACACAGCCCCGGTGCCTGCTGTCCAGGATCGCCCCAACCCTGGGAGGACAGAGAACCCAGGATGGCATCCCCCAGGGTGTGTGCCATGGGACACGGCTGCACCTTGACGTGGTATCAGGCCTACCCCAGGGCACACTTGGAAATGGGTTCTGGAGGATGAATAGAAGTTCACCAGGCAGAGAGGGGTGGGTGGAGCCAGGGAAAAGAAGTGCCCAGGGCGTGGGGGACCCCATGGTAAGCAGCCGGATGGAGCACGGCATGCGCTCATTTTGTTTAGCTGCTGTAACAAATCACCATGTACTTAGCAGCTTAAAAGAACACAGGTTTATCATCATCACGCGGTTCTGGGGGGCAGGAGTCTCATGTGGGTCTCACCAGCCAGAATCAAGGTGCCGACTGGGTGGCGTCCCTTCCCTGGACTCCAGGGGGAAATCCCTTCCCTTGCCATTCCCAGACTCCAGCCCCACCCCCAGTGCCCCCATTCCTTGGCTGCCAGCCCACCCTCCACAGCCCCCCAGGGCTCACCCTGTCTGACCCTGTCTCTCTCCTGCTCTTTCTGTGACCAGAGCTCAGAAGCTTCTCCCTCTTAAGGACCCTGTGGTCTCAAAGTTCTTAACTGAGTAACATCAGCAAAGTCCCGTTTGCTCATAAGGTAACCTACACCCAATCTCCAAGCTGTAGGGTGCGACCATGTTAGGGTCCATTGCTGTGCTGACCACACAGGGCAGGAAGGCATCCAGGACAGTGGCCCTCCAGCTGTCTCCGTGTCTCTGGTCAAGGGAGGGCCTGACTGGGACACCAACATTGAACCTAAGATATTAAGAGACAATTTCAGATGTTGAATTCTGTAAATATTTCTCGAGCATCTGAGTACTTTGCCGGGCCTTCGAACTGGCCGTGATGGGGACCCCGACCTTGCTAGAGTGGAAGACACTGAGGTGGGCGACCAGCATCTAGTGCTGAGGAGCCTGCTGGGGAGGGAAAGTGGGCGTTTCAGAGGAGGCGATGTCTGAACCGGGCTTTGAAGGATGAATAGGAGTTTTGCAGGCTGACAGGCAGGGCAAAGGCATTCTAGATAGAGGAGACATTGTGGGCAGAGACATGGAAGTGTGGAGAGGCTGGTGGGGGACAGACCTGAGAAGTTTGGAGCGGCTGACCTGTGAAGTGAGCAGAGCGCAGAGGATGGTGGGGGCCTGGGCTGGTGAGTCAGAGGTGCAGGGCCAGGCAGGCTTCCTGTGCCAGCCTGGGGGTGGACCTCTGCCCTGTAGGCAGTGGGAGCTGTGTGTGGCTGTGGGGCAGGGAGCAGTCACGTGGCTGCCACATTCGGAGGGGCAGGGAGGATGCACTCTCAGGTGGAGGGAGGCGCAGTCAGGCAGCTGGCCGGGCAGAACGAGGGCGCGGGTGGCAGGTGGCACTGGACCAAGAGCTTGGACCTCAAAGCCCCCTCCCCCTTGCCCTCCTGGATCCTGTGGACTGTAGAGCCCCATTCCTTGTGGTCCCGGAGGAGCTGGGTCTGCCGTGGGACCCAGAATATCACACCCCCCCACTCTGATTCTGCACCCCACCCCACCTTTCCCTGTGAGCTCCTGCCCGTTGCATCAAAGCCACACTCCGCCCTGGGGACTCACTGCGTTTTAGCGGAACTCCCTGGGTGGGAGACAGGAAAAACTGTCTTTGTTTCCGATTGATTATGTAATAAGCCTCACCTGAGTGTGCTTTGAAGGATGGAGCTGTAAACCTGCTTGCAGGAGAGCAGGATCTGGTGAGCGGCGTCAGGTGGGGGCGGTTCCCAATGCTGCCAGTTTTTGGCTGGTGCGGGTGCTGGGCGGTCAGCGCGTTGCCCTGAGCCCTGGTTCCCTGGTCTGCAGAGCGGGAGCGGTTGCTGTGGGATGGTCTTGGGAAAGTCTGCCTAGCACGGGGCCAGACGCACAGCTGCTTTTATCGTGCTGTTGGTGCTGTTTTGCTGGGGGGAAACCAAGGGCTGTTACAGTGTGGGAGAGTGACAGGCACCCAATTCTGCCCCATGTCCCAGCTCAGCCGTCGATGAGAGACCGTGGGCAGGTCACTAGCTGTTTCTGAGCCTGCGGCCTGAGCTCCGCCAAGGGGAGGTGGCAGTGATGGGTGGGGGCCACTTTCGGAGGTAGCCACTGTTCCAGGGTGTGACCTTTGACCTCTGTCACCACTCTTGACCTCTGCTCCCTGTGTTGCTGCCCTCAGGTCACTGCCAGTCCTGGAGGAGTGGGAGAGGAAACAGCCCTTTCCAGTCTAATGAGGAGTGAGCAGCCAGCCTTGCAGGGAAGGTGGATGAGGCCCCTGGGAGTGTGGAAAGGGTGAAAGGCGGCCGATAGGTTTCTCTCACATCAGTGTTTCTCTCCCTCTCTTTCTCCTTCCCTTCCCCCCTTCTAAGAACAAATAAAATCTTTAAAAAGTCAGTTTAAAAAAAGACAAAGTCAGGGTGTGAAGCCCTTGCTCCCCATGGCTCCCGGCCTCTCTCTTCCTGCAGGGCTGGCTGGGCGCTGTGTCTCCCTGTGTGGGTGCAGGATCCGCAGGAGGGTGCAACAGAGCTGCCCTTCCCCTGACCTTGGCCCCATGGGCTGGTGGGGGGGCGGATACTGGGCAGGTGAAGGTGAGCCCCGCATGGGCGGGTCTCCAAGGGCTGCAGGCAACCCCTCCCTGGCTTTCTTCATTAGTTCACATTACACATTCTTTCAAACCTGAACCACCTACAGACGCCCCAGCCATGGAAGAGCCTGTACTTGCCATTCCGTCTGGTGTCCCAGACCCCTACCCTCAATGGCTGTGCAGTGACCACCCTGAGTGGCTTTGGGCAATGCATGTGGCTTCTCTCTGGGCCCATGGGTTGGTGGCATTTGAGTAGCCAGCCTGTGGGCGGGGCCTGTGCCCTACTTCTGTGTCTGCAGTTTCCTGATCTGGTCCCATGGTGGGAAGGCCCTACTGAGAGACCGGTTTGGGCGTGGTGAGACTTTCGCCTTGTGTGACTCTCCTCATCCTACATCGTGGCTCCCTGGGCCCCGGCCCCTCCCCACCGGAGCGTGACACCAGAGCATCACAGCCCCTTCCTGGGCTGGGCGAGAACCAGGAAGAAATGTGCAGGGCCCTGAGCCATCAGGGGGCTGCTGGGAGGCACACGGGGACATTGCATTCTGGGCAGCAGGACGTTCCCGCCCTTGCAAGTCTCTGGCTGGCGGCCCAGGGGCAGGCCTAGCCTCCAGGACTGTCTGGTTTGGCGGGAGGAGGACTTGACAACCATGTTACCCAGCTATCAGCACTGAAGGACTCTGGTATCTCACACGAGCAGCCTGGGGCTCTGGGCCTGGAGAAACTGGAGGGAGGGGTGTCTTCGAGCCATACCCTCCCAGGGTCGATGTGCTGGGCCAACAGGGGGCCAGCCAGAGTGGCGTTGTTGTGGTGGAGGGCGAGCAGTGCTGCCCAGCCTCGGAGCTCCTGGGGGCGGGGCCTAGCTGGGGCATGTGGGAAGCCCTCTGGAGGTGACCGGTGGCCACTGTCCCTGGACGACCAACACATGGGGAGCCGTGGTGGGCTCACATGTTGTCAGCTGGTTCCCAGGCATGGGGTGGGGTGGACAGAGGGAGGGGGCGTGGGGGGACCCACCTGCCTACCACAGGTAGCTTGGATTTGGGGCAGGTGGGTGAGCTCAGGACCACAGCAGCCTGAGAGCATCTCAGCTCTGTATGGACGGGTCACCTCTGAGACCTGGCATCCCCCTCCTGACCTCCCACAGACCAGCCATGTATGACTAACAGCACCCCAGGAAACCACTCTGTCACACAGCTGTCAGCAGGTGTCCTGCAGACAGGGCCAAGGTGGGGCTGCGGTTCCATCCTGTCACACAGGGGACATCGCAGCAGACTGACAGCCTCCAGGGCAGTCCTGGGGACCGTGGCAGGGGTCCAGTCCGCTGGTGTGCAAGCCTGTCCATCCCTAGACACCTGTGCTTTGGGGTCTGACACACAGCCGCCTGCCCCTGGCCTCATGTTGGGGGTGGTGTGATCGGCAGCCCTTTGCCAGGCTCACAGGGCCAACCAGTAGGTTCTGGCCAGCCCGCGTGCACTGGCACTGTGGAATCCGGGAACTCAGGCCTAGCATACCTGTCCTCCTGGGGCAATGGCCGGGGCCCGGAGTGTTTACCTAAGAGCTCAGGTATGGCATCGTGGGAAACAGCACCCACTCAGGTCCCTGCCCACCCAGGCCGGGCACCTCTCCTCTCATTCCACAGGGCTCACCTGAAGGCAACTGCTAGGCCTCACCTGGCCAGGCCTCGTGCTTGAGCACCTACTGTGTGCCAGCCCTGTGCCAGGCACAAGACCCAGGGGGCTCATGGTGTATTGGGGAGACTGATGATGTGAACCAGGCAGAGCGCATCAGGGAAGGCTGTCCCAGGAGAGGACACAGGGCAAGGGAGAAAGGGGCCGGGTCACTTGGCATGGGGAGCTGACCTGCCCCAAGAATGAGGACACAGCAGATGGCGCTGGGGACTCTCCGGTTTATTCCACACGTGCACAGCCACATTCTTCCAGGGACCCTGAGCTGGTCTGCTGGCCCAGCAGACTGAGGAGGGGGTCTCTGGGAGAGGAGCTCTTGGGTGTCTCCTTGAAGTGTGTCACTGTCCCCGTGAGGTGTGTCTGGTCACACTTCCCTGCAGACTGGAAAGCCGAGGCTCCGACAGTGAGAGGCGTGCTCAGCACCGAGTGGCCCCACAGCCCCAGAAGCCACTCTGGAACCCAGGGCGAATTTCCTCCTTGTTTAGGGGTGGTGCCAGCTTCCCCTCTGCCCATGACAGCGGCAGAGGGACGTCTGGGGGCCCCAGGGTGGGCAGAGGCCTGGGAAGGCCCGTTCTGAGCTCAGGCACTCCTGCAGGGTGTGGTCACAGCCCCAGCCTCCTCCCAGAAAGGCCCCCAGACAGTCACACCCGGTACATGCCTTTGGGGCCCCCCCAGGACCCTGGGTTGAGAAGCTTTGTCCTGAGCCAAGTGACGGTGGCTGTGGATGAGACCCAGTTGCACCCCCAGCTGTTGGACAAGAGGGACCCCACCCAGGACGGCTGCTCTCTCCTGCCCTCTGCCCTGCCCGGCTCGCAGCCAGGCCACTCAGCAGAGCACGGAAGGGCAGCAGAGGCCGTGATAGGCCCCCACCCATCAGCACCGTTGTGGTGATGGAGGCTGGGGGTGGTAGGTGGGGGCAGGGCTGTGCCCAGCCTTCAGTTCCAGTCTATGGGGGACACTTACATGGGCAGAGCTGCACGGCACCGCTGCCAAGATGGAGATTGGGGACTTCAGTGCTGCTCCTTGCAGCCACCCTACCCAGAGCCTCAGTTCTCATCTGTGACATGGGAGTGGGGACAGTGCCCACCTCCGAGGGTCCCTGCGGGAGCCAAGGAGGTGAGGGCCCCCCAGGGGTTGCTGGTGGCCACAGTCATGCATGCTCCCCAGTGCGGAAGGGCGCCACCTTCCACATGTGACGTTGGCAGTGCTCCATGGCGTTGCACATCTCGGCCGCATCCAGGTTCGAGCACCAGAAGCTCGGACCCATGACGCACTGGTCGGTGCCCAGCAGCGGGGTCCTGGAGGCGTGGCAGGCGCCCACCTTTGTGCACAGACTGAGGGGGTCCATCATCTCCTTGAGGGTTGCGAGGAGCACAGGCTCGTACTCATCCACGAAGCGGCGGCACTGGATCAGGTAAGGCAGCGGCAGGATGCTGCAGCCACCCTTGAAGGCCTTCAGGATGTTGCGCTGGGTGGTTTTGCGCTCCAGGTTCTGGGTGGACACGCCCAGCAGCCTCCGGCACCCGTTGCAGAAGTGTCCCTGGTTTTCTGTGTCCAGCAGTGGGGGTAGGGTGGGTTTGTGGGCCTCGTGGATGGACCGGGCCTGCCGCTGCGGGCTGCAGAGCCGGATGGCCTTGCACACCTCCTGTGGGGGCACTTTGGTCACAAACTGCACCAGGACGGGGCTATAGGTGTCCACCATGGTGACGCACTGCTTCACTATGGACACAGGCATCACTGAGCATACGCGCTCCAGGCCTCGGCGGACCAGGGCCTCCGTGCTGTCGGAGTCCAGCCACTGGTCCAGCTCCTGGACCACTTGCAGGCACACCTCGCAGGTCAGGCCGGCCTTCATCAGCACCTCACTCCTCTCCCTCATGGACAGCGGCTCCAGGGAAGGGACTGTGTCCGCAGCGGGCCCCTGCACCTCCTCGCAGAAGCCCCCCCGCTCGCAGGTCTCCTCGGGCAGGATGAGCTTCAGCATGTGCTCCGCAGGGGTGAGAAAGCGGAGGATGTAGTTCTTGCATAGGAGGTCCAGGCCTGGCCCCAGGGACTTACACTGCTCCTGGGTGGTCACCTCTGCCACGTTGGACATGTTGGACCCAATAGCGTCTTGGAGCTGGGCGACCAGCTGGATGCAGTCCTGGCACACAGTGTCCTCAGGAATCTGCAGAGGTTGGGGACCAAGAGGCCTGCTGGCCATGAATGGGGCCACCGCCTCGGATGCCTCCTCCACAGAGAGTGACCCTGGGGTAGCCGGGACCCTCTGCAGTGGCTGGCAGAGGGTGAGCGCGGTGCACACCTGGGCTGGGGCGCTGTCCAGGCCCCCCCGCAGCATGTCCAGGATGGCTGGGCTGTGGGTGCCCGTCATCTCCTTGCATTTGGCCGAGGAGTCCTGGCTGGGAAGCCACTCACAGGTCTTCGTCACCAAAGCCAGAACGTCCATCTCTGTGGCATTGGGGTTCAGCCCGTTGCTGCCGGCGGCCACCACATCCAGGCACAGGTCACAGGACAGGGACCTGGCGGTGGGCTTGCTCCAGACAACACTGCGGCAGTGCTCCACGGCCCCGCACCGTGTCGCCTCCTGTAGGTCCTGACACCACGTGGCTGAGCCCTGTGCACACTCCCGGGGGCCCTGGACTGGGCTGGCCAGTGCGGCCCCCAGGAAGCTGGGCAGCAGAAGCAGCACAGTGAGCATGCTGCTCGCTCAGTGGCTGGGCGCTCCAATGCGCCTGGCACCTGGGTTGCTGCTATAAACCTAGGGCGGTTGCACGACCCGCCCTCCGGGCGCCTCCCACAGCCTGACTCACCAGGGCTCCCCCACACAGACCTCCTTGCGGGGCATTGCCCTACTCCCAGTGAGTGAGGGCTGTCTGTTGGACAGCCTGCACTCGAAGGAGCACAGCTCAGAGCTGCTGTGCTGGGAGGCCTGCCTGCCCCCCTGGCCACAGTGGCTCTGGGCCCAGTTCTGTCCTCAAGGCAGGTGCCTCGGTCCCTCCCTGAGTGTGAGACCCAGGGGTTTCTGCCCCTCTGGGAGGTCCACAAAGCATTCCAGCCTTTTTTGGCTCTAAAGTGAAGTGACTTCAGTGTATGCCCTGGCATGTTGGCCCTGGCACTCGCCAGCCGTGCTGTTTGGGGAGGTGGTCTTGTGGAGTCTTGGGGCTTCATCAGTGAGAGCACCCAATGACCTCCTGGAACACGCCATGGATGTGAAAGCCATTGGCCACATAGGTTCTTGGGCCAAGGTGGGTTCTTGCTGAGGAAACCCTGCCAGGTATGGGCTGGTTCTCCTTGGATCTGAGGATGCTGAGTGAAAGTTCGCCTCCACTGCAGGGGCTGTTTCAGTCCTGGGCTGTTGGTTATTATTTTTCCTCCTTAGTTTTTAGCAGAGTTCCCAGGTGAGAGGTCAGTGCTGGGCAGAGACACACAGGTGGGTCCTGTCTATTAAAGGGAAACTTCCAGAGCCAGGCTGCCTTGACCTGATTTCTACGTGGCTCACTGCCCACACTGGGCCTCACCAGGTTGGGGGGGGGCAGGGGCTTGACAGTAGGGGCTGCCCTGGGGTCAGCTTTGCCCCTGGGTGGGTGTGAACCCCTCACGTGGTGCCCCAGCCCAGATTCTGGGTCTCAGGGTGTGCAGGGTCGGCACCCAGCTCTGCGGGTTTGGGCGCCCAGGGCTGAGACTGCAGCTGCCCTGGTGGAGGAATGTGGACGGGGCTGCTTGCCTGCCCTCCTGCTGGGGTGTGGGGTCGGGGACAGTTTATGGGAATTTGCTCAGCCCCTCACAGCACTGCCAGGGATGTGGCTTCTTGGACCCAAGGTGGGGCTGGCCTTGGGGATGAAGTGAGCCTGGGCCCTCTCAGCTGTGTGGACGGTGGCTGCTGGGTTTCACTGCCACCCAGCTGGGGCTGGAGACCCAGGGTGGGGGGTGCCCGTATCTAGATGCTCCTGGGGTGGCAGATGTCGGTTCCTGGCCACAGGTTTTCTATGTGCCAGCCCTTCAGCGCATCTCCTGATACCTCCCAGGGCTGGGCCTGGCCCGCCCTGGGTGTGAGCGGGCCATGCAGGGGCTTGGCCCCGCAGCCCCTGCCCTCCTGCCCAGCTCTCCCCGCCTGGCCCCTGGGCGCTGCCTCGGGCTCCTACCACCGATGCCACACTTTCCAGGGGCCTGGAACATTCTCATCTTTGCGTCCCTCCAGCCTAGTGCCTACGATGAAATACTGAATTTGTTTTTCATTTTAAAAAAGTATATAGGAGCCTTTCCTTTTGGACTTTCTCTTTTTTAACTTTTTTTTTTTTTTTTTTGAGATACTGGGTCTCCCACATGGTACGACGTTGATTTCAGTTAATGTCTTGATTTGATCGCTGTCAGCCTCAACTGCCCTATTTGACTATAGAGCATCATCCAGTGAGAAATCTCTAGCACGAAACTTCACAAACCACTTTTCACACGTTTGATCAATCACAGCACCTTGTCCACACACTGCACAAGTCTTTTTCTGCGTTTCAGTTGCGTTTTTACCGTTCTTGAAATAATAAAGCGTAATATGCTGAAAATGTTGCATATTTTCTTCTGTCTTCAGTATTAAAATGGCTGCACAAAAATTCACCCATTTTAATACTTTTTGAAAAAATGCATGCTGATAGGACAGCTGTCACAATACATTGTAACAAAAGTGTTTCAAAGGAGGTTAAAGACGAGGAAGTACGCCCCTGTAGCCAGCGTGTGGGCAAACTGAACGGACTTTTCTGCCAACCCAGTATCTCACGTGTACAGGAAAGGGCACAAATTGCAAGTGTTCAGCTCAGTGTAGGACCCCAAACTGAGCAAGCACCTCCATCCCGACAGAATAGTGACAGTTCCCAGCAGCCCTGGCGAAGCTGCCTGTCACCCCCAAGTCCCACCCCCTGCCCTGACTGGCCACTCCAGCTATTAGTATCTGACCTGCAGGCGCCACATTGTGTCTGAGAGACTCGTCTGTGCCGCAGCACGGAGTTCCGGATTGGGCGTCGCGTTCTCCGTAGAATTCCATTGTGGGATTGCACCCCAGTTCATCTTCCTGTTCTTCCCTCAGGGGGCGTGTAAGTCACTGCCACGTTGGGGCGCATGGGCTTCGCTGCCTCAGGCGGTGCTTGAGGCTCACCAGGGAGCAGATGCATCGGGTCAGGGCTGGGTGTGCAGGAGACGCTCACGTGGGGCTCTTCTGCCTGTGCTGGCCACCCCCACCGCCCTCCGCATCTGTTTTGTTTAATTTTCATCTAATTTGCTATTTAGCGAGCAGCTGAAACACAGTCAGGGTCATCTGTGTGACCTTTACTCAGTGATACTGGCCCCGTTGGCTGTGTGGCTTCCTGCCCACCCCCTCGTCTGTCTGTCCGCCCGCATACATATGTCCTTCCAGGTACTCCTTCTCAAACCCATTGTCCCTTTCACCCAGTTTCCTAGGGACCAGGACATGGGCATGTCATCGCAGTGCACGTGTCATTTCGAGAACTGTGACGTCCAGAGAGTGTTGTCCTCTTAGCCTTGGCCTGCGTGCCTGCACTGCGCAGTTGCTGGCCTGCACAGCGGGCGCCGGGGAGGTGCCCGTGTGGGGCCATGCACGTACCTTGGCTTGCACGCTCCGGGTGAGGCGATGCGCTGCATGGAATGTGTGCGGCTGTTGGGGGCGCCTGGGGAGGGCTGCGGGGGCCAGGGTGCGTGTGTGCTGAGCAGACGCCCCCGGGGGCTTTCTGGCAGCGGGGGCGCCAGGACTGTCACTGCAGCCTTGAGTGCCGGCGCTCCAACTCCAGCGTGACAGACGATGCAGGACGTGGTGACACCGTTTGTCTACCGCCCGGTTTAGCAGAGGGCAGCATTTGCTGTGGGTCTCACCAGTTCCTTTTAAGAAAATTAGGTGGAGGCTACTCACTTTCTGTTCCCGAGTACACGCCCGCCTGGTGGCAGTGGCATGAAGGTGTAGGAGGAGGGGCTTCAGTGGGACCCTCTCCTGGATCCCCGGGGAGGAGGTGGAACGTGCTCAGAGGGACGTGAAGGTTTCACTCTCGCCACCCTGCTGTGTGGGTGGGAGCAGCTGGCCCGTGTGCCCAGTTTCAGGGACACCAGGTTCCAGCCCCAGCCCAGCGGGCCTCATACCCTGTGTTCTGGAGTCTCTCCGCCCACAGAGAGCCCTGCTTGGTCTCCTATCGCTCCCACCACCCACTTGCAGGCCGCCTCTCTTCCGCGCTGCCCGTCTCCTGGGCGACACTCCTGTCCCTTTGCCCAGGCCCTGCCTGCACAGCCAAGCCATGCTGGGGCCCAAGGAAAGGGCTCACACGATCACTCATTTCGCATGGATTTTTGTGGCCTCTCGGGTGTGCTGGGGGCTCAGTAGGGAAGAAGATGGATGGGGAGTGGGCATTCTAGTGTGTGGGAGAGACCACAAGCGAGTAAAGGCCAAGTGACTATTCTAATGCCAGGTGGGGATGCATCTTGTGGGGTAAAAGAAAGAGGGGGGAGGGACAGCTTGGAGCCAGCAGCTGGTGCAGCCTCCTGGGAAGGTGCTGTAAGTGCAGCGCTTGGTGCAGCGGGGTCATGGGGAAGCCCCAGGAGGGTCCCGCTGCCCACTAAGCAGTGGCCTGGCAACAGGGAGGCCAGCACCTGTGGAGCATGTGGCTGGACTGTCCCCAGCATGGCAGAGCCTCTCAGAGGGGTCGTTGGCTGCTTCTGAGAAGGGGAGGTGGGGCTTATCCAAGTACCGTCTTTGCAAGCTCTGGCAGAGGGCAGCACAGGTGAGGGGCTTGGAGAGAGGGCAGCCCCAGGTTGGGTCAGGGGAGGACAGCACCCTAGCCTGCTGGGGAGCTCTGGGGAGGTCTGGGCTCCATAGTGGTGGCCAAGCGGGCTGGCTGAGCCGGCAGGGCATGGAGGTGTCCAGGACGCCGAGGGGAGGGCTGCCAGGGAGCTGTGTGGGAGGCCATGACTCGTGCGGTCTGGTGTGGGCGCGTGGGCGAGCAGGGCGCTGCACCGAGAGTTTAGGAGCAGGAGCGGGCGCTGGGATTCCTGAGCAGGGCTGTGGGAGGGGAGTTCTGGCAGCGCCTGTTGTGGAATCTTCCGAGCTCGAGTTTGTTGGGATTGGACTTCACTGCCCAGCCCCACATAGGAGCTGGACCGGCGAGTCTGCGGAGCCCAGATCGGTAGCTGTGCGCTCCGCCCACGGGCAGCTCGGCCCACCGTCCCTCCCCTCACGCTGAGCCACACATGCTCGCTCAGACTCCTGCAGATGCCACAGGGCGATCGGTACAGGGCGGTGGGAGATGCAGGCGGGGTCCTCCTCTCTCCCCTGCAGGCCCCACGGCATCTCCCACTCCTGCAGAACCTGGTGCCCTGCCCTGTGCCCCAAGGAAGGAGACCGTGCCCTCAGCTCCGCCAGCCCTGGGGGCCAGAGTCTAAGACCAAGGTGGAAGGAGGGCCCAGCCCCGGGGGAGGGGCCTCCTTGCCTCCTTGTAGGTTCTGGAGGGGTCCGGTCCGGTAATCCTGTCTCCTTGGGCTTGTGCCTGCCTCACTCAGTCTCTGCCTCCATCATCACGCAGGGCTTCTCCCTGGGTCTGTGTGCTCTGTTCACACGGACCTCCTCTTACAAAGGCCTAGCCATTGGATTAGGGCCCACCCTGTGCCAGTACGGCCTGGTTTTAACCAGTTATGTCTACAAAGATCCTGTCTCCAAATAAGGTCACATCCTAGAGGGGTTAGGACTTCAGCATAGCTTCCAGGGAACACAACTCAGTCCACTCAGAGCATAAGGGTACTGGGCACTTCTGACCTTGACCTTAAACACTGGTGTGGTTCAGGTCCACCGTTGGCCTGGGCAGCCTGGCAGCAGAGAGGACCCCTCTGAGGGCAGTCCGAGGCGAGGCGCCTGGTGCTGTGGGGGCACCGGTGAAACTCCAGCCATGGAACACTGTTTGGGGAGCTCCGCTCAGCACAGGGCACATCTTAGAGTGGAGCTCAGCTCCGGGGCATGCAGGCCTGGGGGACAGGGGCTTAGAATGGCAGACCCCAGTTTCTAGTCCCCACAAACCTGGGGCACAGGGAGGCACCGAGTCTTCCGGCCACAGTGGCCCCCAACTCCAGGCACCGAAGAGCCCTGTCTTGAGACTATGGTGCTGCAGAGCCCCAGGGCGGGCGGGGTGTGAACCGAGACTGGAGCAGCCTGGCCTGGGTGTCGAGCCCTTAGCCTTGGGCGCTGTGAGGGCCAGGGCCTTTCACACATGCACGCACCCCCCTCCAGAGCCCGGTGACGTTGCTCGAGTGTCTCATGTGCCCAGGGTCTTGGGGTCATCCTGTGCTGCCTCTGTCCCCGCCCTGAGTCCCAGGTGCCTCCCACCATGCCTGAGAGCTCACACAGGTGCCTTCCCACGGCCAGGCGCCGGGTGTGCCGGCTCCCCAGGCCTCTTTGCAGAACAAGCCCCGCTCAGCCCGCCCACCCCCGGGAGGCCAGGCTGCTTTCCGTGGGAAAGCACCTGGGCAGGCTGTCAGGCCTCACCTGCGGCTGAAGTTATCTCATCCCCAGGGGCGAGGGGCGAGGCCGGTGAGGTGGGCAGAGGTCTCCTTGTTTGGTTAGAAGGGGAGAGAAGACAACCCTGAGAGCGAATGCTCACCCCTCGCTGGTGCTGCTTTCCTGCCCAGACTGAGCCACTTATTGAGCACCAGGTACGTGCTGAGGGCTGTTCTAGGTCCTGGGAATATGTGAGTTAATGAAACAAACAGACCCCCCACCGTGGTCCTGGAATTAGTGGAAGAGGCAGAGATGAACAAATACAAGACATACATGTCACAAAATGGGAAAAGGTGATGAGGAAGGGGGAGAGGAAGTACAGAAGTTGTGGGGAGGTGTCTGGAGTGGGCATGGCCAGGGAAGGCCTTGCAATACCATAGTATTCGAGGGAAGGTGGGGGAGGGCCAGGCGGGTGTTTGGGGAGTGGGCCCCAAGCAGGGGGACCGCCTGTGCAAAGGTCCTGAGGCAGGTGCTTGTGGGAGCAGTGGGAGGCCAGAGGGGCACAGGGAGAGCCAGAGGCCTCTGCAGGGGCCCGGTGAGAGGTGACAGGGGCTGAGTGGCAGTGGCGGGTTCTGCATCTGTCTGAGGTGACAGCCAGCAGGGTTTGCAGCTGGTGTGAATGAGGAACGTGAGAGAGGGCAGTTGGGGCGCGCCCGGGACACGCCAGGTGTTTGACCTGTGGAGGAGGGA
The DNA here is from genome assembly GCA_004027475.1 of Anoura caudifer. Classification (NCBI taxonomy): domain Eukaryota; kingdom Metazoa; phylum Chordata; class Mammalia; order Chiroptera; family Phyllostomidae; genus Anoura; species Anoura caudifer. Next base: position 544,911 of record PVKU01000135.1, on the reverse strand, counting down.
GAGACAGGGCGGGCGGACCTGTTGGGCTGTTGTTGTGACATCTGGGACAGAGGCAGGTGCTTGCTCCAGGACACGGCTCTGAGGATGGAGGAGGGACACTGAGGACCAGGCCATCACTGTGGGTGGCAAGAGAGAGGGACAGGGCAGGGGATGAAGGGAGCCCAGGCTTGCACAATGGGAAGGGCAGCCCTCCACCCAGCCGGGGAGCGGCGGGCCAGGCAAGGGTAAATGGCAACCTCAGTGTGGAGGGGCCCAGGGCAGGAGCCTGTGGGACCTGGGGGCTTAAACAACAGACAGGCACTGTCTCCAGGTCTGGAGGCCAGAAGTCCCAGAGTAGGGCTGGCAGGGCCAGTTCCCGCTGAGACCCGGAGAACCCGTCCCAGACCTCTCCTGGCTGCTGGGGGCCGGCGGGCACCTTCGGGGTCTGTGGTGTGTAGACTCATCTCCCCAGTCTCTGCACCTTCTCATCACGTTCTCCCTCTGTGTGCGTCTGTGTCCAAATGTCCCCTTTTACAAGGACACCCATCCAATTGGTTTAGGGGCTCACCCTGCTCCAGAGTGACCTCTTCTTAACTAATTACATCTGCAGCCACCCCGTTTCTCTGTCAGGCCACATTCTGACGTCCTAGGGGTTTGAGCATCAACATGTGAACTTGGGGACACACGGAACCCACCGCAGTCACCCTCACTGCATATGAATACCGAGGGTGCGCACTGGGGGCACCATGGGGCTGTTCGATGCACTGCGCGTGCTGGGCGACTGTGGCAGAGCTGGCTGGTCCCTGCCCGGCCCACCCTTTCCCCTTTCTGAGAACTGTGGGCCGCTGTGGCACCTGAGGGCGCACCCCCCAGGGCATGCGCAGAGGGGCTGGGGTCTGAGAGCAGCTCCATTCCCAGCTGACCACGGCCGCAGCCTGGTACTCTCACCCTGTGCCACACCAGTTCAGGCCCTGCAGGTCTGTGGAGGGTGTATGGGCCCTGCCGGCCTGGGTGGGCCCACTCATCTTTCTTGCCGCAGCCCAGAGGGGTATGCCTACCCCACTCCAAGACAAGTCTGGGCAGTTAGGGAACCCGCTGCCAGTCACAGAGCTGGTGACAGCTGAGGCCGGGGTTTGAACCAGACGGCTGCCCTCCAAGTCTCCTCGTGCTGTCGCTTTGGCTCTCTGGGGACACTTGCCACGAGGGTGGCTCGAGGACAGGAGACCTTGCTCTGAGGGCCGGTGGCAGAGCTGGCTCTGCCAGGCACTGAACCAGTGCATGGCCAGAAGACCTCTCTTTAGAGGGAGGTGGGGGAGCCTCCCCTGCTGGCTGGAGGGCCACCAGCCACTGTCACCACCCCCCCCCAGGCTGCTCCAATTGCTGTGGACATTGGCCTCCCAGCGAGGCTGTCCACACACACCTGCTTGGGGATACTCTGCAGTTGGGCTCCCCTGAGACCAGGCATGGAGAGCAAGGGCTGTACCTGGGAGGCAAGGCAGACCCTGGGGGCAGTGGGGCCATGAGGTGGGGTGGGGGTAGCAGCATGGGGTCATTAATGAGGTGTCACCCCCATGGGGTCTGGCTCAGTTCCTGAGTGTTTATTCCCCACTCCTGTCCACCATTGGTACTGGGACAGTCCACCGTCAGTACCGGGACAGGCCGCCCTGCCTGAGACTCCCACAGTGCCCCAAGAATTGGGCCATCAGGGACTTGGGGCATCCAGGGCTCCCTGCTGTGCAACAGAGTGACAGGCCTGGCCGTTTGTTCTGACGTCTTGATGGCCAAGCCAGAGCATCAGCCCCACTCCTGGTCCTCGGAGAAACTCCACTCCCCAAGGAGAACAGCCGTACAGGGTTTTATTCTTCCATTTTAGGAGACGAGGGTGGAGTCCACGAAACACCTGAGGGGCCTGGATGGAGGGCCGGGCTGCCGGCTCCTGTTCTGGGCCCTCAGGCTGGGAGTTGGGGGGGGCTGCTGGTCTGGATGGTACTCATTGTTGGGACCTGGTGACATCGGGGCTCTGGCTCATGGGACTGACCTCACGGCGGCTTGTCCTCCCTGTCATTGTCACTCATTGCAGGCAGGGCTCTGTGCTGGCTGCACACCCTTTAAATACGGTTACTCCTTCCCAGGACAGACTTAAAGGGCAGAATCATCATATTCATCCTCACCCATTTCACAGATGAGAAAACTGAGGCTCAGAGAGGTCAAATGACTGTCCTTTAGTCAAACCGGGGTGTATATTTCTCTTTGTTAATCCCGGCCTAGAAAGTGGTCATAAACACACAGTCACAAACATATCCCTCCACATATTGAGAACCTGGACTTTGAAATGTGGCCCTCAGAGCCCGCAGCATCTGGGGTCCTCCAGGCTCTGCAGCCAGGAGCCCAGCACAGGACAGGAGCCCTGGCTTGTCTGGGGACGCCCACCGGGAGGCTGCTGCCCATCAAAGATGGACCGTAACAGTAACACATTGCAATTAGGAAACAGTTCCGTCAACTGGAAACAGTGTAACTGACCCCTGCAGCCCTGGGATATCAGACAGATGTTACTATTTTGCAAATGCATTTATGGTTGTTGAAAGAAGTGTTGCAGACACAGTGGAGTCCCCCGCCCTGTCCATGTGACTTCCACACATGTGTTCCATGCTCCTCTGTGTTTTCACGGTTTCCCCACATCTGCCTGAGTCCAGGAACAAAGGAACTGTGGTGCCGTGCGCGCTTGGTCCCTGCCAGGGGCTCCGAGTGGTCTGGCTGCGCGCTGCCTGCACTTCTTTACTCGGAATTGGGCTTATGCAGAGGATGTCTGTTGAGAGCTGGGATCCCTCTGAATGACCCAGAGTCTAGGTTTCCCTTCAGAGGGGCGCTGTGGGTTTAGTTCCCCTGTCTTTTTGCTGTTGTGGCAGGAATCAGCCAGCATCCTCGTGTGTCTGTGCCAGGTACCGAGTGTGTCCGTGTGGCTGGCCGGGTGTGGAGGGGCTCCTGAGCCATAGGTGTGGCCGAGGTGTGTTCTCGGGCCTGTGCTGGCCAGGCGGGCAGAGGATGGGGCTTTACATGTTCAGAGGAAGTTTTGCTTTCTTCCCTCTTGCCCTCCCCACCCGAACCTTCACATCAGCACAGCGTAGAATTCTCACGGTGACCAGGATGCAAATCTTTGTTTTGTCACCAGCTTTTGGGTGACCCAGGACAACTTCCCACATGGCGCTGTGCCTCTCTCTTCTGTCTGTAAGATGGGGCAATAATTCCCACTCGGCAGGGTTGCTGTGCCCCGGGGCTTTGCTTAAATAGGTGATGCGTGTGGATGGCACCCAGTCAGCGTGGGGCGCGATCCTGGGTTCGTTGACTTGCCGATCTCGTCGTTAAGCCTTGGTGTCATGTGGGCAGGCTGGCCGTGCCAGACCCCACGGAGCTGCCCCTGCCTCCCCTCCTCTGCTGGCCCTGGAGGTCCGCCTTCTCAGAGGTGGACTGTGGTTGTCTCTAGTGGTCTTGGCCTGGAAAATTGCTCTGGCTTTCCAGGAATCTGACAGTTCCCTCCCTGTAGAGCTTCATCAGCCAGACATTCTGCCACACCCAGGGGTCCCCAAGGGAGCCACCCCCTCCCTGTCAGAGGGGCTTTCATGAGGAAGACACCGGGGCCAGGTGGGGAGGGGCGGGAATAGGGGAAACATCTGGAAATTCTTGATTCTTGAAATCCGTTAAACAAATACCATCCACTCTGCCCCTGCTCCACTGCCTAAACAACCCAGAGACAGGGCCCACGGGATGGGGTGTGGGGCAGCCTGGTCTTTCTGTTACTGTGAGCATTTCTCCGGTGACTGGGGCCTCCCCCTTGGGTTTCGTTCCACGGACTGGCTCTGACCTGGGGTCCAGCAGCCCCTCCCTGGACCCCAGTTTCCTCCTCTGTGTCCGGGGGATTTGGTGGGAGGGTCTTTTCTGACTTCCAAGGCCCACCTGCTTGTACTGGTTTCCCCAGTGTCCCATTGGTGGGTGCCACCCCAGCCAGGGCAGAAATTAGACACTCCGGAGGAGCCACCTCTGCCCCCCACACCCGGGCCCTGTGGCCTCTGCAGTGGTCGGGCTTCCCAGCCAGTCCTCAGGAGAGACCTCTCCTCTTCGTGCTGGCTCAGGGGTGGTCTGGTGAGCCGATCCTGCACACCAGGGTCTGCCCCCCACTTTGGTCACACACTGTCTGACCCTTACCACAGCTGCAAGTGCTTTGCTTAATGATTCAGTCTGCTGAAAGCAAAGTGGCTGCTTTACCCGCCACATATGTGCCTCAGGCCTCCAGGCCTCCTGCATCTTGTGTCCAGCACCTGGAGGGGGCCTGACATGTGGGATATGCTCATCAGCCACAGAATGAGTATGTGACTGAGTGAATGAGTGAGTGGGTGAGGGACTGAATGAGGGAGTGAATGAAAGAATGAGTGAGAGAATGAATGAGTGAGTGAATGAATGAGTGAGTGAGTGAATGAATGAGAGAATGAGTGAGTGAGTGAGAGAACAAGTGAGTGAGGGAATGATGCTGTGTGCCCATGTGACAGCCACTGAGAGACAGGAAAGAAGGCAGAGCTGGCTAGCCCAGGGGCTGGCTTTGTATCTGGGCTTTTTAAGATGCTCTGTGTTTTGAGAGTCCAGCTGGCAGACAGGTGAGGCCCTCAGTGGCCCGGTACCCAGTGGCCCTGCGGACCTGCAAAGGAGGTGGTTCTGGGGTCCCCAGCTGTCTGCCCTGCCGGCCAGTCTCAGCTCACTCTCCACTTCTCCATCCTCCTTCCTGCCTCCTCCTTGGGTTTTAGACCAGGCCCTTTGTCCCCAGGCTTCCCTTTCCTCTCCTGTCAAGGGGAAGAGAGGCCCCCTGGCTGGGGTCTGTGGGGAGCTGGAGCCTGACAGGTGCTGCTAGGATAGGCGGCCAGGGACCACCTGATACGGGCAGTCTGGGGCCAGAGCCACACTCCTGGGGCCTGGCCAGCGTGTGGCGGGCAGCCCAGCCCAGCCAGCTCGGACCCTGTATGGCTAATCCGGCTCCTGGTGAGGCCTCATCAGAGGCCCAGGGCCTGGGCCTCTGGGCTGTGGGCTTCTTGACAGGCAGCAAGGAGCTGCCCCATTTCCTGGTCCGCCCGAGGCACACAGCCTCTGAGGGATCCCCACCCCTCACACACACACCTGCTGCCAGAGCTGTCCCAGGTGGGACTTTGTTGCCTTCATTCCAGCATGTCCCCGGGACCTGTAGGTGGTGCCAGGGCAGACAGGCCCCTGGGTCTGGGTTCTGCCTCTGCCCACACCCACCCCCGCCACCCTCAGATTGGCCTGGGCCTCCTCCTTTGACCGCCTGGAGCCAGCAGCACAGCAGCAAGGGCAGCCGAGTCACCGAGCTGGCCTCCTACCCCCACAGGACTGAGGGCATTCCGGCCTGCAGGGGGGGTGGGGAGTGGACATCTGGGAGCAGGGAGTCAGGGCTCCTGGGGACGTCATCAGACAAACTGCTCTGGGTCTCTCTTCTCCTTCTCTGAGGCTCACTCAGGCAGTGGTGGGACGGCCCTGCCACCAAATGCCATGTGGCCTCCCACAAGTGACTCTGCCTCTCTGGGCCACCCCTTGCTTGCCTGTGAGGTGTGTCCTGACAGCCCGTCTGCTCTCCCTCCTGACCCTGCTGCTGTCTTGCGCGGACCCTGGTACTGGGCTGGAGCCCCAGGTACCCCCAAGTGGTCCCTCGCCCCTGCCCACCTCCACTCAGTCCTGACCCTGGCGCCTCTGACTCAGCCCACAGTCCTGGGGATATCACAGCAACTTCCTCCTCTCAGGCAAGAGGGGAAATGTCCTGTAAGCTCTTGGTGCCCACTGGCCAAGGTATTGAAGACCCTTCTTAGGTGACCCCAAGATTATGTTCCAGGGGCTCCTCCTGCATTTTTCCATGAAGTGCCACACCTCAGGCACTGCTGAGCCTCAGTTCCTGCTGTGCCGCCTTCTGGAAGCTTCCCTGACTCTCCTTTCTGCCTGCCAAAGCTAAGCTGTCTTCCAGGTTCCACCTGAGGTGGGGTGGGGGGCCCACTCCCCCCAACCTGCAGCTTCCGACCCCACCCCTGAACTTTGCCAGGCTCCTGGAACAGGTGGCCAGGTTCCTCAGGGGCAGGGGCAAAGTCATGGCCATCATCTACCCCCAGTGCCCACCCAGTGCCTTCCCTGCTCTGTGCCTCAGTTTCTGCTTCTGCAAAATGAGTCAATAACAGGACCGCCATCGCAGATTGCTGAGTAAGTGAACTGTGCCACCATTTGAGGCCATCAGAGTGGCCCCTGGAGCAGTGCACAGCACCTGGCTCAGCTGCGGGAACATGGGGGGCTGTGAGGGCCCTGGCAACCAAGCACACAGAAACCCATTTCCCCCGCCTGGAGGCTCAGTCCCGGACCATGGGGCGGGGCGTGGGGGGCAGGCTGGTTCCTTCTGAGGCCTCTTTCCTGGGCACATAGGCGGCCGCCTTCTCCCTGTGTCCTCACAGTGCTGTCCCTCTGTGTGTGTCCGTGTCCTAGTCTTCTCGGAAGGTCACCATTCAAATTGGATCAGGTCCCACACCAGTGATCTCATTCCACCTCGATCACCTCTTCAAAGACCCAATCTCCAGTTGCAGTTGGATTTCGAGGGGCTGGGGTTCGGGACTTAAATAAGTGGATTTCCGGGGGTGGGGGAGCACAGTGCAGCCCATCACTGGTGCTGGCTGGTGTGTGTGGGGTGCGTGCATGGGTGGAGCTATGCAAACGCGAGGCCCCTCTCCTGTCCCAGAAATCTCTCATGCACCGAAGAACTGGCTGGCCTCTGTGTTATATTCAGGGCCAGTTTCGAACCTACCTTCCTAAGCATTTTCCACGGTTGCCCACAAGGGAGGGAGTGTGTGGCAGGGAGGGGCTTCCTTTGTGGGGAGAAACTTTGGTGAGAGCAACAGCTGCATGGTCGAGCTGGGAGCTGGGGAGCAGGGAGTGTTTCTTCTTCAAGAAGCTTTGTTTCCCTGGGACGGAGGGGAGGCAGGAAGGGCTTTCAGGGAACTTGGAGGTTCGCTGTGTACCAGGGACGCTTCAGGGCCTGTGGGCTCTCACCTCCCCCCACCCCCACCCCCGTTGTCTCACACAGGTGTGCTCCAGGTAGGGTCTGCAGACCACTCCCCTCTTGACCTTGGCAAGGCCCTTCCCTGCTCCCACTCCATTTTGCCCCCTGAAAGGGGTGCATGCCCTGGGGTGTGGGAGTGAGCAGAGGAGCTCAGTTTGGGGGACACCCCCAGCCCTGGAGGGTGCAAGGGGTGCTGCCGACCCTTCTGTCTGTCTCTGCTCCTTGGTGTGCCCGGGCCTTCTGTCTGTCCTGGCACACGGTAGGTGCTCGACAAATGTAACAGAGCAGTTCTGCAGTTTCCTGTCCCCCTCAACTCCTCTTGAGAGTGTTCTCTCCTTCGGAGGACCCCCACCCCATTTGTTTGGCCTGAATTCCAGCCTCACATCCCAGTGAGTTGATTACAGAAAGGATACCAGTCAGGCCTGGTGACAGGGCCCAGCCTCTGGTGGGAAAGGGATGACAGTGCTGACCCCGGGTGGCTTCCAGTCAGGGAGCCACAGTTCCCAGTGGACACCGCACGCTGACAGATGTGAGCTGGGGGCTGGGGAGGGGAGTGAGTCCCTGCATTTTCCACCTGTGTCTCCGCCTGACTTGCTCAGCTCTCTGGGCCTGTGGGGAGAGACCAGGAGGGAAAGGAACCGGGGAGGGATTTGTGCTTTAGTTCTGAGCAACTTCCGGCCACTTGCTGGGCCCCTGCAGAGTCTGCCAGCTGCGGAAGGGGCGTGAGCTTCACGGCCCTCCCCAGCACCCAGCACCGGCTCCCACAGCCCACAGTGCAGGGATCTCTCTGGCCTGTGGGCGCTGGCGTGTCTTGGTGGACATGCCCCAAACATGCCTGCCCACTGACCTAATCCCTGCAGGGCACTGTGAGAGCACAGTGCGTCTGAGAAAATTCAAGGGAGGGAAGCACTTTCCCGAAGGGGAGATTGGAGCCCAACCTACAGAAAGGCATGGATGGGGTCCTACAAAGTGTTGCTGGGGCAGGGCTAGGAGGGGCATGTGAGGTCAAAGTGTAGGGCTGTGAACGGCAGGTGAGGACACTGTGCCATGGGTACTGGGGAGCCACTGAAGGTTGTTGGGCAAGGGAGGGCTGCGTCACAGGGCACCCACTGTTAGGGGTGGACCCGGCCGTACACGTTAGCAGCATGCTTTTCCGGTTGCTCCCCGAGCCCTTCGGGGGCTCTGAGCTCAGGATAGTGTGGAAAGTGGGGTTGAATTTTTGTCCCTTGTCCCCTCATTGCCCCTTTGTCCCCAGCCGCCAGGCCCAGCAGCTCATTTTCACCTGTTGTATTTCTGAAACATGTGCTTCCTCACAGGATTTTAGTTTGGACAAAGAGTCCTGCTTCTGAAGATCTGTTAAAAACCTTTGTAGAGCCAAGAACATACGATAGGGGGAGGACACACTCTTCAGTGCACGGTGTGGGGGCAGCTGGACAGCCACGTGCGAGGTTACGCAGCGAGACCCCACCTTCACCAGCACAGAACTGACTCCAACGGACCAGTGCTGGACGTGAGACCTGGAACCACAACCCTCCCAGAAAAAACGTGGGCAGTGAGCTCCTTGCGCCCAGTCTTGGTGCCAGTTTTTTGGCTTTGACACCAAAAGCAAAGGCAGCAAGAGTGACACTGAACACATGGGACCTCGTCGAACAAAAACTTCTGCAGAACAGAGGAGACTGTCGATAAGGTGAAAAAGGTGACCTGCCACACGTGAGAGAATATTTGCACTAGTGTGTCTGATATATAAAGAACTCACATAACTCAATGGCCAAAAAAAAGTCCAATTTGAAAAATAGTCAGAGGACCTGAATAGACATTTTTTCCAAAGAGGACGCACAGATGGCTAATCAGGCACATGACAATATGCTCAGCGTCACTGATCGTCAGAAATGCAAATCACGGACTTCCGGCCAAGATGGAGGTGTAGGCAGACACACTGGCCCTCCTCTTACAACCAAAATTAAGGACAACAAAGATTTAGAAACAAGAAAACAACCAGAACTCAGAAAATCGAACTGTTTGGAAGTCCAACAATGATTCATCTAGACTGGTAAAAAGGGCGGAGTCGCGGCAGGAAAAAGTGGAGGTGCGGACCGGACACAGGCAGCAGCGGCTGGCAGCCCCCAGGTGCACAGGCGGCAGCTGGCGGACCCCGGCACAGGGCGGCAACTGTGCAGAACCAGTGAGGCCACACAAGGCAGCTGGCTGACCGGGTGGTCCCACATTCACGTGCAGATAATCCAGGCAAAGGGGAAGTAGTGGAAGGGACTGGAATCCAAGAGTGAGCAGAGCAAGCGCCATTGTCTCCTCTCAGACCCCACCCCCACATACAGCGTCACTACCCAGGGACTGGGCTGTCCTGCCCTGGGGAACACCTAAGGCTCCACCCCTCACTACATAACAGCCGCAACTAGACAGAAACAAACAAACAAACAAAAAAACCCAAAAAACCCCAGACCAGAAATGAAAATGGCTCAAACCGGAGAACAAATCAAAGCCCCAGAACCAATTTATCTAAGCGACGAAGAGATTGCCAACCTATCAGATGCACAATTCAAAACCCTGGTGATCAGGATGCTCACAGAATTGGTTGATTTTGCTCACAAATTAGATGAAGAAATGAAGGCTACAATAAGTGAAATGAAGAAAAATGCATGGGGAACCAACAGAGATAGGAGGAAAACTGGGACTCAAATCAATGTAGTGGATCAGAAGGAAGAAAGAAACAACCAAACAAAAAACAAGGAAGAAACAAGAATTCAAAAAAATGAGGAGAGGCTTAGGAACCTCCAGGACATTTTTAAACGTCCCAACATCCGAATTATAGGGGTACCAGAAGGGAAGAAGAAGAGCAACAAGTGGAAAACTTATTTGAACAAATAATAAAGGAGAACTTCCCCAATCTGGCAAAGGAAATAGTCTTTCAGGAAGTCCAGGAAGCTCAGAGAGTCTCAAAGAAGTTGGACCCAAGGAGGAACACACCAAGGCACATCATAATTACATTAGCCAAGATTAAAATGAAGGAGAGAATTCTAGAAGCAGCAAGAGATAAGGGGACAGTCACCTACAAAGGAGTTCCCATCAGACTGTCAGCGGATTTCTCAAAAGAGACCTTACAGGCAAGAAGGGGCTGGAAAGAGGTATTCCAAGTCATGAAAGTCAAGGACCTACATCCAAGATTGCTCTATCCAGCAAAGCTGTCATTTAGAATGGAAGGGAAGATAAAGTGCTTCTCAGATAAGGTCAAGTTAAA